>CM028368.1:28497426-28573868 GCA_016624345.1 Platycodon grandiflorus
TGAGTATGTTTGAGATGTTTGACTTGTCAAGCGGTGCTTGAAACAAGGCGGGTTTTTGTTGCAACCACTTGAGATTCCCGAGTGGGAGCACATCACGATGGATTTTGTGGCGAGATTACCCGTGCACTCGTCGAGGATTTGATGCGTTTGGGTTGTTGTGGATAGGTTGACCAAATCGGTAGCACTTTATTCCTATTGCGATAACATATTCTTTGAGTCGGTTGGCGGCGTTGTATATTCGGAGATAGTGAGGTTGCACGGAGTTCCGGTGAGTATTGTGGCGGACCGAGATCCGAGGTTTACATCGAGGTTTTGGCGAGGCGTTACGAGGCTACGGGGACGAAATTGAACTTTAGTGCGGCCTTTCACCCTCAATCGGATGGACAATCGGAGAGGTTAATTCAAGTACTTGAGGATATGTTGCGTGCGTGCGGTAGACTTTAAAGGAGTTGGGATACTCATTTACCCTTAGCGGAGTTTGCCTATAACAATAGTTTCCAAGCGAGTATTGGGATGGCGCCGTGCGAGGCTTTGTATGGTCGGAAGTGTAGGTCGCCAATTTGTTGGGATGAGGTTGGCGAAGCGAAAATTTGGGGTTCGGAGTTAGCAACATCGGTTGAGAGTGTGAAGGTTATCGATAGACTACGCACCGCACGTAGTCGGCGAAAAGCTACTTGATAATCGGAGACGAGATCTCGAAGTTTCGGGTAGGAGATTATGTGTTCCTTAAAGTATCGCCACGTAGGGGTACTAAGAGGTTCGGCAAGAAAGGGAAGTTATCACCGAGATACATTGGTCCGTTTGAGATCCTCGATAAAGTGGGGACTTTGGCATATAGAGTTGCTTTACCGCCTTCGTTATCAGAAATCCATAACGTGTTTCACGGTCTATGCTTCTAAGTACATGAAGGCGACTCGCATGTGTTAGAGTATGAGGAGATTACTTTTGAACCCGACCTATCATATGTTGAGCAACCGGTGAAGATTCTTGACACTAAAGAACAAACCTTGCGAACTAAACGGATCCCGCTAGTTAAGGTGCTTTGGAGGAATCATGACATCGAGGAAGCTACTTGGGAGGCCGAGGCCGATATGCGTGAGAAATACCCTCATCTTTTGAGGAACTTGGTAAGGAATTTAGGGAGTAAATTCTTTTAAGGGAGAGGATGTAATACCCGGATCCTCTTATGCATGATTTACGTGTCTTTATGTGTGATTTATGAATTATTACATGATTATATGTTGTGTTAGCACGTGTACAATGCCATGATAGTATATGAGCTTTGGTTGCGTAGTTTGTAGAGTATTTTAGTTTAAAAATACTTGTGATATTTACCAAAATGATTTGGGGTGACTTTGATGACTTATTATAGCTTTGTATCCAGTGATTTTCATATCGGAGACAAAGCGATCGCCTGTTTAGAGAGGCGATCGCTTTGTTTCGAAACTTTGCTTCAAAATCGAAGTACAAGCGTCGCTTTGTTTGAGGCAGGCGATCGCTTTGTTCCCAGAGGGAAGGGCGATCGCCTTGATTCGAGGGAGAGCGATCGCTTTGTCCCGCTAGTTCAAAACTCTGTTTTCCGGAAATGACAATTTCACCCCCAAACTTATAATTTGAGTGGCTCTCCTTGAGCCACGTCACTACCCTTCCCCAAGTCTGATTTTTGGTCTCTAAATGGGTGGAGAGACTTCATCTCTCCCCATTTCTTCCCTCCAAATCCCCCATTAGAGCTTCATAGAGTGTGTGTGTGAGAGCTTGGTGAGATTAGTGTGTGTGTGTGAGTTCCCGGAGATCCGACCGTCCGATCAACGATCCGAGACCATCATTGTGTTGGGGTTGAGCTAGGGAACAACTTGGGTGGCTTCGATTTTATTTTGGTTGCTTTGATTTTCGTCACGAGGTAAGTTACTAAACCCCCTTTGTATGCTTAAGCTTCAAAGTGTGTTAGGTCATCAATATTATTGTATAACTTGCTTTATATGTTATTTTCATGTACCAATCTCTAGGTTGAGGTGGGTACATTGTGCTTGTGATATGAGTATGTGTTGGATGGTGTTAATGAACCAAAGTTGGCATATAAATGTTAGGATTGAACAAATAGAGAACTTGAGACTTGAAAATGGGTGGTCTTGCATTTAGCATTGAAACCCTAATCTAGCAAACTTTAGTAAGGACTCCGAGAATGTAGATTTTAGGGAAGATTATGACTCCCCGAATAAAATGTTAGATTACTACGAGGTCTAGAGCCCGAATGATCGAGATTCTAGTCCTCCGTACTTTTGATATTGTTAAATTAGAGACTTGTGCATAGCTCTAATGTGTTGAATCGAATGTTTACATATTTGTTAAATGATGATGGGTGATGAAATAGAATAATCTACTTGTCATTTGTCAAGTTCACTACTTTTGAACTTGATGGTTATTTGCATTAGATGAATAAGAACATCTATTTGTGCATTGTGTAAGTCCAGCTGGCGTCGTTGGTTGAGTAAGGTAGGACGACCTATGGTCTTCACAAAGTAACATTTGTGATCGCCGTCGCCGCATCGGAGTTTCACACACCCCTCTCTGGCCACGCTTGAGAAGTAGCCCCAATGTTGTAGAATACGCATGGCTTTGGTTTGCTAAGTTTGAACTCGATAGGTTTATCGGGGACGTCGATACCACACACACGGTATCGAGGACACGTTTGGTTATTTTGTGTATTGCGAGCAACGCAAAGAATGGACAAAGAAATATCATATCCTTTATAATGTGGTTTGTTACAAGCACTTATGCGAATATCAAGGTGCCATTGAGATATGTTACATGTGTATATCAATATGATGTTATCCTTGGTCGTGATATATAAATGAGCTAAAATGTTAAAGTTATCGCTGAGCATTATGCCATGTCATATAGTTGCATTTAGTAACTTATTGAGTTTCGACTCACCCCGTTTGTTGTTTAATTGTTTTCCTTAGATCCGAGCCAGCGGAAGTTCGCGGTGAGGTCGATTAGTTCCATCACTTAGCTCGCAGTGGTCTTTTGCTTTGGTTGGCCATGGAATTATTTTGTTGATAGTTAGACAATTCTTTTGGTGAGGACGACGTTAAGTAAAGTCATGTAGACTTTACGGGGTAGTATGTATACTTTGTTGTACCTCTTATTCTTTTGGTGGCCGACACGTGTATGTCGAGCCCGTATACTTTATCATATGTTTAATTTAGTTATTTTCCCAAGCATGTCGTAGCTTGAGGTTCTTGTGTATAGTTGGTTCCGCATGTTGTGGCCGAGGTGGTTAATATTATCAAAGATGTTTCCTCAAACTTATACTTGTGCTTTGTTAGTTGTTCCGTAACGTCGCCGATGATTGACTTTACATTATCAAAGTTTTTGTTAAACGGGTTTTGTGGTGCTAATTGTTGCGCCACGTGCTTTTATTTGTTATCGTTTATTGTCTTGTTGTTTTGGCGCCGACCTTGCGATTCGTATTGGAATCGGGTTGGGCGTCACAGCTTACTGAGGGTTTTTCAACCCGAACTAAAAGAACCCGAGAAAGAAAAATGTTCAATTTCAAGGCAGATCGAAGTTGTTAAGAAAAACCACGCCTTGCCCCTTGAAACCGTTTTATTCACCCATCCTTCCCTCACCTCGAATGCTACTCCCCGGTGGGTATGTCTTCCGAATACCCTTTCACTATCGGCCTTAAATTCCCATTCCTGCTTAATCACTAGGTTTTTGCTTCCACGAAGTTAAACTACGACTCATGCCACGTGGTCGGAGATGTCTTCAAACCCTAGTTAGAATACGGGATGAAATAGGGTTGGTTGAGACCTAGAAGAATTTGCTTACACTCTTGAGATAAGAGGTTTTGGTCCGGGAAGATTTTGCTTTAGGGTAAAAGTGGGGGTGAACCCATTCGATCTCTAACAATGACCTGGCCGGGGTGGAGAAATCGGTTCTTCTTTGTTAGGAAAGACACTGAGTCAAGAGGGGTGTAATTCAAAAATGGAGGTCTCAAGGTAGGGAATTTTTCCTCCGATTTTACTCAATTACAAAAAGTCTTTTATACATCTTAATCCTTAATAATTTGAATTTCCTTTGTAGAAGTTGCCAAACTTAGTGTTCTATTTCCGAACAAGCGAATCGAGGCTAATGTGAAGAGGATATTTGAGTTAGACCTGCCGTCTTTCAAGGCATTCCCGTTTGTTTTCCCAGGAAAGGATTGAAGAAGAGTCTTCGCCTAAACCTGTCAAGATGTCCACGGTTTGGTCCAAGTTCTTGCCCATCTCAATTTGTTCTGCTCCAAGTTTTCCTAACTCCTTGTCTTCTATTGCAGCAACTCACCAAAGCACTCTTGCTGATTTGCTTCTTTGGGCAAAGGCAAGGAGGTCCTCACTGAAAGACAATAAGCTCCCACCTCCGTATCTATGGCTTCCAGTTCTGTTTCAAAGAACAAAGATGAATCGAAGAAAAGGAAGCTAGTCGAGGATCCGATGCAAGTGATGTTCGATGGCGAAAAAACAAGGGAAAAGTTTGTTGTCGTGATGAAGGACTTTGCAGATAAGGTAAAATGTATACACCTTGAACTATGTACCAAAGGATTTTATAAAGTACTAATACTCTCTCTTACACTCTCGGATATAATGACTCCTATCATGGATCAAGTTGCCATTTTAAAAATCAAGGCGACTAGAAGCGTGTTAAGGCCGAAGAGGCACGAAAGGAGGTGAAGGTGAGTGGGGAGATAGCAAGTTGAAGAAGGAAGTTAAGGTGCGAGTAATGAAGTAGTGAAGTTAAGGAAGGAAGGCGGATGTCTCTTGAGAGGATGAAGGAGAACGAAGCCCACATCAAAGAGCTTGAGGTCGCTAGAGGACTTCAAATTCAACGCCACTAAAGCACTACTTGAAACCGGAATCCAAATGATGGAGGAACTAAAGAGTGGACAAGCCGCACCTTGAAGAAGAAAAAAGATCTGGAAGATTTCATCGATGAACCGCGGATCGAAGAGGTAAATTCTCCAGCTTTGGAAGAGTTGATTGAGGATGCAAATAAAGTTTTGAAAGACGTGGTAGGAACCCAAGGTGATAATCAAGAGAAGGAAGCGAGATGTAACAACGACGTGAGGCCAAGATGTTGGGAAAGTTTGAATGTTTTTAGGGGATTTGGAGGGTGACACAAACAATAT
Organism: Platycodon grandiflorus; assembly: GCA_016624345.1. Classification (NCBI taxonomy): domain Eukaryota; kingdom Viridiplantae; phylum Streptophyta; class Magnoliopsida; order Asterales; family Campanulaceae; genus Platycodon; species Platycodon grandiflorus. The sequence goes on from CM028368.1 coordinate 28,502,597, forward strand.
CTACTTTATTCATTTGGTCATGTAATAGCTCATAAGAGCACAAACAATCTATTTAGGGGTACTAGGTTGGTCTAGTACTCCATGCTTTCATAGGTTAATAGGATTTGTTGGCTTAACCAACTCATCCACTAATCTTGGGAATATTCCGAAGTATTGCTGAAGTAATCCAAGTTTCTTTTAGAAACACTTGCTTTGTTAGCAGATAAAATGTTTACTGATTTGAGCAATAGGTAACATGTTAATGTTACAACCAATAGTCACATCTTGAATAGATGTGAAATCGTCGCAGGCGAAGTGTAAAACCTTAACTCTTTAGAAAAGATGTAAATCTTTTAACCGAAATGTACCTTCGATCATAGGTAAGTCGTTTGAAGAGATAGAACAAGTATCGGCCGTCTGGCGTGTCAACATGTTCCATCCCTCTCCAGCTAAAGTCACAACATGTTGGAGCCGTACTGGCGTGTCAACATGTTGAGCTTCTTCATCTCAGGTCCGAACATGTTGGAGCCGTACTGGCGTGTTAACATGTTCGACCTGCTCCAGTTTAGGTCTCAACATGTTGGAGCCGTACTGGCGTGTTAACATGTTGAGCCTACTCCGTATACCTTGCAAAACAAATTCATGTTAGGGTTGGGTGTTAGCATAGCCAACACCCCTCCGATGCTCAAGTTAGTAAGGGTTTCCAATAAAATTGAGAATTGAAATACATAAATGAACTTGACATAAATTAACTCTTACCTGATAAGTCTAGTTGTTAACTACTTGACTTACATAAAATAGAGCTTTAAATGAATGGCATTCCAACTCCTAGGGATCCTGTCTCCACTTGGGGTTGACAACCAGTATGCCCCTTTGCCAGCTTCAGCATCAATGAGATACGGTCCCTCCCACTTGGGAGCCAATTTACCTGCATTCAGTTCTCTGGTATTTTGAAATACTTTTCTCAACACTAAATCACCAACCTGGAACCTTCTTATTCTGACATTCTTGTTGTAGGATCTAGCAATCCGTTGTTGATAGGCTGCCATCCTTATCTTGGCTAAATCCCTGATCTCATCAATTGTATCTAGATCTTGGGTTAGCAAGAGGTTATTTTCATCTTGAGTTAATAAACCATACCTCATTGTTGAGATTGTTACTATTTGAATTACGGCTTCGCTCCAAACACCAAAGAATATGGAGTTCTACCCGTGGCCCCTTTTGTAGTTGTTACGTGCGCCCAAAGTACAAGTGGTAATTCTTCAGCCCACTTTCCTTTCTTTTGATCTAGGCGTTTCTTCAAGTTGTTGACAATCAACTTGTTGCTTGACTCAGCTTGACCATTGGCTTGAGGATGGACAGGTGTGGATGTGATCGACTTGATGCCCCAACGAGCACAAAAGTCCCGGTCTTTTTACTTATGAATTGGGATCCATTATCACATATGATCTCGATGGTACACGAACACGCTAATAATATTCTTCTTTAAAAATGAAACTACCTCTTTGTCTCTTACTTGCACATAGGCCTCGCCTCGATCCATTTTGAGAAATAGTCGGTCATTGCTAACATGAACACTTTGCCTCAGGAGCCTTAGGCAATTTGCCCACAATATCCATGCCCCATTTCATGAAGGGCCAAGATGAAACAATAGAATGTAGAGGTTCAGAGGTTGATGCAAGATGTTCTTGTGCCTTTGGCGGCGTCACATTTCGCACATAGCATGGCATCTTGACGCATTGTTGGCCAGTAATAACCAGTCTGAGAGCCTTTGATGCCAATGCTTTCCCACGGAATGATTTCCACATGTTCCTTCATGGATCTCTCTTAGCACAAGCTCAACTTGTTCATTATCAATACATCTCAAATAATGTCTGAAAGATTTCTTGAACAAGACATTATCTATTAAAACAAAAGTTGAAGTACGCATTTTAAAGGATCTAGCATTCTTAATATCCGGTGGAATAGTTCCAAGTTGAAGGAACTCAATTATAGGTTGGGTCCAAGATGGACTCGTAACTTGTGCCCCATTAGACTGAGTCACTTCTTGAGTTTCTTCCACTTGGTCTATAGCAGGGTGCTTAACATAAATAATGGGAATATTAGTATGCAACATAGATTTGCAAGTTGACCCCAAGTTGGCCAATGCATCTGCTTCTGTATTCTCTTCTCTAGGAACCTGCTCCAATGAAAATGACAGAAATTTTGAAGCCAAAGCTTTAACGTGTTGAAGATACAGAGTCATTTTGGAATGCTTAGCCATGTAGCTGCCATTGAAATGGTTAGCGAGCAATTGAGAATCAACATATACATTTATATGAGTAATATTTAAACTTAAAGCAGTAGTTAAACCCATGATTAAAGCCTCATACTCAGCTTCATTATTCGTCGCATTGAATTCACAAGATACAGCTTGAGGTATGACATCACCTTGGGGGGATTTCAGAACTATTCCCAGGCCAATTCCTTTGGAATTTGAAGCTCCATCTGTATAAAGTGTCCAAAATCTAGGAGTCGTTTTACCTTCAAGTTGTTGTACCTCTTGTTCTACCTCAGGTTGCAGACTTGGACTAAAATGCGCTGAAATCAGCTAGAGCTTGAGATTTGATAGCGTTGCGGGCTCATATGAAATGTCATACGTGCTCAACTTGACCGACCACTTGGCTAGTCTTCACGACATTTCGGAGTTCTCAACACACTTCTTATGGGATAATTAGTTCTAATAGTAATGGGATGTGTTTCAAAATAATGGCGCAATTTTGAAGCGGTAGTTAAAGCTAAAATTAACTTTTCAAGATGAGAGTACCTTGTTTCACATCTAGTAGAGACTTACTTACATAATACGGGATCTTTGTTCACCTTGAATTTCTTTCACTAACACCGCAGCATTCTCGATACGGCTAAGTATAAGTAGAGCGCTCACCACGTTACGGTTTGGCAAGTAGGGGTGGCGTCATCAAGTATTCCTTAAGTTGTTTGAAGGCTGCCTCATGTTGATCAGTCCATTGGAATAGTTTATTCTTTCTTAACACTTCGTAGAATAACCTGCACTTATCGGATGATTTTGATATAAATCTATTTAGGGCAGCTACTCTACCGGTTAACCTTTGGGCGTCTTTAATATTCTTGGGAGATTCCAAGTTGAGAATAGCTTTGATTTGTTCGGGACTAGCTTCAATTCCTCTCTTAGTCACCATATAGCCCAAGAACTTCCTGCTTTGACACGAAGTTGCACTGGATTGAGTTTCATGTTGAAAGCTTTCAAGATGTTGAATGCCTCAGCAAGATGCTCCACGTGATCTTCAATATGCTTGGACTTCACTACCATATCATCTATGTAAACTTCCATCGTCTTGCCAAGTTGATCTTTGAACATCTTGTTTACCAGTCTTTGATAAGTTGCCCCTGCATTTTAAGACCAAATGGCATAGCAATATAACAATATATACCTTAAGAGTCATGAAGGCCGTATCTTCTTGGTGCGAGGGCTCCATTTGAATTTGTTGAAATCCGAGGCGCATCCATGAATGTCAAGATATCGTGGCTTTGTCTCATCAACTAGAGAATCAATATGAGGAAGAGGAAATGGATCTTTCGGGCAAGCCTTGTTCAAGTCCGTGAAGTCCGCATACTCGCCACTTGCCATTCTTCTTCTCTACCACCACAACATTGGCAACCACCTTGGATATTGAACTTCCTTGATCATCTTGGCTTTCAAAAGTCTTTCAACTTCATCCTTTATAATGCGGTTCCGTTCATGGGCAAACTTTCTCCTTTTACGTGGGCGGGGCGAATAGTTGGATCAATGTTTAACTTGTGAGTAATGGCGTCCTTGCTTATTCTGTCATATCTTCATGCTTCCATGCAAAGCGGCATTTCGACTTTTCAAAACTTCGATCAGCTCTTCCTCAATTTGGTTGGAAGATGCGTACCAACTTGCACTTGGGCCTCGGAGTTTGATTCATCAGCGAAGCGCTCTTCGTCTCGTGCTCTCTTGCTTCAATAACAGGCCTTTTTCTTTAATTGCTATGCGGGGACGAGGGACTGAACTTGCCTTCATGTTGACCTTAGCACTCTTTAGAAAGCTGGCTGATTGCCCTTCAACTTGGCTACACCCCAAGGTGTTGGGAACTTGCGGTGATAAGTTGGCACGGCTTTCATGTTGTGGATCCACGGTCTTCCTAAAATGACATTGTGCGAAGAAGAGCATTCGATTACGGAACCTTTCCATAGAATTCATACCTTCCAAATAGAGAGCAACTTGATTTCTCCAAGCTGTTTGCTTTACTTCACCCTGAACCTACCCGATGCGAATTCCTCACAACTTCGATAAAGGAATACCCATCTCTTGCGAGCGTGAGTAAAGATTATATTAAGCGGGCCGTGATCGGGATTCTCTTGACCATACAATTAGCGATCTGCACTTGGACAACTAGACCGTCATGATGGGGGTCAGCGTGTTATCCTTATCTTCATCTTCGAAGGAGATAACTTGACCATCTGTGAAGTCGCGGCATCTTGAGGGCAGTTCGTGATCCTCCTTAGAGCTCTTGGCATGGCGGCTTGGCTGCGAGAATAAGTTGTACCACAAATATGGGATCCACTGAAATAACATTTACTACCTTGGTGGTGGAGGAGGTACAACTTTCTGTGCGGGTGCTCCGAGAATCGGGTTCTTTGGATTCATTTCGACCCTCTTCTTACCAAACAGATCCTTGAGGAGTCCCTTTGACAATAGATGAGCAATCTCCTTCCTCAAGCGAAATAATTTTGATAGTATGCGAATTCCTCATGAAATGCACACCACTTGGACTTATCCTTCCAAGTTGTGGGCTTGTCATTTCTTAGGCCATCTTGCTTTATCTCCAAGATTTTCCATGGCGCAAAGGACTCTGCAATATCCGAGAAAAGCAATAGTCGAGAAATTTTAGGATAGTCATTATCATCTCCGTCTTGATCATCATCTACAAAATGAACTTTAGAAGATTCAGATTTAACGGGGTTTGCCCTGCTAGACTTATAGTGGTGGGAATCTGATTTTACGTCGATGGCTCAAATAGAGGGTCCTTCAATTGACTTTTCCATTGCTAGGCTGTCCTCCTCCATCGATGAATCGTAAGGCTCGGTTCTTATTTCTTCAAGTTGTTTGGCGGGTGTCATCGACTCATTATAAAATAGAGAGTTCTTTTTCGGGCCAATACGGAATGCTTCGTAGCGTAGACATATCCAGATTGGGTATGGTCCTTTGCTTCTTTATTAAACATGTGCAAATATTCTTTAAGACTCTCATTAGGCTGTTGCACAATGCGTAAGGTCTTGGTCAACTTGTCGAATGCTGTTGCATGAAAATTGATTAGTGAACATCTTGACAAGTTGAGCATAGGAAGAAATAGAGTTTAGAAAGTCTGTTAGCCATTTTAAGGCTGGTCGATAAAGTTGAGCCAAAGCCCCAAAAACATGCTTCTTTAAAAGCGGGGGGATACTTATAATATCCATTGATTCTGAGTACAATGACCACATGCTCTGTGGATCGGTGCTCCCATTATACTTCTTCATATGAGGGACTGAAAATTTCTTTGGGATTTCTACATTAGCTATGGCTGGAACAAAGCGAGATTCGTTGTAGCAAGTTGGGGAAACTTGGTGATGAGGCAAGTTGACTCAGGGCGCCTCGAAGCAATTCTTTTATGGTTTGCATTTCCTAATAAGTTGACTTTCTGCGAAAAGAGAATTGTTATTAAATTGGGATGCGAAGTGTCAAAATTAAAGAAACTCCTGTTTGCCCCATCGAGTGCGGCATAGGTATAACAAGGCGTCAACACGGGTTGGCTAGTTGTGAGTGAATCTTGGCGCGAAATTGGAATGGGCGTCATGATTGTACTTTCTTTGGTAAGGTACTAGACATAGGGATATCTCCAACATGGCTTGGTCACGTACTGCACCAAACAAAGATCTAGGATGCAAGGTGAAAATGGAGTAGATGTTTGAGTTTCGGTTTGTTTCCCTTTACGCATGGAATCAATGGCATTGAGTATCATAGTGTTAGTATGCTCTTGGCGTCAGCTGATCGGTCACTTTTTCAATATCGTGACCATGTTAGACATTAGCTCCATATTGGCTTCGGTTTGAAGATGGATTGCACGAGATACGAGAACTAGGAAGCGGTGGTTCCTCTCACCATGACTACCGGCAGCCGGATTGGCCATTTCTATATAAATAATCAAAGTGTCCCACGGATGGCGCCAAATTGTTTTGGTCAAATTTCAACAAGGAAACTAGTGATAAGAAAGATGACAAAAGGGTTTGAATCTGGTACAATGATTACGAGATATTATAGAAATGAACACAAAGAGTTTTGTTAACTAGGGAAAGCCCTTGAACAACTTGTTCGCGGCACAAAACCGGGGAGGTTTAGGGAACTGCCTTGACCAAATGATATATTAATCAGGTTGAATACAAGACTAAGGCGTATGCTAGGGAGCTTAAACTAGTGAGAATGTGTGTGAAAAATACATATGTTCCTCCCTTTTTATACCTCGAATATAAAGAAACAATAAGCCTAGAATATAGGAAATCGGTTGAAGTTGTTGAGGTATTCTGCCACAATGTTGGTTGAAGAGATAAGGATCCCTTGCTGGCTTTGTTTTGATAAAGGCGTTTGTTGAATCAGTCTTCTTATCCGTTGACACACTTCCTAAAAATAGGTTGTAGCGTAACAATAATTTAACCTGCAAAAATGTCAAGATGCAGTAGGAGAACTCAAGTTGTTAGTATCAAGATGATATATGTAAGTTGTAGACAAGTTGACTTAAAATGTAGGCCCAACAAACCCGAATGCATATTGTCTCCGCCTTCCCAGTCACTTGCATACAGCTGATGTATTCAATGTTAAACACTTGATTCCTTATCATGGAGAGGGTTCCTTTGGAAATGAAGTTGGGTCTAATTCGAGGGCGAATCGTCTTCTACCTGGGGATAATGGTGGAGATGAAGCTGCGATCGTTGCTGTAAACAAGAGTCATGCTTAGTTTATTTTTGTTAGCCTTTCTTTGTTTTATTTACAGAGTCTATTTACTCTTTATTTAATTTCTTTAAGGCCCGGTCCAGTAGGTATTTTGGTAGTGCGGTTTAGGTATTTAAAGGTTTTGTTTTTGCCGAAGAAAGGGTGGTTGTTTTTTGTAATAAACTAGCGTTTGCCTCTATCAATACAATTCGGCATCCCTTCGAATCAACGAATTGTGTTTAGTTCGTGTTCGTGTTTATGCTTATGTCTGCATCAGTTGTTCTGTATTGAAATTCAATCATGGATCATGTGATTGGTGACAAGTTCAAGCTTCGGAGAAAGATTGGAAGTGGATCTTTTGGTGAATTCTATTTGGGTAATTTTACTTTTCTAAGAATGTCTTATTAATTAAATCAATAAAACAAATGCCCGGCGGACGATCGAACACCCAATCTCAGGCATTTCCTCAACCACTCCAGCTATGAACTCGCCTTCTCCACCGTAGACGATTTCCCCCTCTTCTTCGACGACATATCTACTCTACTTTATTAATCCTTCATTCAATTTTGAGCAAAAGTACGGAGAACAATTTATACCATTGGTCCCTGTACTTTCAAATGTGAATTGACAATTGTCATTGCTCAAATCCAAGTAAGGATCACTGACTTAACAACCAAAAGTTGATAGAACTGGACGGAAAGCCCAATTGCGTTTAATTTTTGTAGTACAAGAATAAAAAAAATAAATTTTTTGTATAGGGATTTATCCCCAAAATGGCCAAAAGTACAGGGACCAATTGTATAATTTGTCCTTTTTTTCTATTTTCTCCTTTCGGCCCTAACAATTTCAAATTAATTTTAAGAGGCTCGTTGTTCAGTTTTGGCTGAGAAAGTGTGGCATGTCATGTTTTGGACAGAATCTGTTAAACATAAAACTGAAATAGCCTCTTAAAATTAATTTGAAGTTATTAGGGTCAAAATTAGAAAATAGAAATTAATAAGACCCTTGAAGAAAAAAAAGGACAAACTACACAATTGGTCCCTGTAATTTAGGCCATTTCTGGGATGCGTCCTTGTACGAAATTCAAAAAAAAAGAAAAGAAATCATCCCTGTACCATCAAAATTAAACGCAATCGGTCATTCCGTTCAAGTCCGTCAATTTTTAGCCATTAAGTCTTGAATGTGCTCCTCTGCTCCTCACATACTTTTAGGCATCGGCAATTATTTTGGGACATCCCAAGAAGCAATAGTGAACACACTTTGGGAAGTATATCATTATATTTTTTTGTTAAAAAAAAGTCCACGGTATTATACTAAGCAAAATTCCAAACATCACAATTTATGGAAAATCAGGAGAGAAGTGAAAATTTTAATGCTGAATTATTAGAAAAATTGGCACCATACACACATTGGTCTCCATAGTATGATATTGAAATGGATAAAACATAAACCATAAACCGATAAATTATTAACATCTAATCTTTCTTGAAATCGAAATGCATGTACATACATGGCAAAGCAGATAGTAGGTTTGTGACGCCACGAGTTTCTTCGTGTTCCATCAAGAAAATGAGTTATCCACACATGCTCAAGAAAACGTGCCATAATCAGGCCAGTTCACTTGAAACCAGTGCCCAAGATCTAGTAAAGTTGAACAGGCATTTCTAAAATCTCCTCTCGATTGATGTAGCAACTTTGGAAGTAGAGGCAGAACCAGAACCTTTCCCCAAGAAAGCACCTGGTTTCCTTGTGACGGAGGATCTGTAAGAGAGGAGCGCGATGTGACAAGGATCAGAAGCAAGATGAATAAACTATAAGATGTTGATAACTGCGAAGTGTATCAATACCTGTAATTGCTTTGCACTGTCTGTTTCTTCATAGCTGATAGGTTTTTGACTTCTCGACTGAAGCAAAAGAATGGAGATGTCATGTCACATACTTGAAACCTTTATTTATTTTATTTTTTATTACCAATAAGAACTTCATTCCATCAGACAAATAGTACATTGAAGTAGAGAGGCTCATCTAGATAATAATGAGCCGCAAATTCTCTAGGAACCTTGACAATGCCTAAACCTGAAGTTTAGCTACAGAGACAATGGCAAATAAAAGGCCAATATACCAAGGCTTACAACTAGAAAGATAACAAAGAAAACCTTCATGTGGCTTTAAAATGAGTCAAGAGTTTGCAGTAGAATTACATTGTCATATTCTTGTCATTGGAAAACTATATTTTGAAAAAGTATCTTTGGGTATCTCTGGTCTCTTGCTCCTTGTATTATTTGTTTGTTTGGGCCTTCGGAAATTTTGAAAATATTACTTATCAAAAAGGTAGAAAGAGTAAGGAATTTGATTTGGAATCAGACTTCAGATATGGTTAGACAAGACCAATGCTGATCACACTTGGGGTCATTGTCATCACGTGAATGTACTTTCTTTGTTTAGGAAATTGATAATTCTACTTGTTTTGGATATTAACATTCCTTTTTGCAATTTCTACCAAATCATGATTTGATTCAGGATTTCAGATTCAGGGGTCTTTGATTCACAATTCGACAACTTTGGTTGTATCTACCATGATGCCTAAGGCTAACATATACAAGCACCATCATTGACAAAAATCACAGATATCTATGCATCATTTCTAAAAAAATTTCTTCCTAATGATCTATAGAGAACGAGAAGGAAGGGGTATAGGAAAGATGCTAATTTTATGCAAGCTTTACCTGTTGAGAAACTCTAGTTTTGCTTTTTTCATCAAGCCACTCTTAGTGTTGCAAATACTGCTACCAGGCCCACCACCTACAGAGTATCATTTTAGAGCTAAACGAAGACAACAATTTATGATATAGCTCACTATGCAAGATACAGTTATTGCCGATAGGAGATCTAAAGTATACCTCCAAAGAAGCTTCTTTTGCTACTGGAAGGTGGAACCTTTGTGCAAAGACGAATTTGCCGGCTTTGCTTCCCTGCAGAAAATAAGCATATCCTATGAATCAAACAGGACATTTAATTATACATAGTATTCAGTCTGCACCAACCTAACACATCGTGTCAAATATAGTCTTGCTCAGCAGAACATGATGGAAAAGCATGCTTTCACTTTCATCGATATATTTTATCAGAGACCTATGACTGAATAAATATTAGAACAGGTATGCAATGTATATCATTCTGGGCCCAGGCTAACTCTCAATTCATTATGATTTTCTAGTTTCCTTCTTGAAATGCTCCCTCTGTCCAAAAAGGAGGCACATTTGACAAGTCTTACTTTTTAATATTGTACTTTTACTTCTCTATATTCTTTAAATCGCACTAAAGTTATAGATTATTTTGCATGACGCGTTAGATAAATATCAGATCTTCGAAAAGAAAGAAAATCTTTTAAGAGTATAAGAAGATATGAAGCTTGAATTTTAGAATGGCGAGTCTTTTTTTGGGACGCACCAAAATGAAAAGTACAACTATTCTTTGGGGACGGAGGGAGTAAGTAGCAGCCTCTCACCTCAACAGAGGCTCTATAAATTGGTACTTTGGTGATTCATTTCTAAAACTTGACAAGGGGTAAGCTGTAAGCTATAAGGAGAGTGTAACTGAAAAATGGAAGCAAAATGCCCATATGAAACTTGTTAAGAACCCATTTATAGAAATATTTGACATCAGTAAGCACCTCCATTCCATTGCACTGACACACTCCCCACCCCAGAATGTATTGGAGTTGGTTCCCAATGCTAAAATTTTTCTAGAATTGGATTCTTAACCAGTGCCATAGGAGTACTTGTAGCAGGAACACCACCCCCTTCTCTTTCCCAAAAAAAAAAAAATTAAAAAAAAAAAACTGGTACGGTTTCAGAATCTAATTATATGATGAAGGCCTTACGTGCATCTTCTTTTTTGTATAACTGCTTAATTCGATCAGAAGTATGTTGTTGAGCCTTCTCAATGTCCTTTAGCTTTGCCTGCAAATTCAGTCAAGTTGTATTGGTGTTGTTACTTAAAACCAAACATGAAGAGTAATAAAGATTTGTTAAGAACTCTTTGGGACTAAACTACCAATCCAAACACTACAAAGTAGATAATGGAGTTATAACTTAGCAAACGTAGTAGTTAACACTAGGTCAAAGGGAATGAAAAAAGATTACCTCATATAATTCTTTCCATTTAAAAGAGAATTTCTTTTGATTCATCCTCTCAACGACAAGTTGGGTGCAATTAGATCCAAACTGTTTCCTGAAGAATTTCTTCCATAATTTGTCAGTAACCTGGCTAAGATCTCTTTCCTGCAAGAACCAAACATACATGTACTCAGGATTCATACAAATCCAATCAAACACTCCCTCCATCCCTATAAAATAGTCTTACTTTCCTTTTTCGTTTGTCCCAAACAATTAGTCGCATTACAAAATTTTAAGCTAAAATGTCCAACTTCTTTATATTTTTTCTTTCATTTGAAAAACATGATGTGTATCTAACATGTTTTAAAAAAAAAATCTACAACTTCAGTACAATTTAAAGGAAATATACAGGTATAAAACTACGATACTAAAAAGTTTGACTTTTCAAATGGGACTTTTTTGGGACAAGGGAGTATATTGCGTAAAAGACTAACGATTAAACTATGTTTCTTACTTCTGTTGAATTCTCAATATGCATCAACTGGTCAACTGTGCAGTGCGGTAAGAAGCTCTAAAAGATGGAGGTCTGTCTCCCCGACATCTCCAATATGCCTAAGATTATCAATAGCTTTCTGAACACAGAGATCAACCAAGGAAGGAACTTTCCTCTTTAATATTGTACCTCTTTCAAGAAGGTGCATGTGCTCTGATTTCATCTCGCTAGACAACAGACCTGTGAAATCCAGTAAAACCAAATACAATCAACTTGCATCATTTAGAGAAATAATAATAATATAGAAAAGAGGGCCTGTCAGTAGACTATTGTTATTTCTCTTTCTGTTTCTGTATACTTCATATATCTTCTTTATTTCATTTCTTATGCATTAGTGAACTGTGGCAATATGAAGATAATAGAGGCAAAAGTTATTAAAGAATACAACAAATCCTAGCAAACGAAGGTGAAAAGTTGCATATATGTTTTACAAAATGTGGAAAAAAAAAATAGGAAGTTGCAAATGATACAAGTAATTACTTTGCCAAAATAAATGTGAAACATCACCCTTTGGTCAATGGCACTTTTGTCATCGGCCAGGGAAGAGAGGCTGCAGCCAGCTTAATGCAAATGGTAGAAGAATTCTGTCTACTTTGGTCCAATGTAGTGTATATAGATGCTTTTCACTTACTCTCGTGTTAAAACAAGGCAAGCAATACAACCCCTGATAACTTTCTCCAAAAGTCATATTCCTTTATTCCAACATCTGAATTAACCAGCATCCCCGATTAAAATGCATGCCAATTTGTAATTTTTTAGTCTATACTTCATTGTATGTTCAGAGATCTATAGGAGCGTCACTAAATTAGTTCTTCACAGTAAACAATTTGTCTTGGAGATGTTGGCTTGATATCCGATTTATGCCAACAATTTTATGTTCAATAAAATGGTTGGGTGAAGGAAGATGACCCTAGAAGAAATTATTGAGGGATATAAAAGTGTAAATAAAACCACATAGACATCTCACTGTTTAGGCTGCGCCACCATGTGTGGGTGTTTACACATTCGGTTTCTTCCCAGATTCTAGATAAGAAGATGAAAGCACAACCTAGGTAAGTATATACTCCCTCCAGCCCAATTGAATAGTGTGTTTTGCAAAGGTCATACTGTCCTTGAGAGTGATCATCATACATAATCTCTCAAGGATATCCGATGTTGTATTTTTGATAAAATGAAGGTTGAAGTTAAAGAACGTAAAAGTTGTAAGCTTGGTTTAGAAATGGTAGCTTTAGTTTAAGTTTCCTTTTTATAAAAGAAAAAAAGAAGTTCATTAAGATAAAAGGAAAATGATAAGGGAGATGTCTGCCCAAAAAGAAAGAAGTACAGCAGAACATACTAAGTCGGTAAACCAAAACAGGAAACAGAAAATGTAAACAAAACATCATCACTAATGTAGAGATGCCTCCAGTCCCTACTCAAGACATTCAGCAGCAGACCCCTGAACATGACCAACAGTGAAGCCCACAAAGACAAGCAAAATAACCCAATCCCTAAGAACCAAAAATCGCAAGGAACAGCCATGAAAATCCTGGGATTCCGCTCCATTCTTAGACACCAAAAGTCCAAAATAATCAGCACTGGCACAAACACTCCCTATCCCTACCAAAACCTCGACATGCCAAAATAAGAAAACTCTCAAGAGAGGGAGGGCCCATTGCTCCCAACAAAGTGAGACACCCCATTACCACCAAGCCACACAATACAGAAACATGTTCACAGGAGTCTGACTATCATACAGATGATAAATATATTCAGGAAAAGATCCTTGTGGGGTCTACGGTTTTGTCTCGAATCATTCGTGTTTAACCCATACAGCAAAAGCGAAAAAGGCAAAACTTTCCAATCATAGTTATTAAAGGCAAGCGCCACAGTTGCCTGAGGCCAAAGGTGAGACTATATTAGAGAAGCAAGACCAGGCGATCGCCTTTCTCACCTATTCGAGAGGCGAGAAAAAGGCGAACAATCAACAAACCCCTTCATTTTAGTTGGAATGACATAGTTCATAGGGTTACTTTAATTGAGAAATACAAAGAAAACCCTAAATAAGACCTGTCTACGCATTTTGACTTCCCCCCATCTTTGACAGTCGACTTGGACTTTGCCTTTTGACTTGGACTTGGACTTTGCCGGCGACTTGGGCTTCAACTTTCTTTGCCATAGAGTGCGACTTCTTGGTGAATCAACCACCACGACGTCGAGTCTTCAAACAGTTCAAGCTTCGACGTCGAGTCTTCAAACAGTTCAAGCTTCGACGTCGGCCGTTGACACAGGTGCTTCCCCGTTTATTGTTCTTTTTATGTAAATAACTCTTTGTCTGCGACAACATCTCAGTCTCTCAGGCCACTGTTTACTCTTTGTTAGTTCGATTTTTTTTCCTTCCTTTTTTTATGGCTTTCAAAATATTATTCTCTCAGACGTCAAACAACTGTTTACTCTTCGTTGGTTTGAAACTTTTTACTTTTTTGGCCTTTCAAATACCTCAAGTATTATGTTTTCTTCTCTTGTTTTTCCTTCTTTTTTTTTTCTTTTTGGCCTTTCAAATTTGTGGTATTGATCTTATGTGTGAACTTAGTTTCACATATTATGTCACTTATAACATGTTTTGAGATTTGTTATGTTATATAAATATACATATATATATATATATATATATATATTATTTTTCCTTGATATTGTTTCCGTGTACGCGTTTTGCTCGCGCCTCTCACTTTACTTTAATAACTATGTTTACTATATAAAAGGAACCTTAGCTTTCCAAATGAAAGGGGCTAAAGAGACCGAAACAGAGAGATGATAACTAAACAAAGTTTGCAGGAAATGAGAAAGAACCGATAGATCTTGGCATCATACTCACCTGTCGGAGACATCACACGGGTTATGAGAAAACAACTCCATATGGGACGAACTAAAAGAGAAGATTGACTCTTCAAATGATTTTATCACTAAAAACCCCAATGACATGACAGATATTGAATTCAAGACGCACATATGATGTTTTGTTTCAATATTAAGATGAAAAGCTAAACAGTGTAAAATTGCAACATACAATATCAGCCTGTCACTGTCACATTAAGCAGTACATTTGCAACTAGTTGAATAGACATTGCAAGAATCCATACACAACTTCCCCATCTTTCTAGTTTGCATTTTCTATTCAGTACATCACTTTCGACTGTCCCACTACCACTTTCAAAAAGCCAAACATTTTTTTTACAATAAATATGTCTTTGAGAATCATCATTACAACTTAATCATTCATTAACATCCTAAGTTATGTTTTGGCAAAGCATGTAAAATTTAAACTAAACTGAAAGTTGTAAGCATAATTTCAGAAAAATGTCATTTTAAATGGGCGATAAAATAGAGAAACGAACACCCAAATGGGTGGAGAAGGTACGACTCTTGGAGCAGATATAAAATCATTGTTTATTCACTCTCTTTCAAGCCATGCTTCCTACTTTGAGACATTTCCACTCAAAGAGTCACTCTTTCAAAAACTAAACAAATGAATTTTCTAAATTTTAAGATTTATTCTTACAACATAAACGTTAGAAGTAGGAAAATATTTTTAAAACTTACAATCAAGGGTATACACGAAAAGCTAATTTTCTCACTATAATATTTGACTTTTAAATCCGCTGATGGTCAAGCACCAATCAAAATTCACCAGTAGAGCATAGTGACGAGAAATCAGCAGAGTTTAATGACTTTGGAGTTTGTTCATCTTAACCTGCTGATTATTAAAAAGTTGGTCACTTCACTAAAAAGGTGCCTTCCTATTAGTGTTTGACCATCCCTGTCAACTGCTGCGAATATTTTCTTGATTCATAGTTACTTTTTCAGGTAATTTCTCATAGGATGGTCACTAAGTAACCAAGATAGACACGTCACGATCCCAATGGTGCATTGGCAAAAATTGCGATAAAAAGTAATCGAGAGAATTCCGATCCCAAAACAAGAAGACAGGACATCTCTGTACACGAATTTCTATAAATAGAGATCAATTATCCATCAGAATCTTGTTTCGAACACTAGTAAATTATAATCAAGAACAGCAATCGGATAAAATCAAACATCAGTTAAATAAACCTTAATGATGAAATCAAAATCAGTAGATACGTATACGTTTGTAGAGAAAATTAACTCACCGGAAGGGATCGAATCAGGAAATCAGGTGGCCGGCCGACGACCGGAATCGGGGAAATCGTGGAAATCAAATTCTATGATTTTCCAAATCTTTGGGACGGCATAATTGACAGTACCGAAATCGGGAAAATCGTGGAGATCAAATTCTATGATTCCCGAAATCTTTGAGGCGGCTTCATCGACAGGGACTGATTGGGAAATTGAATGTTTGGAGAGGGAATCAGGAATGGGTGGTGGGACGAATTGGGGGTAAAACTAAAGAAGTGAGTTTTATGATTTTTATCAACACTTTAGCCCCTCAAATAAGAAAATATTCACAATTTCACTTCTAATATCATGACTAATTACAAAATGACCAACTTAAGACCTAACATAACTTTTGTTACGATCATAGTTATGAATTTTGATTCGTACGGGGTCGTTTCGGCTAATAAAAGGGTTCGAAACATGCTATTTACTGTTTAAAAAATTGTTGGTCGGTCCATTTTAGAAAATTTTTATTTCTCTAATCCACTATTTTTTTTCTTAACCGATAAAAGTCACTTTAATAAAATTATTCTTAAAATACCCTCTCTTTCACTACTCTTTTTTCCCTCTACCTCTCCCTCCCTTTTCTTTCCCTCTTCTTCCGCCACTTCATTTCTCCCTCTCCTCTCCCCACCCGACACACACACACACACATATTCTTTTTTTCTTTTCTTTTCTTCTTCTCTTCTCCTTCTTTGTTTCATTTTTCTCTCACGCAATCTCTCTATCCTCCACTCCAAAATTCGGTATATACACAAACTCAACCAAAAGAAAAAATAAAACTCATTAAATTACTATTCATATCCCCTTACGTCTTACGGCGCCGAGCTATTAACTTACTAGAGAGAGAAATTGAATCTTTTAATTCGAATCAAGAAGAAGACAAATTTAATTTGAGAATGTGACATTGCATCCCGATGCTCAACTGTTACATCTCAAATTTAATCTCGATGCACAATTTTTGCATCTCAATGCCCAAATTAATCTGAGAAAGTGGCACTGCATCCTGATACCCAATTATTGCATTTTAACTTTAATCCCAATGCCCAATTTTTGCATCCCGATGCCCAAATTAATCTGAAAAAGTGGCACTACATCCCGATGCTCAATTGTTGCATCTCAAATTTAATTCTGATACCCAATTTTTGCATCCCAATGCCCAAATTAATCTGAGAAAGTGGCACTGCATCCCGATGCCCAATTATTTCATCTCAAATTGAATCACGATGCCCAATTGTTGCATCCCGATGCCTTGGGATGCCTGATGCGTGCGTATTTTGTTTTCATTAAGAGTGTTGTTGTCTTTTTGACCAAAAAGTGTATTTTTTAATTTAAAAATAAAATGGTAGACTGGAGTGAATTGAAATGTTAAAAAAGGGACCGGTCTGTAATTCACCCTTTACTGTTTCACTTAAAATTTTGGCCTGTACCGACATGTATTGGTGTGTGTACTGGCCCATACTGGCCGAAATTCATATTTTGGCCGAAACACAACAAAATTTTATTTTTTTAATAATATTAAATGGTTGTTTTCGTAAATAAAGTCAAGATTGAAGATTAAATTAAATTTAACAATTATGAAGTTGCTTTGTAGCACTTTTGGTCCAATTATTGGAGCATATTGAGCATTAATTTTAAAGTTGTTAGTATTTTTGTTATTCAAATTGTAGGTTAATAAAGTTTTTGGGCTAATTTTAAATGTTGATATTGATTCTTATTATCTTCAAGATGCTTTATATCAAGTTTTTGTGATAAAATATTGTAGGTCCAAGTGACAACTGATAAGGCTAGAAGGGGTGAATAGTCTTATAAAATATTTTTTTGTTTTCTTTAAACACTTAATAAAAGTATGCAGCAAAAATAATAAGTTGACTGATTTCTTAAGGAATTCAGTCAAACAAGGAAAACTTTTGGATCACTTGAAGAATAGAATAAAAGAAATAAGTTCACAAAATAAATGTTCAGTCAAGGATAATTGACTGATATTATGCTTGTAAGTTGGTTGATATTAAACTTCACCCAATTTGTCTAAGGGAGACAAGCTCAGAAACTGAATAAAGTAAAGACAAAAAGATTTAAAGTGGTTTACATTATAAACTTTTCACTACCAAGTTGGTCAAACTTAGATTTTTAAAGTGCACTAATATTATCAATAATTTTGAGTGATCACTAATGGATTAGTGTACACCAAGACCTGTGTTTATGGAGAATGAATGTTCAACAAGAACAAATCAATCTCATGTATTATAATCAATGATCCTTTAAAAATAAGTAGTTGAGAGGGATATCCCAATAATGATTAAACAATAAAAGCAAAGAACAAAGAGAATAGAATAAGCAGTAAAGACTCTAAGTAAGTTGCTCTTAAATGCTGAAGCACAAGAATTCTTGAAGTATTTGAGTTTGATTTGAATGTACTTCAGTGTGCTCTTCTTGAGGCTTCCATGGCTTTAAATATGCAGAGACATGTTTCTTGTATGTTGGAAACTTTTGTTTGACTTGCAATTAATGTCCTCAGAGAAGTCACAATCAAACAGTGAAGGACCTTAAATGCTTAGGCTGGCTTTTCTGAGAAAGTACAGCAAAGCTCAAAATAAAAAAGGTCAGAAAACACAAAATAAAAAGTACGTTTGTTTTGTTAAGGAAATAGATAAGATAAATTACTGAGACAATTCAAAAAGTGGCTAAGGAAGCTTAACAAGGAGGCTTCCACTAAGATCAATAGACTGACTTAGGGTATAAGTCAAAGATATTAGCAGTCTATTGATTTAAGCCAAGTATCAATTGACTGACTTGAAAATGTTTAAGTCATCATCAATCAACTGACTTAAGGCAAGGAATCAGTCAGCTGAATTAAGGAGTTAAGTTAGTGACTTAGGCTTATGATTCCAAACAAATTATAATGGGTTTAAGTAAATCATGCAAGGACCAACAAACTCCTCCTATTTATTTAAAGTCATTCGACCAACATCAACATTTGTTGAAGAGGAGGAATCTTTAGTCTGTTGAGGAATGTTCAGCATCTTTCTTAGCCAACATTTTCCTTAGTAAGAACATCAGCCCTTGACTTCTCCTTCCTCTCCTCCTGAATGGCTTTACATGCCTTTTCTTCAGCATCCTCAACCTCAGCTTTGACATCTATCTGATAAGTCAGCATATCCTGCCACTTATCAGCTTCTACACTCTTTGGGTGCCCAGCAGCAATAGCATGATGAACCCCAGTGTAAACCTACATCTTGAGATCAGGAATGGTTTGCCTCGATTGCTCGCGAAGATCCTAAGTGGATTGAACAACATTACGCAGAGTAGCTTCCATTTGCATTTGCTGAAACCGAAGGGCATTTACTGAACCAAGTCTTTTGATGATTTCTTGGTTGGACTGAAGTAATGTAATGACCCGAAGTCATCACTTGCTTCTGAATACAACCAAATCAACTCTTAACTAACAGCGGAAAAGAATTAACAAGTATGTTTCCTTAAAAACACCAATTCTCATATATAAGAAAATTTTAGTACAACTCAATCAAAATCCAAATATTACAACAATCACTTCTATCAACCAATTACTAGGATCACTCTCTATCCCACCTCGCAGCTAATTACGCTTCTGCTGTGCACTCTGATCAAATCAAACATGCAAAAACTCAAATAACTAGTGGGGGTGAGCTTGTGGGCCCAGTAAGAAAGGGGATACACAACACCACAAAGTAGAACAAAATAAGGAATTCAAATGCCAACGTCCATGAGATAAAAAAAAATATGGATCAATGATTATTATTAAGAATGATACCGAGTGTTATCAAATGACATTTGATCACAAGTTACAATTTAGCATACTAATCAGTTTGTGGCCAAGGTGATGATATTATTAACAACAATAACAAATGGCGTTGGTGCCCCAATCTATGGGCCCAACAACAGTAACCAAGTAACCAGAGTATCTGACCATGCCACTGATCAGTATCACTAAACTATTCCAAATAACCAAATACTCAACAGGATGGTATAAATAACAACTACTCAAGAAAATACACCAATTAGTAACATGGAACAATTTCAATATCAAACCAATACCAAAGGTATATCAACAACAATAAACATGTTTCAATAATAGGAACATAAATCAAACATGGATAATTAAAAGACAATCACGTGATTAAACTAACACGGAATCGGTAATGCGTAGTCGCCCTTACCTCAAAATAAGATAATTTTACCGATCAAACATGTAAAAACTACTCCACAACGATCCTCTAATCAAACCCGCAACTCGTACGGAGCCGAAATAATATACAAACACCAAAATAATAACCGTGGTTCTTGACTAATCTCCCTTTCAAGTATTATGGACTGTTCCCTGGAAAAAGATAGGTTTGTATACACTCTGTAACACCGCCTTCTCTCAAGTTGACAAAATGATGTTGTTGCTGCTACATATTATTATAAGAGAATAAACAAGGGTGGCAGTTGCATATTTATGCCAAAAATGGGTGAATCATACCATGCAAAGTTAGTCATCTTTCTTGCAGCTACTTCAAGTGGAAACAAGTCATAACTAGGCATTAACTTAATGGGATATACATCTTGATATGTGACACACGTCAAATCTTAATAGCCACGATTCTTCATTGTAGTCGAACACACCAAAATACCAACCAAATTGGGCTAAACTATTTATTATTAAAAAAATAGATGTGTTAATATATTTTTAAAATGGTGTAAAATGTTAAAAGAGAGTCAAACATATGACTTAGTCAAATTTAGTAAAAACTACTAGTTTATTATCTAGGATAACATAGAAAAGTCAATAAAATATTACTTGGTCAAATATGTTAAAAGTAGTATCAAATTCATTTATATTTTTAAAATCAAAGTTGGTAAATTTTCGGGATCTCACAAGTAAGGCTGAAAAGGTAGCCTCTAGTAGTTGTTGAGCTTCTTTCAAAGCTTTGAAACCTGCAAAAGAAATTGAAGTACCAGCAACATTTGTTGCTGAAGGTCCAGCAACACCAACAGGAACACCAGCAGGAGCACCAGCAGCAGTAAAAGGCTCAGTAGGAATAGCATCGGTAGGGGGAACATGTTCAGCAACAATTTCCTCATCTTCATTTTCCTCTTCGTCCTCCTCAGAATCAAACTTGATTCTTTTGTTTACGGCTTGGTCTGGATTGCGGATCACTTGATTGATTAAGTCATGTTCTGCTTTCCTTTTGGGAGCTACAACCTGTGAAAAAAACATAGCTGCGTCTTGTTCAACCTCATCGTCAGCGTCAAACTCAACTCTGATTTCATTTTCAATAAATATGTCTGAATCAAGAGTTAAGTCCTCAATATCAGCCATGTCATACTGAATTCCCACACTATAAGTGGTTGAACTTGCTAACACACGAGTTTCAGCAATGTGGTAGAGGCTTTGGTGGAGTGATAATCAGGAGGTGGTATTTTGAGATCGTCAGGGGAATATCAGAAGGGTTGGTTTCTGGTTGAATTATGGGTTAAGAAATTAATATCAAAGTTTTAATTTAGGGATTAACAGTTGGCTGAGTGACAAGGGAAATAGGTTAAGTTGGATGATCAGTTTGTTGAGGAATTGGTTGTACTATTTCAGTCGACTGAACAGGTGGATAGGAGGTAGCTGAAGGAGTGGCTGAGAAAATGGAGGGATTAATGAGCTCAAGATTTCCACTAATTTTCCCCTTTATTTTCTTTTATTTTGTGCTACTTTTATGTTAATTATGCTTGGAAATATTATTATTTGTGCATTTTGTGCTTTAATGTAGGTTTCCAAGATATTAACGAGCTTTTATGGAGTTTAGCACAAAGTTCGAGGTAATTTTGGGCTTCAAAGTTAAGCTACAAAATATTTCGTCAAAGTCCGTCAAGTGTTGCAAGGAAAAATGAACTAACGGTGGGCTAACAGAGCTAACGGAGGACTAGATTGAGAAGCCTAGAGGGGGAAGGACGTAGGAGTCATCTTCAGAAAGGCAGGGGCAGCACTGTAATTAATAAGACTTCTCATTAATGCACTGGCGCGCCTAGGCGCTGCCACGTAGCCCTTGCCCAACAAGCTCTGACCCGCGAGATCTCCTTAAACTCTGCTGATCCAACCCATCACCCACTCCACCAGCCTTCCTTCCAGCCCGTTTCGCTCTCCCATTCGAGCCCATTAGCCATCCTTGGACCACCTATCAGCCATTTGGATCAGCCCAGCTCCAACCCAACGGGCCAGCAAGGTTCAGTAGTTCCTCCAGTTCAGCCCTCAGCAGTTCTCCTCTGTTCCAGTAGCCCCTGCTCTTCATAATTAATTCTCATTTTGCCATTAGCATCCTTGGTACGCTTTGGGATTTTCTATATCTCCAAGCTTCCCCCAAATCTGAAAAAAAGGGTCCCCTGTTGGGGCAAAAATACCCCCTTGGGGCAGCAGCTGCCTTCTCCCCCAAATCTCTCTCCACCATTGAAGCTTGATCAACTTTGAAGGTTTGGAGCTTCAAATCAAAGGCCAAGGAAGCTATTGTGAAGGATTTCAACCCCAGATCTCGGCATTGCTCGCGGCTTTGTCGGTTAAATTCTTTCAATTTATATTTTAGATATTTTCTTGGGTTGAATGATTTTGTAATTTGTGAAATTGGCTTTGTGCTTAATGATTTATGGAAAGCAATTATTTTTCTATGTTGTTGTAGTGATTTAATTTAATCTCTCTCTTTATTTAGTATACAAACATGCTAGGTTATTAATTTGTGGGCTTAATGCTTTTAATTAATTGGCCATTAATTAATTAATTTGAGAAATGTTTGGATCCGCGAGAGCTACCTTGCATTTTCGACCGAGCAAATTAGTAGTTGGTGCCTGGAAAACACCGATAGCCATGGGAGTACTTGTTTTGTGAAGCGATCACTCCACCGAGAGGTAGGAAATTAGGGTTTTTAACCACTTTCGATGTCCCAATTACCGACATGCCTTGTAGAAAAATAGAGAGATTATTTCTCTACCCGCTATTACCCATATTCTTGGTATTTATTGTGTGCTCTTAATGCTTTCGAAGGGTTCACTACCCATTAGATGATTTCTAGAATTATAGGGTAAGATGCGAGAGCCCGTCCTATTAATTTGGATAACACAATAATTATCTATGGCTTGACCGAGAGGTATCGAGCGTTCTTAGATAGTCATGGGGTGCTTGATCGATAATGCAGCTATTCTTTCCTTGCTATAAGATGTGAGAGCCCGTAGTAGGGATTGATAGTTAGACTTGCTATAAGATGTGAGAGCTCGTAGTGAATATTATCAACGTGCGCCCGACTACCAAGACTTGAGTAAAAGGAGAGTAGAGAGAAGATTAAATTAATCACGAGCTAGACTAGAAAATATTGCATTCCTAAAATCCTATCTTTTTATCTTGATTTGTTGTTGCCAAACCATTTTGTGATATTTGTAAATATTAATTGCTTTCTTTCATTTTTAGTTTTTTAGTTTTTATTCTCAATTTATTTTCGCTCAAATATAATTAGCTAGCTCAATTTCAGTATTTAGTTGGAGTAAAAATTACGTGCATTCCCTGTGGGATCGATAACTCATACTTATGTACACTTTATTACTTGATACGACAGGGTGCTCTTGCCCTAGTTGTTGCAATTTAATTGCAGCACATCAAGTTTTTGGCACCGTTGCCGGGGAATGATTTAATTTTCGCTCCTATATGCTAATATCGATACTAAGCGAAACTAATTGTAATTTGAGCAATTTTTTTTATTTAGTTTACTTGCTTTTGTATTTATATGCTTGTCTCGCTTTTCGAAGCCTTCCCGAGTTTTGTGGGTTTGTAGGGAGGTGTATATAGTGTCCCCACACAAAAATATTTTCTTTTTTATTTTGTATATATTTATTTTCATAATTGCTTTCATGCCTTTTCCTTTGAGCTTGATTTGATACAAGGTTGAGCTTTCAAAGTCGGGGTTTGCTTAAGGAAACCTTTGGAGTAGGCTTACTCTCGGGCCCGTACTTCTTAAGAAATTAACTTTGAGGGAGTTTTCTTTCCTTCCCTTCTCCGTTTACTTTAAGTTTGGAGGTTGGGTATGGATTGTTTAGTTTTGGAAATTCTAAAAGTCTTGAGCTTGAAATTTTCCATCATTTTTAATGCTTTGAATTTTGGGCGCTTGTGAGAGTTATATGTGCATTATTTTCTTGGATTCTTGCTTGAGTTTATTATATGCATAGTTGAGGATATGTGTGTGCTTTTTATGCTATCTCCACCTCATTCATGATTAATAATGCCCATGTTTGGATTTTGAGTTGAATTGTTATGCTAAGTTCTAGCTTTGATAGTGCATGTCGGATGAGTATCATATTCTTGAGTTTTGATGACCGTGAGATGATCTTGAAAATTGTTGATTAAAGTAGCTTGGTTTGGACTTGTGTGCATGACAAGAGCATGATTTAGGCCATCTTTGGATTGTTAGTGCCATATTATCCTACCCAATTCATTAATCCCTAGTGTCCCCTTTTGAGCTTATTTATAGAATGGCGTGTGCCTAGAGCACACATTGACCCCCATTCGACTTCATTTTCTTATACCCGCATCATCCTATCCCATGAGCCTATACACTTTTGCCGGCACCCTTCAAGAGAGCATGATTTGGAATGAATTGTTTTATTTATGAATTCTTGTTGGAAAGTGTTGCTCCATGGATGTTTTGTGCTTTAATGTTGATGGTGTTGGTGTCAAAAAGTGTTGAATGGCAAAAAAAGAGCCCCCTTGGCAAGAAAAAAAAATCAAAAGAAAAATCAAAAGAAAAGAAAAGTCAAGGGAGGCAAGAAAAAAAGAAAATGCCATTATGCTTTAAATGCTCAAGGAGACATAAGGGTGGAACTTAATTGTTGTGGTAGAGTGCACTTTCTTCAACCCAATGTTTAAAGTTTAAGGGGTTGTTGAAGTGATGTGGTGGTACTTTGAAGAGTAATGCTTTCATGACGCAAGTTATGGTGTGAAGACTTCAAATTCTTCGCTCTCTTGACTTGTTATCTTATCCTTCATTTGTAGCCCAAAACCTTGGCCAACATTACAAGCTTTATAAAGTCCTATTGATATTGTCATGTCATGCGAGTCCTTACCATGTGAAACTTAAAACTTCTTCAATTTGATTGCTCATTTTTTTATATCTCATTGATCGTTCAATCGTTGCTAGAGCTAAGCTATTTTATTGATGGGCGTATGCTATGAATCGTGGGTAAATTGTTTGAGGAAAAAGTTAGCTAACATTAAAAATCACATCATACCTTAATTATGCATGTCTATAATTTTGAGTTTGATTTCCTTGATGGTACTGTGCATATGATCTTGATCAAGCGTCGGGTTCTTCTAAGTCCATGAGCTCATTCTAAATGTTTTATTTCTTTGCTCGGGACGATCAAAGCTTAAGTTTGGGGGTGTGATAAGCTCAAGATTTCCACTAATTTTCCCCTTTATTTCCTTTTATTTTGTGCTACTTTTATGTTAATTATGCTTGGAAATATTATTATTTGTGTATTTTGTGCTTTAATGTAGGTTTCCAAGATATTAACGAGCTTTTATGGAGTTTAACACAAAGTTCGAGGCAATTTCGGGCTTCAAAGTTGAGCTACAAAATATTTCGTCAAAGTCCGCCAAGTGTCAGTAAGGCAAAATGAACTAACGGGCTAATGAGCTAACGGAGGACTAGATTGAGAAGCCCGGAGGGGAAGGACGAGGAGTCATCTTCGAAAGCGCGGGGTAGCGCTGTAATTAATAAGACTTCTCATTAATGCGCTGGCACGCCTAGGCGCTGCCACGTAGCCCTTGCCCAACAAGCTCTGACCCGCGAGATCTCCTTGGACTCTGCTGATCCGACCCATCACCCGCTCTACCAGCCTTTCTTCCAGCCCGTTTCGCTCTCCCATTCGAGCCCATCAGCCATTCGGATCAGCCCAGCTCCAACCCACGGACCAGCAGTTCTCCCTTCCTCCAGTTCAGCCCCCAGCAGTTTCTCTCACTCTTTCAGGTTTCTAATTAATTCCCATTTTGCTATTAGCTTCCTTGATACTCTTTGCCCCTCATTTTAATATCTCCCAAGTATCCCCAAATGAAGAGGACAGTCCCAGGCGGGCTGTAAAGCCCCTTTGGGACAGCAGCCTTCTTCCCCAAAAATTCTCTTCACTCCATTAAAGCTTGATCAAGTTTGAAGGTTTGGAGCTTCAAATCAAGGGCCAAGGAAGCTATTACAAGTGATTTCAACCCCGGATCTCGGCATTGCTGGCGACTTTTTCAGTTAAATTCTTCCAATTTATAGTTTAGATATTTTCTTGGGTTGAATGATTTTGTAATTGTGGAATTGGTTTTGTGCTTTAATGATTTATGGAAAGCAATTATTTTTCTATGTTGTTGTAGTGTTTTAATTTTATCTCTCTCTCTATTTAGTACACAAGCATGCTAGGTTATTAATTTGTGAACTTAATGCTTTTAATTAATTGGCCACTAATTAAATAATTTGAGAAATGTTTGGATCCGCAAGAGCTACTTTGCATTTTGGACCGAACAAATTAGTAGTTGGTGCCTGGAAAACACCGATAGCCATGGGAGTACTTGTTTTGTGAAGCGATCACTCTACCAAGAGGTAGAAAATTAGAGTTTTTAACCACTTTCGATGTCCCGGTTACCGGCATGCCTTGTAGAAAAATAGAGAGATTATTTCTCTACCACTATTGCCCATATTCTTGGTATTTATTGTGTGATCTTAATGCTTTTAATGGAATTCATGACCCGTTAGATGATTTCTATAATTATAGGGTAAGATGCAGAGCCCGCCCTATTAATTCGATAACACAATAATTATCTATGGCTTGACCGAGAGGTATCGCGCTCTTAGATAGTCATGTGGTGCTTGGCGATAATGCGGCTATTCTTTCCTTGCTATAAGATGCGAGCCCGAGGGGATTGATAGCTAGACTCGCTATAAGATGCGAGAGCCCGTAGTGAAAATCATTAACGTGCACCCGACTACCAAGACTTGAGTAAAGGGAGAGTAGAGACAAGATTAAATTAATCACGAGCTAGACTAGAAAATATTGCATTCCTAAAATCCTATCTTTTATCTTGATTTGTTGTTGCCAAACCATTTTGCGACGTTGTATATATTAATTGCTTTCTTTTATTTTTAGTCTTTCTTTTAGTTTTTATTCTAAATTTATTTTCGCCCAAATATAATTAGTTAGCTTAATTTCGGTACTTAGTTGGAGTGAAAATTCCGTGCATTCCTATGGGATCGATACTTGTGCTTACGCATATATTATATGACAGGTACTCTTGCCCTAGTTGTTGCAATTTAATTTGCAGCCCATCGCGACTTCAAGGGGAGGCGTGAAGAACTTGAAACAAGTGGTACGAAAAGGGAGTGAGCATGACGGAGCTTAGAGCTATACTTCACTAGTTGTTAACATTGGTAAACCTCTCGAGAATGTTGCTAATAATCCAGGCAATGTAGTTGATAGTGTGTTTAGAGCCATTGAACGGATGGTAACTGTTATGGTGGAACAAAATCGAGGAAATCTAGGGCAACAACAAGTTGTACAGGTGAGTCGTGGAACCATGCTTGAAACGCTTATAAAATTGAATCCGCTACAATGGTGAACCCGATCCTTGTAAAGTCGAAGTTGTGGATAGAACATATGGGAAAATGACGGGCATAAAACGCCAAGGGATTTGAAGAAACAGCTTGGTAGAGTGGTATGAAACGAGAAATTGTGGAGTATGTGTCTAGGTGTCGACTTGTCGCCAGTGAAAGCCGAGCATCGAGACCAGGGTTTGTTACAACCACCGGAGATTTTGGAATAGAAGGAACATATTACGATAGACTTTGTGATGGGATTATTGCAAGGTACTCCATCTGGGTTTTGATGCAGTTTGGGTTGTTGTTGATAGGTTGACAAAATCAGCTCATTTTATCCCTATTGCGATGACATATTCTTTGAGTCAGTTGGCGGCATTGTACATTCAAGAGATAGTGAGATTACATGGAGTTCCAATCAGTATTGTGTCGGATAGAGATCCGAGGTTCACTTCAAGATTTTGGCAGGCTTTCAGAGGATACTTTGGGAACAAAGTTAAATTTTAGTATAACTTTTCATCCTCAATCGACGGGCAAATGTAAAGGTTGATACAGATTCTCAAGATATGTTATGCGCGGTACGGTAGATTTCAAAGGAAGTTGGGATTCGCATTTACCTTTAGTGGAGTTTGCTTACTGTTAGAAATATGCCTGTGAAAATAACAGATATATATATGTTTACATATTCTAACACAGTGATTTGCTTGTTCCCATTACAATGCATGTTTCACAAGTGACTAAAAGGGTCGCAGATCGTTAGCGGGCTTGATGAAACAATGCATGTCATTAGACTAGGAAGTCTTTGTATATCCGAGTCATTCCGCCAAAGTGATGACAACTTTCATATGGATTAGCTCTTCATGCGCCAGCGGACATGACCATCAGCAATGTCTCATCAGCAGACATTCCTACCAGCCATGTTTCATCAACATTTTTTACACCAGCAGTATTATATCGGCAGATCTTAGTATCAGCCAAGCTCTTCATCAGAACAACTACAGAGAAGCTGATTATTCAAGAGGAACATCGGTCGTTGCTCAAAATGCTACAAGTCAAAATAGATCCGTTACAAGATCTTTCTAACAAGCCCAAGTTATGCATCGATGTCTGCGCTTTCACTATTACTCAGAAGACAATTCCTCTTTTGTGTATTAGTCCCAGTCTCCAAGGCTTCATTCTATAAAAGACTAAACACAGTGTGTTACATCCCAGGCCTGATTGACAAGTCTCATTCTTCCAACCTGATTCACGGACCAACTTCAAGACAAAAATCTTAACGGAAGGTCTTTGCCCAACAGTTCGAAGAATGCACTCTGATGCATTAATGATCCAGATCCTCAACGGGCAAAAACTCAACAAAGTTCCAAACGACTACTTCAGCCTATAAAAGAAGACTCTCATTCTCAAAAAAAAAAAAAAGAGAAGGTGTTGGTGGTAGATTTCGTTCCTTATTCGTTCAAATCAAAAACCACAGCAAAAAGTGAGAAAACACAAGTGTAAGAACAAACACTTTATGGGAGAGAAAACAGAAATTCCAAAAGGCTAAGAAGCTCTGCTTGATCAAGAAATCTTGTTCTTGATTTGAGTTCTTTCTTCCTTCGAAAGACTCAGTCTCTTTAGTTGCTGTACTTCAAATCTTCAGCAAGAGACCAAGCTTTCTGCAAGTCGTTGAAGACTGATCAAGCTTGAAGATGTCCGATGAAGAAATAGAGCCTAATAATCCATATTGCATTCATATCGGCAGACTTATACTACATTATAAGTGCTGTCGATTGTGCAATGAATTGTCCTCACTTATGGCTGAGTACTTAGCACTCAGTTGTTCAAATACTTGTTATTTGAACAACGCCTAATGATGGAGGACCACCAAGTGAAGTCAACAAGGATCCAACAAGAAAGCCCAACAACAACGATCCATTGATGATTAAAGATGGGCCAATAACAAGAGCAAGGGCTAAAAGGATGAACCAAGCTTTAGCAAGCATTATTTTACAAGTCCAAGAACAAGTCCAAGCATGGAAGTCAATTGAAGAGGCCAATTTGGTGAATATGATTGTAGTCCAACATGGAGGAAAAGTTTGAGGGCTTAAACGACATTTTTTGGAAGCAAAAGCCTTAAAAAGTCAGCCCATAAGTTCAAGGATGAATTTGGGAGCCTTTTAATACTAAATGGGTGACTTTTGGGGGCTAAAGTTCACTTTTCAAAAGAGGGATTTTAGAAAACCGGGATTCCTTTCATTGGTGTGTTTCCCTATTGCATTCGCACTAGGAGAGTCCAAAAAAAAACGTGCTCCTTGTTTCCTTTTGAGACTTGGACGTTTTTTCCTTCCTTTCCTTTACTTTCCTTGTTCCTTGTTTGATTAGGAGAGTCTTATCTTATTTTAAGTATGTAATTGTTTTCCTTTTTAGCTAGGATTCTTATTAGACAGATTTATTACTTTCCTAGTTAGATTAGTATTGTGTTTCCTAGTAAACTATGTTTTCCTTTTCCTAGTTAGATTAGTATTCTTGATTCTAAGCCTACAAAAGGCACCTCTTTTCATTGTAATGGGATACATTTTTTGATAAAAGAATATTGTGAGTTTTCTACTCTTTGTGACAAATTAAGTTTTGTTAGAATCTTGCAAACTTTGGATTGAGTTTGTGTTTACTTTTAATTCGTGGTTCTTAATTATTCAATAGTTAAGGGTTTTGAATCGATCAAGGTTCTTAGTTCATTACGAAACTAAGGGTTGCGATCATCCTTTTTCATTGTTATTCAAGTCCTAGGCGTACGCTTTCCGAGGTTATTCCGAAGCGTGGTTCCAAGTTCGTATAACTTGTGGGTCTCATGGGAATCACATCAGCTTGGTTTCGAGCAAAGGCTATTGGTAACAATCTTTCTATCCCTATTTTATTATCTTGTTCTTAATTTCTTCATTCCATAATCCATACACTATCTTATCTACTCATCTTTTGTGCCACGTAGTTTTCTTCATCCTTTCTTCAAGCCGTCCCAAAGGAGGCAAATAGTCAAAAAAAAGGCAGAATTTTCCCTTGATAATTCGGCCAAGCTAGTACAAAAAAAAAATAATAAAAAAAAAAAGAAGACACCACCAAAAAAACGTCTTCAAGGCAGTACCAAAAAAAATTTTTTTTTTCAAAGAAAGCAAAAGGAGCTTGGGCCGTGTGTTAGAAAGTAACTTCTCAAACAAAATTCTCTCCATCTTTGATTCGAGAATAAAAATCGAATCTTTCTTCTTTTCCTATAAACCCTGCTTTTTATCTTTCATAAACTCTTTTCTTTTGTTTTAATTAAGGTTTACGAATTTTGAGTTTTCTAAACTTTATCTCCAAAATTGTTGTGTTCTAACCTTACTTGTTTTCATCAAGAGTTGTGAGTGAAAAAAGACATAGAGTGGTGAGCACATAAGAGGGGAGGTAAAAGTCAAATTTTGAGTGATACACGAGTGTCATAATTTTGAGAGATACACGTAAGGGAGTGTGTGAGGTTTCTTCTTTTTCTTCTTAAAAAAAAATGTCCAAAAAAAGAGCAAAATGTGTAGTTGAGGAAGAAGGTGTGGGACAGCCTAGTAGGATGTCTATGGTAGATTTGTTGGGAGAGATGAGGAGAATGACTGAAAAGATTGGGCAAGTGAATGATAGAATAGATAGGATGGAGCGTGTTCATCAAGAACCACCACCTAATGAGAATGTGAGAGAGAGAATGGGTAGAAATAGACAACCAATGAGGGATGATGAGTGGTTAGAAGAGGATGAACCACCATGGAGAGGACCTAGGAGGGGTAGTACTCAGAGATTTCTAGTTCAAATGTTAATGGGAGATCTAGTGTTGAGGGTCCCATTGAGAGACCAAGGTTGAAATTCCTAAAGCTAAAAATCATACAATTCTTAAAGGACATATTCAAGTAGGTGAGAAATCTATGGAATTGAAACCAAAAGATGAGGTAGTGAATAAGGGAAACAATGTTTCTTCTATTATGCTACCATTGGGTGATGCCAATGGTGATGATTTTGAGAAAAATTTGGTAGTTGGGAGGATGTTGAGTATGAAAGTACAAACTATTGAGGAGATACAACGCGGAGAATATTTTTCATACTAGATGTTCGGTGAACGGGAGAGTATGACGGTGATTATTGATGGAGGTAGTTGTACCAATGTGGTTAGCATAGAGATGGTAGAAAAGCTTAACCTACCTACCTTGAAACACCCTAATCCATACAAATTACAATGGCTCAATGAGTGTGGTGAGTTGAGGGTACACAAGCTTGATGGTTAATTTTTCTATTGGAGGGTACAAGGATGAAGTATTATGTGATGTTGTACCTATGCAAACTTGTCATCTTTGTTGGGTAGGCCATGGCAACTTGATCGAAGAGTCTCTTTCAATGAGAGCTCCAATAAATATCCCTTCAAGTTTGGTGGAAAACCCTTACTCTTGCTCCCTTATCCCCAAAAGGAGAAGATCAAGTAAGGACGAGTGAATCAAGGAGAGAAAGTAAGGAAGAAAAAGAGAGAGAGATAAAAAGAGAAGAGATTGAGAGAGAGAAAAAAGAAAGAGAGATAAAAAGAGAAGAGATTGAGAGAGAAGAAAAAGAGAGAGAGATAAAAAGAGAAGAGATTGAGAGAGAAGAAAAAGAGCGAGAGATAAAAAGAGGAGAGATTGAGAGAGAAGAGAAGGAGAGAGAGAAGAGAAGGAGAGAGAGAAGGAGGCCAAGAGAAAAAAAGAAAGTGAGAATGAGTGTGAAAATTTAGATTTGTGTGAAAAGAATGAGTGGAGAAGAAAAAAGGAGAGTTTTTATACAATGAGTGGTAAAATTAAGAGGAGTTGTGGAAAAGCATAGTTTGATAGTTCTCTTTCCAAAGAGAAATCTTTTTATACTAACATGTCACCCCAATTTTCTCTTCCATGTGTTGCTTCTTCTACAGATTTTGTTGATGTATTTCCTAATTAAGTAAGAAGGTTGTGAGATACAAGTGGGGATATGATCCGCATAATGAGATTGTTGTCGAACATACACATTCTCATAGGTTTGGCTTACCTTCTTCTTATGATACTAAGTTATTGGGACTTGACAATCATGGCAAGTCACATGACCTTAGTAGAGAATTCAAAATTCGTGGAGATATTGGTATCGGTAATTTGATTGGTCATGTGGGTACTTTATTCACGAGAAAGCTTGTTAGATCACTTGACATGCCTAAAAAGTTTGAATTGGAAAATTTGGTTAGTCACCATGGGTTATGTGATTGGATAAAATTTGATGAGAACATTGATGATGGACTATACTTGACATTGTATATCCCTAGTCATTCTTACGTTGATCCGTTCATGGATTATTCATTAAAGGTTGACTTGGTAAGTCTTTATGGTGCATTGAAGATCAGCTTGATAAATTTGAATTGTGTATTGGGAGTATCTAAGAGTTCTATGTTTGTGAATGCAAATGAACTCTTGAAAATGGTTTATCATATTCTATGTCACAAATTAGATGATATTTTCTATGTTGCATTGTTCTTTCACAAAATTTATGGATTGCATGGCATACTTAGAGCTAAATGTTCTTTCTTAAAAGCAATTCTTCTTAAGCATGCTAAAACTTGGGAGGGTTGTGTGATTCATGTTGAGAATGACCATGAGAATGCTTTGACATGTGATAGCTTGGGAATTAAGAGAGTTGATTATGGCTAGATTGTTAGGTTTAAGCGAAGTTTGTCTTTGAGGTTTGCTCAATTGTTATATATTGTAATTTATGCTAACAACTTTGATCATCTTGCATTGTGTTGTTTGGTTGTGTTTCTTGTACAAGTTAGAGCAAGTCAAGTTCGATTGATTTTGATCCCGTGATTGAGTTGTGTTTGAATGGAGAAATCATTCGAAAACAAGGGGATCATGAACACTTCTACACATGGTCTTCAAAGTGGAATTACATGGTGAGCATAATGTTAGTGAATATTTCTATTTCGATTTGCCCATTTGATGTAGGTGAAACTGATTTGTGGACAAATCCTTTCAAAGGAGAAGGGAATGATGGAGGACCACCAAGTGAAGTCAACAAGGATCCAACAAGCAAGCCCAACAACAACGATTCATTGATGATTAAAGATGGGCCAATAACAAGAGCAAGGGCTAAAAGGATGAACCAAGCTTTAGCAAGCATTATTTTGCAAGTCCAAGAACAAGTCCAAGCATGAAAGTCAATTGAAGAGGCCAATTTGGTGAATATGATTGTAGTCCAACATGGAGGGAAAGTTCGAGGGCTTAAACGACATTTTTTGGAAGCAAAAGCCTTAAAAAGTCAGCCCATAAGTTCAAGGATGAATTTGGGAGCCTTTTAATACTAAATGGGTGACTTTTGGGGGCCAAAGTTCACTTTTCAAAAGAGGGCTTTTAGAAAACCGGGATTCCTTTCATTGGTGTGTTTCCCTATTGCATTCGCACTAGGAGAGTCCAAAAAAAACGTGCTCCTTGTTTCCTTTTGAGACTTGGACGTTTTTTCCTTCCTTTCCTTTACTTTCCTTGTTCCTTGTTTGATTAGGAGAGTCTTATCTTATTTTAAGTATGTAATTGTTTTCCTTTTTAGCTAGGATTCTTATTAGACAGATTTATTACTTTCCTAGTTAGATTAGTATTGTGTTTCATAGTAAACTATGTTTTCCTTTTCCTAGTTAGATTAGTATTCTTGATTCTAAGCCTATAAAAGGCGCCTCTTTTCATTGTAATGGGAGACATTTTTTGATAAAAGAATATTGTGAGTTTTCTACTCTTTGTGACAAATTAAGTTTTGTTAGAATCTTGCAAACTTTGGATTGAGTTTGTGTTTACTTTTAATTCGTGGTTCTTAATTATTCAATAGTTAAGGGTTTCGAATCGATCAAGGTTCTTAGTTCATTACGAAACTAAGGGTTGCGATCATCCTTTTTCATTGTTATTCAAGTCCTAGGCGTACGTTTCCGCGAGGTTATTCCGAAAGCGTGGTTCCAAGTTCGTTATAACTTGTGGGTCTCGTTGGGAATCACATCACCTAATATTCTCTTCTCACAACAAATATATCGAGTTGATACTGCAGGAAGATACCTCAATAAATATTAAGTACATCTTCTAATGTATTTTCGATATATTTGATTTCTCTTTCTTAATCTCTCTTTTTTCTTTCCTAAGGAGATTGCTAGGTTAGAGAGTCTATGTTGATGTACTAAGCATGTTTGTCTTTGAGCAAACCTCTCCTGAATTTTAATAATAAATCATATTTTATTATACTCAGCCTTTATTTATCTTTCCTGTAAATTTTTGATATATTTCTTATGCAATCTGGTTATGGAAAGTAATTGATGCATCTAATACAAGATTTTAGTTGGCTGTTATGTTAAACTTGCACACATTTATATACAGTTATTTTAATCTTGTCTGCTATAATTATGCTTTTATTCTACCGCTGCTTAAAATCTCTTTTATCAGCTAAGTATAACAATAACTTCCTATCAGCTATCCTCCAAGTAAGCTGATGCACATAAGCTGATTCCACTATATCGGCTGTGTTGCTTGAACTAGGAAGGTGACCTATTCATGTTAATGACTTCATCCATGTTTCTCATCATAAATTCTAAAATGGGATGAAATCTTTAAATGAAGGTAATATAGGCTATTCACCTCCCCCCCCCCCTATATTCTAAGCACATCACCATGGACCTAACAATTGGTATCAAAGCAAGTACTCTGTGAATTTCATACTAGGCTTAACAACCTGAGAGTTTAGATTCAGTTGCTCAGATTAGATGCATAGTCAAAAAAAATTTATTTTTAAAATTCTCTCTTCTAAAAGATCTTGTGACTGAGAGACCTGGAAGCTACTTTGAAAATGTTGTTGCAAATCAAAATCAATTTTGTTTTCAAAATGTGTGAGAAAAGATTATTGTGATGACTGTGTGATTACTATAGAAAAATCTTACATGTATCAGAAATATATTCTTCAATTGATATTATGAAGAGAAGTACTATAATCAAATAGAGTTTGACTTGCTAAGGATAATTTTCACTTTAAAACAATCTATTTTTCTTTATCCTCTAGCGAATGCGTCATCTTCATATTTGATGGATGATTTACCTTAATATAACTCTGAAAAATTGCCATCTTGATATAAGGCTAACGATTGTCTCAATCTAACACCTTTTCGAGAAAGTTTTTTTTGAAAGTTTAAAGCAATAGGAAGAGCTTCAAAGGTAATTCAAGGGAAATCAGATTTATGTCATCTCTAAAATCACTGTGATTATTAGCTCTTGGTCCAAGGACATCAATGATAAAATTATTCTTCTTCAACGGAAAAGCTTCGGCCTAACAGATACGCTCAAAGAACTTATGCTCAACATCAGAACAAGTTCTTCAACTACTATGAGCAGAT
The DNA here is from genome assembly GCA_016624345.1 of Platycodon grandiflorus. Lineage (NCBI taxonomy): Eukaryota > Viridiplantae > Streptophyta > Magnoliopsida > Asterales > Campanulaceae > Platycodon > Platycodon grandiflorus. The sequence continues at coordinate 28,538,439 of CM028368.1, forward strand.
ATATTCAAAGGGTATAGTGAGAAAGTAACCCCAGTTACTAACTTCATAATGTCTTGGTTGCACTTTTAAGCTATATTTTGAGTAATTATTCAATTATTGTGCTTATTAAGTCTCACTTGTATTATTGAATTTCTGGAGCTATCTTTAGCTCGAAAATTTTGCTGACAACTTTTCTATGAGTATTTATAGCAGGAACTCATATAACCAATCTCAAAGATGCAACATTTCTCTCCATCAGCAGACATCAATTTGGCCGCTGATTTATAAAGGACTGCTGATCACTCATAACTTTCTTCGTCCTTCACTCACTAAATGTCAAATCAAAATCTACTGGACTACGGCATCAACTTATAAAAGTCTACTAATGAGTCCAAGATGCTGATAATGACCACCTCTCCAGCATATACAAAACAGGTCAGCAATTGCCTTGTTATATGCTTGCATCCATGTCTGAATTGATCTTTAATCATCGACATCTTTGATAAATAAAAGTCTCATCATACTATGCTTTTCATGATATATCTATATGCTTGTATGATTTGCTGAATGTAAATGTTTTTCAAAAACTTATTAGCACTTTCCATATTAGCTGATTAAAAATGATTTCAAAACATCTAGTTGGCTGAATTTCCATATCTGCCAACAAACACTTCATAAGTTCAATTATATGTGCTGACTTATAGGAGTAAAACCTTTAAAGGACTTGTCTTCTTCCCAAGTCCATTAAAGGTGGAGGCACACTTTACGAAGATTGACTACTTCGTTTAAAGTAAAGACTGATCTCAAAAGCTTTTGGAAAATGACAAGTCTGTTTAATAAAACAAAAATACTTTCGCTTTCAAAAATCTTTTCCAAGAATATTGAGAAAGTCGAGACATCACATTTACAGCCTAACTCTGCAAAGGCATGTAAAAAGGCCAATTCTACAGTAAATCTCTATTATTACAAGTCCTTTAATCTAGTCTCCGTGAGTATAAGTAGAGCCCTTTCCTCATCCAAACTCTACTATAAAGAAACTCACAAACTGATTACAGATTATACTAGATGCTAAATATTGATTCAAAATTTTCTCAAAATGTTACTAAGTTCAAATCCCATAAATCGATCAAGTCAACACTTCAACAACTTGGTATGACTCTTTCATATTCATTCAAAGTTGTTTTGGTTTATTTCTGTTACTCATGATGAGTCGATTTAAAATTCTCAAAGATGCATTCTAAACATCTAAAATCTTCATAGCTGTGAAATTTTTTTTAAACACTTTTAAGACACAGTTATAATATCTGAGAGAAATTTTATTAACTCATTTGTTCCAGAAATCATTCATTATAAATTTTCAATCTTGCGCCTTGAAATTAGTTGATAAAAGAATCTTCTTTTGTCTTGTCTGATAATCTTAAAAGTTTGTTGGCAAAAGATGAACTATATGCTGCAAACCTTTGATCATCAAAACACTTAAGAATGTCTTTAATCAATTATATTAAAAGATAAGATAGAAAGTTATTAATTTATGCTCGCAAAAGTGATTTCACTCCACTTCTAACATTTAGTTATCAAACTTATTGATATTCTAAAATGTTTTCAGATGAATTACTATGAAAACCACTTAGCATATTACCTGTCCAACCATCGTAACTCTGCATGTATACATGAGCATCTCAGAGAAGATCCTAGATAAGATTTATCAAATGTCCGGAAAGCAACTGATAAATTGTTGTTTCAAACAACTCGTCTGGTCATACGAAAGTATACCAGCCATCACCCCAAAGATGGCTGATGCAGATAATTCAGCTCGACTGGATTAGGTAGCTAATTAGGTGTTGATAACGATGACATGCTGCTAACCACTACCATCCATCCTTGTGCATATCAAAGGGGAATCATGGCCAAAGCAGTACATCTTTGACGGCTATCACCCTACGGTGCTTTCAGAATGACCAGTAGGTGTGAACGTGTTCTTCCTTCCCCCAGAGCTGGAGGAGATCAAAAACGGACACAGCCATCTTGATCCATTCCGAACTCCACGACTAATGACCTCTCATTATGTTCTCTGGACTAGGATATCTTAGATATAACTTTGTAACAAATTTTCTATTCAAAACTGAATCATTGTTTATCTTTATCCTGTAATTTGCACTTTAGTCAAATTATAGTTGTATTGTTCTTGTAATTAGCTGATCCCTAATGAGAAGTTATTCAAAATTATTTGGATACAAGTTCTGCAACTTTCCTTCATGTCTATCTACTTGTCTGAATTTCTCTGATAGCATGAATTTATGTGTTTTAATTGTGTTGATCTAATATACTATTCTTCTTCATTATATTATCTACATTCTTTTGATGACTGAAGAAATTGACCTCAAAGAATCGATCACACATTTCTTACACAAACTCTGCTGAGACCCCATCAGCAAACCCGTTCTATAAAATCTGCTATTTTGAGTTCTGGTCCATTACTAATGTTTACCTACATTTTCATTAGCCATTCTTATAACTGCCTTTCTAAATTAGATCATCTCATCCTGGTCGATTTTAAGGTCTACTGAAAACATTAATAAACTACTGGAATTTAAAGAAAAACTTTTCATATCCATATCCACCTTTTAGAATTGATAAAGTCAATAGTATATCTGTTATAAATAAAGGTTGTCTGATGTATGAAAGAAAAGACTGATGAAAATTCTATTTTTCAAAAATGAGATAATTCTTATCATAATAGATAAAAATGCATATGTATTTTAAATTAAAAATCTCAAGTGCTTCATAAAACTCAAGACCGTTCTACTTCTTTCAATACAACAACTAGTGTTCATCTCAAGACAACTACTTGACACTATATAACTATTGTATTTAAAAGGCAAAGTTAAATGTTTTTCATAATAAATTGTTGAACTTTGTGCAACTTGACCTATCTCAGAATATAGCTAGAAATTTTAGGATTCATAGGAACACTGTCAATTCCAAAAACTAGTCTTTCCTCAGGAGTGAATGGCTGATATAACCCCTGTTGTATATTTTTTATGCCTCACTCTCTTCAGACTTCAAGAATAGGTCAGTATGAAAATACACTTAAGCAGAATCCCTTCTTTGCTAAGGAATGATATGACATGTTGCAAAGAAAGAAGCTCGGACATCACTCCAGGTATGTTTGCAAAAACCCACTTGTCTGTCTTCTCTCTTCAGACGTTCAATTAGTAGAACTATGTTTCTCATAAAAATATGTCTTTCTACTATTTTCGTGAATATTTGTCAAAGACACTTAGCTAATGTTCTAAATTTAAATATCTTCTCAAAAAGCAATGATTGTCCTATTTATGTGTGGATATATGATATTAAAAATCTATCAATATCCCTTAAAATATTAGTTACACATTTCTCAAGATAAATACCAGACAACCATCTTTGTCAGCTATTCTCACTTCAGCAGATACCCAACACTAACTGCTGATAAAGCCTAAATTCTTGAAGTCCCAACTAATTCTCCACGTTTCTATATAAAATTTCAATTGGTATAAGACTTAACCTAAATTCAATGCACTTTGTTCTTCAAAGCTAATCGCTATAAGTATATCCAATCCATTACTCTTCAAATATCTTTCTAACAATTGGTTTCTAACAATTGGTATCTAACAAATCTCTACAAGGAAGATACTGTTACAATAACGGCTGATAGCTCAAAACAAAACATTAAAAACTTAAACTTAGCCGGTATAACCATTCTTGTCCCTTTTTGTGTAAGTCAATCCTTTTGACTAAATATTACTTTAATCCTCTCAAACGATCAATGACTGCCTATGTCATAGCTATACTTACTCTGCACAACTACTTAATCATTAATTACAATACATCATTGCTATGGCATTAAATACAATCTTTTTCTTAAGCCGCCATTATGTCTTATCAAATTCCTTCACCCTAGGATTTGACACCAGACTCCTCACCCCAGGAATCTCTTCATATTCTCAAAATCCTTCAGAAGATTGGTATTCGTCTCTTTAAAACCTCTCCTAAATCTTCATCTTCCACAATCTACATTGATTCTCTTCCATTGTATGCTCATCTTCAAAATGTGTAACACAAACTCCTTAATACCCGCACGTCGTCCCATCTCTCACGACGGATGGCTAACTCTTGTGATGAACATTCTAGCACCACAACCTCAAAGGATTCGAAGACCTCGTCGAATCAGTCGTCGGATAAGGAATCGTCGCAAGACCCCGGAATGATGTGTCAAACTTCATCCCCGGATTCCCTGAAATCTCGCATCAACTACAAAGCCTGACACTCTCTCTGCTCCCCACCTCAAATATCTCTCCTATTTCCTCAAATGCTCAACTTGAGCAATCTCAGATTCAGGAGGAGCGTCAAATCGCAAGTACAAATTCTGTTCAAAACACAGCAGTTAACGTTCCCAAAGATTAGAACAGTAGACCTACATTCCTTACTCAGCTTCATTAGGAAATATAGCATGTTTCTGTTTTGCTAAACAAATTCTTCCTATATGTACTTGTTATCCTTGAAATATTTTCCTGTTACGTTATATTTTGATAATTGTCCTATACATTAATACGAAGGAAAATTATACTTTAATCTCTAAACTTTCTGAGATGTATATCTTATACATTAAAGAAAAGTTATATATCTTAGTAATGTATGCCTACTTATAAGGACAATTCCACATCTTGATAAAAAGGAACACATGAATGAAGAAAAAGTTGCTACAATAAGCATCTTATGAAAATACAGTACAAAATACATTCTTGTACAAACCTGTTACAAGCAATGGAACTATACTTTCTTAAAAACCTTACTTCCTATCTTTGAGATGAATGTCTTATACATTACTCCTCAACCTCTGATTTTTATAGGAGGAGAGGTTATAAACAAACCACTCATACTTACTACCTTAAAAAGAGTCTTTCCCATAACCAATATGTTTACATTGTAGAAAGATAAGCTGACAATTAAGGAGGAGAATTTAACTAATGATCATCAAAGAAAAGTTACACAAATTAACATATTCATTAAAAAAAAAGGGGGGGGGGAATACTTTTGCCACTTGACATATACACTGAGAAGAACTAACTCATTAAGTATTTCACTAAGGAGGAGAATACCTTGTCACCCATATTGAAAAGAAAATCCATATATGCATAAAGAAAATTCTTCTGCTCTTCATAATTTATGAATTGACCGATGAAGTCTTTGTGACTTGTCCTATAACATTTACTTTCTTGTAAAATCTCTTTACAAGCCATGGAACAAAATTTCTCACTTTACAACTTTCTTGCATACCTTACTTCCTACATTTGATATACATATATCTTATGCATAATGGCTGTGCACCATAACTTATTCGCAGACTCATGTTCTTGAGGAGACGAGTCATTCTTATACTAAAAATGGTTTAAAATATAGGAAGAAAGTTACTTTTCTAAATGTCTTGTTACATCAAAAGTTTTACTTTGTCCCACAACGACATTCTGAAATGTATACCTTATACATACCGAATGAAAGTCATTTGGACTAGTGACACTTTGACAAATGCTATTTTGCAGTATAAATTCTTTTCTAAATATGTGTCTAAAAATTATATATCTCATACACTCAAACGGAGGAGAGTTAAATAATCCGAACTCTTGCTTGTGCCCATTAAGGAGGAGAGTTTATACAAAATTAACATATACACATATTTAAGGAGGAGAGTTTACATAAATTTTTAAGGAGGAGAGTTTATATAAAATTAGTTTTTACATAATTAACATGTACACATTTCTATACGGTCAACATAAACTAATCAAGTTGTCCGATCAAGTACCTAAAAATATGCTTAAATATTGCTTCGTAAAAATATGCTTAAATATTACTTCGTATTTGTACTTAAACTAATCAAGTTGTCCGATCAAGTACCTAAAAATATGCTTAATTATTGCTTTCTATTTGTACTTTCATTTATTGAGTCTGTAAATTCGTAGCAATAAATGACTATACATATGCTATCGCTTGTAAGTTCAACCTAGGGCATGTCTTGATATAAAATAATCACTCATTAGAAGGCATGTTATTACTAAGGATTGAATATCTGCTTTAAAGAGCCATATGTATATGTCAATTGTAGTAATGGCCCCAAGCAAATAGGAGGAGATTGTTAGGAATATGCCTGTGAAAATAGCTGATATATATGTTTGCATATTCCAACACAGTGATTTGCTTGTTCCCATTACAACGCATGTTTCACAAGTGACTAAAAGGGCTGCGTACCGGTTAGTGTGGCAGCTTGATGAAACAATGCATAGGTCATTAGACTAGGAAGTCTTTGTACATATCCGAGTCTTTGTCCTGCCAAAGTGATGACAACTTTCATATGGATTAGCTCTTCATGTGCCAGCGGACATGACCATCAGCAATGTCTCATCAGTAGACATTCTTACCAGCCATGTTTCATCAGCATTCTTTACACCAGCAGTATTATATTGGCAAATCTCAGTATCAGCCAAGCTTTTCATCAGAACAACTACAGAGAAGCTGATTATTCAAGAGGAACATCGGTCGTTGCTCAAAACGCTACAAGTCAAAATAGATCCGTTACAAGATCTTTCTGACAAGCCCAAGATACGCATCGATGTCTGCGCTTTCACTATTACTCAGAAGACATTTCCTCTTTTGTGTATTGGTCCCATTCTCCAAGACTTCATTCTATAAAAGACTAAACACAGTGCGCGACATCCCATGCCTAATTGACAAGTCTCATTCTGCCAGCCTGATTCACGGACCAACTTCAAGACAAAAAGCTTAACGGAAGGTCTTTGCCCAACAGTTCGAAGAATGCACTCTGATGCATTAATGATCCAGATCCTCAACGGGCAAAAACTCATCAAAGTTCCAAATGACTACTTCAGCCTATAAAAGAAGACTTTCATTCTCAAAAAAAAAAAAAAAAAAGGAGAAGGTGTTGGTGGTAGATTTCGTTCCTTATTCGTTCAAATCAAAAACCACACCAAAAGGTGAGAAAACACAAGTGTAAGAACAAACACTTTGTGGGAGAGAAAATAGAAATTCCAAAAGGCTAAGAAGCTCTGCTTGTTCAAGAAACCTTGTTCTTGATTTGAGTTCTTTATTCTTTCGAAAGACTCAGTCTCTTTAGTTGCTGCACTTCAAATCTTCAGCAAGAGACCAAGCTTTTTACAAGTCGTTGAAGACTGATCAAGCTTGAAGATGTCCGATGAAGAAACAGAGCCTAATAATCCATATTGTATTCATATCGGCAGACTTATACTACATTATAAGTGTTGTCGATTGTGCAATGAATTGTCCTCACTTTTGGCCGAGTGCTTAGCACTCAGTTGTTCAAATACTTGTTATTTGAACAACGCCTAATATTCTCTTCTCACAACAAATATATCGACTTGATACTACAGGAAGATACCTCAATAAATATTGAGTAAATCTTCCAATGTATTTTCGATATATTTGATTTCGCTTTCTTAATCTCTCCTTTTTCTTTCCTACGGAGATTGCTAGGTTAGAGAGTCTAGGTTGATGTACTAAGCATGTTTGTCTTTGAGCAAACCTCTGCTGAATTTTAATAATAAATCATATTTTATTATACTCAGCTTTTACTTATCTTTCCTGTAAATTTTTGATATATTTCTTATGCAATCTGGTTATGGAAAGTAATTGATGCATCTAATATAAGATTTTAGTTGGCTATTATGTTAAACTTGCACACATTTATATAAAGTTACTTTAATCTTGTTTGCTATACTTATACTGCTTATTCTTCTGCTACTTAAAATCTCTTTTATCAGCTAAGTATAACAATAACTTCCTATCAGCTATCCTCCAAGTAAGCTGATGCACATAAGCTGATTCCACTATATCGGCCGTGTTTCTTGAACTTGGAAGGTGACCTATTCATGTTAATGACTTCATCCATGTTTCTAATCATAAATTCTAAAATGGGATGAAATCTTTAAATGAAGGTAATATAGACTATTCACCCCCCCTCTAGCCTATATTGTGAGCACATCACCATGGACCTAACACTTACAACAATAGTTTCCAAGCAAGTATTGAAATGGCACCGTATGAAGCATTGTATGGGTGGAAATGTAGATTACCAATTTGTTGTGACGAAGTATATGAAGCCAAAATTTGGGGTTCTGAAATGGTGTAATAGTCAGTCGAGAGTGTGAAGGTAATACGGGATAAACTACTTACAACTTAGAGTCAACAGAAGAGCTATGCCGATAATCGAAGACGAGATATTAAATTTCAGGTAGGTGGCTATGTATTTCTCAAGGTATCGCCATGTAGGGGTACTAAGAGATTTGGCAAGAAAGGGAAGTTATCACCAAGGTATATTGGTCCATTTGAGATCCTTGAGAGGATTGGGAGTTTGGCCTATAGACTTGCCTTACCGCCTTCTTTGTCAGAGATTCATAGTGTATTTCATGTGTCGATGCTTTGGAAGTACATGAAGGAAGAGTCACATGTGTTGAAGTATGAGAACATCACCTTTGAACCTAACTTGTCGTATGTAGAGCAACCGGTGAGAATTCTTTATACTAAGGAACACGTCTTGCAAACTAAGCGAATTCCTCTTGTTAAAGTACTTTGGATAAATCATGATATTGAGGAAGCAACTTGGGAAACTGAAGTTGAGATGCGTGAGAAATACCCACATCTTTTCGATAGAATTGGTAAGGAATTTAGGGACTAAATTCTTTTAAGGAAGAGAGAATGTAATACCATCGGTCTTCCTATGTTTAATGTACTTACTTAGTTGCATTATTACCATGTTAGAAATATTCATCTGTGCTTATTTGTGTAGCATATTGGTTGATTCAAGATTTGATTTGGAGTTATGTTATTGTAGTTATTTGTATATTCTTCCATGCATTGTGACCATTGATTTATTACAAGCTATTTTTGGTGGAGTTGTGAGAGTGTTTTGGGACTTAGTTGAAGTTAGGATCAACTTAGGATGGCTTGGGATACTTGGAAATCACCTTTGGACAGCTTGAAAACACTTTGGCCTGGATTATGGCACTATGCGGCCACATTACGCCAGCTCGCTCACAACCTTGAATTCTTTGTATTATATACAGGCAGCCCTATGCGCCCGCATAGAAGCTATGCGGCCGCTATATGCGTCTGCATAGACACCCGAAAGACTTTTTGACTTTTCTTTTCTTTGACAATTTTGATCAAAAGAAAGGCTCTCCTTAAGCCACGTCCCTTGCACGACTTCAGACACTTTTTCCACCTTTAAAACACTAGAGAGTGAATCAAAGACTCCCATTTCACCCAAGTTCTACCATTAAAGCTAGAGAGTATTGTGTGAAGAAAAGGTGAGATTGGTGTGTGTATTTCATCTCGTCAAGATTCAACCACTTGATTTTCAATCCAAGACTACCATTGTGTTGCTAGGGACTAGGAGACGAACATACAAGGCTTTGATTTTGGTTTTGATGGTTTGATTGTCAATTCCAAGTAAGTTACTAACCCCTTTTTCTATGCTTAGAAATTATTGCATAATGGCTTGTAAATATACATGCATAACTGTATACTTAGTATTTTCATATCTAAGTGTTATGTTGATGTGTAAAACATGTACTTGTGCTAAATGCTTGGTATAGATGATGTTGCATGTGTAGGGATTGTAGTATCAACCTTGGAATTAAACTAAAGAATAAGTTTGAGACTTTAGATGAGAAATTTGCACTTAGCAACTATATCCAATTCTTATGAAATGCTAGTAAACACTTAAAAAAGTTGATATTAGGGAAGAATAAAATACTCTAGGAAGTATGTTAAATCCTTACGAAGTTTAGAGTTCGTTTGATAGAGATTTACTAATTTTCGAATAACTAACTAAGTTCACGAACCGATGCTGGTAATGGAGGGACTAGTATTGTAACTCTAATGTGGTTGTTTAATTCATGCAATTATATGCTTGATGTTGATGATTAGTAGAATTGATACATCTACTTGACATTTATCAAGTTTACTACTTTTGAACTTGATGGTTATTTGCATAAGGTGAGTAAAATACTAACTTGTGCATTGCATTGAGTCCAGCTGGCATTGTTGTTATATCAAGTAGGACGACCTATGGTCTTTACAAAATAATGTTTGTGATCGCTATAAGTTGTCGTACCGGAGTTCACACACCCCTCCTCTGTTGGCCACAGTTGAGATGTAGCCCCACTGTTGTAGCAATACGTATGACTTTAGTTAGCCAGTAAGTTTGATAAATTTTTGGGCTCACCGATACATCAAGCACGAGTATCGGGACACGTTTGTTATTCTCGTGTATTGTAGGAGCAACACGAAGATGGAGAAAGAGAAATGATATCCTTTGTAATGTAATTTATTTACGTTGCACCTATGTGAACATCACTATGCTACGTGGCTTATGTGATTTGTAGATTTGTGATGATTATACACGTTCGGTTGGGTAAAGCACGGTAGTGGTAGGTACTTTTCCAATTGCCACATCGATACACTGTTCGATACGAAATTTATAACTATGGTTACTAAAGACGAAATTTGGTGTAAAACTGAAATATTGAGCCCCAAATTCCTAAATTCGAAATAAAGAACTCGAAAATGTGCATTAATTATTTCCTATAAGTACAAATAAAAGGGTAACAACTAGAGCGGGCAATGGAATGTACTGGCCGGTCCAATGCAAGTTCACCGGTCCATCACTTAAATTGGGCTGGGCTGGACCGACCCTAAATTCTTTAGGGCCTAAGAAAAGTTATGCTCAACCCAGCTCACTATAGCCCTCGGGCCATTGGGCCAAAAAGCCCTAGTTAGAAAAATTTAAAAAAAAAAATTTTAAAATAAAAAGTACATAACATAAATTATCATTTATTTCTCTTTGACTCTTAACATAAATTATACGAGAATGATCCAATAACACTTTATTAATTTGAGACTATCTCTTTTATTTTTAAACATATTGATTGTGAAATTTCTTTAACATCTAAGAACCCCAAATTTTTGTGGGTTGTTTTGGTTTGCTTTAAAGAATAAAAAAAGTAACCATTCCCTGAGCATATATGTATTTTTCGCCTCATTCTACATATTTGGGGCTACGGGGTGATTCATGGTGTAGTTTTTCATTAAGAACATGTGTTAGTGGTGATGATGTTTTAGACTAGGTATAACGTGTCTCCCATGATGTTATGCTTTTGCTGCCCATGTGAACTATTTTCTCTACCTAGTTGATTATTGTTCTATTATACTCGTTGAATTACCTCATTCACATAATTTTTCTCCTAACTTGACCCCCAGAAGCACTCCCAAAATTAAACTCTATCCTCTATTTTTCTGTTCTTATCTTTTTAAGTAATAAAATAGTAATGGACTGAACTAGCTAAAAAAAAACAGGAGCTTTTTGACCTAAGCCCGATAAGCTAATCGGGCCTATTGGACAAGACTAAAAAGGCCCGTATTTTTTCAGACCTCCAAAAAGTAAATCTTAATTCATGCAAACGTCGGGTTGACTGGGCCGGTCCATCGGGCCGGCTGATCCGCGAGTGTAATTAGGGCAAACAAAGAAGTCAGCACTTACCGTCAAAAGTAGAATTTGAATTATATATATATAGTTTGACGGCTCTCACAACACAGCCCTAACCCTACCCTAGCGACTCCTCCTTTCCTCCCATTTAAACCCAATTCTCTTCTACCCCAAAATCTGTCTAACCCAATTCTCTTCCCCCAAAATCTGTCTCCCCAGTGTTTGTGTTGCGTGTGTGAGTTTCGGATTAGAAGGAAAAGGGTATTTTGGTGCGGTGATGATAAACAATAATCCCAGCTCTATGAGATCTTCTTCTTTTGTAGATGAAGATCTGGGAATTAAATTTCGTTCAACATTCTACCTGAGCATCTTTTATCCTTTTTTCATGGATTTTTATTTTTTTTTCTTTTAAAATATTTTCCATGATTTGTTCTTACCCTCTCTTTTCTTTTTAATTTTTAAATTAATTTTTTTTTGTATTATTAGGCTCTTGTTTCGATTATGTTCTGCTTGTTTTTTTTTTTTTTAATTTGACCATGTTATTTCTTAGTTTTAATTTTTAGTTTTGTTTTTGTTTCATTTTTTATAATTTCCTTTTTGTTTATAGCCTCAGTGCTACTTGTTACCTGTGGGATCCAATTTTAATCCATTTTTGTAATTAAAATATAGCATTTTAAAAGTATTTTATTCTTTTTTGGTTTTTTTTTTACATGCTATTTTAAGTTTTTAACTACTTATTAATTAAAATTGAAAATCGAATGATTATTTGTTCCAAACAAAACCCATGGAGTTTGATGGAAGCATTATGTAAAATAGGTAAGCTTACAAATTTGGTCTTCATACGGAGGAATGAACCTCATAATCGTGGACCTTTGGTTCTCTAAGTGAAACTAATTTTTAGGCCGTGGTTGTATACTTAATTTTAGAGCTCAAAATTGAGATTAGAAGAATAATTTAAATTTTGTGGAGTTTAAATTTTTTATCTAATTATTTAATTTTAAAACTTAATACTCCTTCCGTCCCTAAATTATTGTGCAGTACGGATTAAGAAAATTCAATCGACGATTATTAATATTGAAATATTAAATTATTAATATTGGAATAGTATTAAAAAATGTGTTGGTTCATAATTAAAGTAGGAGAAAAGGTAAAGGTAAAATAGTAAAAGTGATTTTTTAAAAAAAAGTTTTAAACAAGATAATTATTTTAAGACGGACAAAAAAAGAATGATAATTTAGGGACGGAGGGAGTATTAAGTAGTCAAACATAAATTTAGTAGATTTTGGACACTTAAGAGGTTGGTGTTATGGCTCTTCAAAATGGACTTCTTGAAATAATACTTGACAGATATTGTCCACATTTCCTTTTGAGGATGGTTCAATTTAATTGTATTGTTTTTTTAATTTAGAGACAATTAATGAGCGTTTCTTAAATTTGTATAATTAGTTGGTTTATACAAGAAAACAAATAATTTATCTAATTCTTTTAATATGCTTTTACAAATAATTGAAAAATGAAACAGACAATTTTTGTGGGACTGATTTGAGTATTTGCGAGTATAATTAAGGTGTTGCAATGAACACTTGAAAAAAATTATTTCTTTAGTTTTTTTTTTTTTTTTTTGGGGGCTCTTAAGTCGATGGTTACCAATCGGTCCTCAAATTCTATGAAATTTCTTGTAAGTCAATTTTGACTAACACATCCCTCAAATTCTCTCAAATTCCTTAAAATCCCACATCCCTCAAATTCTCTCAAATTCCTTAAAATCCCAAATATTAATTAGGGAGGGATAATCATCCACTCTAACCATGGGTCGAACCAGGATCTCCATTGTGGGATCCCAGTGCTCTGGCCATTTCTTTAGTTATTTTATGCTCAAAGACCCAAGATAAATTCCCAAGTCGGGTAGGTTGGCAGAGTTTTTTTTTACGAAGTTTAAATGCAACTGTTTTACAAAGTTTAAATGCAACTGCATTACTTGGTAGATGACTAGGAACTCTATTAGTTGATTTAGGTGATTTGTTAGATAATAATTGGGAACTATACAAGTTGATTTACGTGCTTAGTGGTATTATGAATACTGTTTCCCTAAATGATTAGAAATTATTTAAAGTATTGATTTTAAAGGTCTAATTAATTTTGTATTGCTAAATATTACTCCCTCCGTCCCTAAATTATTGTCTTTTTTTTTCTTTCGTCCGTCCCAAAATAATTGTCTTGTTTGAAACTTTCCTTTTTAAAATATTATTTTTACTATTTTACCCTTACTTTTTCTTTCCACTTTAATTATGGGCCACATACATATGGGCATTAAGAAAACAACACACTTTTTCAATACTATTCCAATATTAATAATCAAGTCAATTGAGTTTTTAATCCGTGTCGGGTCAACCGAACAATAATTTAGTGACGGAGGGAGTATTATTATTATTATTATTATTATTATTATTATTATTATTATTTTGTTTTGGAACAGATGTAGTATGAAAACGAGCATACAAATAAAATCTTAAAACAAAGAAATAAAGGTGAATTATAGGCGGTCCTTTTTAAACATTTGTAATCGTTCGGTCATCTTTTTAAACCGGAAAAATATATTTTTGGGAAAAGACGATTATGCCATTAATGAAAAAAACAAGCGCTTGATGCTTAAATCGCGATAAGTATTTCAAGACATCGAATTATCGTGAACCAAGACATTGCGATTAGCAATAAAGACATTGCGATGAGCAACCAAGCATCTCAATGAGCAACAGGCATCGCGATGAGTTGAAGCTTTGAATTTCAAGGGGAGGGTGATTTTCCAAGGCATCGCGATGAGCAACCAAAGCATCACGATGAGCAACCAAGGCATCGCGATGAAGCAATCGAGCGTCGCGATGAGCAATACAGGCATCGCGATAAGCAACCAAGGCATCACGATGAGTAACACAGGCATCACGATGAGTAACTAAGACCAAGGCATTGCGATGAGCAATCAAGGTCGTTTAAATTTCAACTACTAGAGGGACTTGATTTTCGTTTACCTTTGAGTGTTGAACCCCGAGGGCGTCCCTTCGACCCTCTGACTGAGGGCGGGTCAATCCACGTTGTGTTGCCCATCTCTGCGATTGGTGAATTAAAACTCAAATCATTGATTAAAGTCCCAAAATCGGTCAAGAACATCTCACTGTTTTGGGACAGCATAATGCCAAGCTTGATTTGGATCTCGAAAATAGTATTTTTTGGTAGAAAAATTATGCACAAATATAGTACTAAGTTAGGATAACAATATGAGATTGATTTTAAACAAATTCGAAGCTTAAAACATAGATTAAAGTGACCAAAATAGCCCAAGAACAAGGAAAAACGGGATGAACTCAAAAAATTTGAATTTGATCAAATTCGTATTCTAGGCATGAAAATTGATTCCCAAACATGAGGGAAGACTATATTAACAACATGAAATCGTTTAAAGTTTTCAGTTTCTTTGATGTAACTAAATGTTTTTATGTTTGTGTTTTTTTTAACGAATCTCTAAAATAAAAGAGTGTTCATGTTGCATAGGGACATTTTAGGAAGAAAATTATCAAAATGTCTTTTTCCAGTTAAGAAAAAAAAGGTAAACTTTAGGGGTTAAATTTTTTAAAAAGGGGACCGGCCAGCAATTTCATGAAGAAATAAGCCTATTATTCTAGCTCATGTTTTAGTGGACCTTTCAAGTGGAACTTGGACTCAGAATGTAAGCTTTTTGACCTATTGGGTTTGTGAGATTGAAATGGGCTTATGATTGGACTGTTTAGAAGTTGGACTTTTGGTCTTGGATTTATCCATTCAGTTGGCCCTTCAACTTTGGACCAAGCAAACGAATTATTGCTACCGGTCGGACCATTTACAACACTCATAAATAGAGTTCCGATAAAATTGGTCAAAATACAATTAGTGCCCTTAAGTAAATACCAGTGTTCTAAAAGAATGTTTAGGTGCTTGCCTAGGCCTCGCTTAGGCGTAGGCGCCATACGCTTAAAATTGAGTGTCTAGGCACCCAACCTACTAATTTTTTTTATTTTGTATTTTTAAAAAACTTTGATCCGAAATGATGTTGTTTTAGGCTTTTTTAATATAGAAATAATTAATTTAAATTATTTGGTTATATTTATATTATTGCAGCACATGTTATGAACCTATGGAGTTATTGATTATATGATTTTTATTGAGTTATTGATTATAGTTGTATTATTTTGAACTTTGCAATGATATTTAGATTGATTGTCTATTTGGTAATATTTACTATTAGTATATTTGAAATTTTAATGCATATTAATTATGTTATATTAAGAAAAAGAATTCAAAAAGCGGTGTAAATATGCTTTTCTAGTCTCTGCCTAGGCCTCTAGGCGTTAATCGACGATCGATGGTCTAACAATTTTTAAAAATTGGTAAATACTAAATCTCACACATTTCAATTTGTCCCAACTCACATCGTAAACAATATTTTTCGGTTATTCAAGTAATCGAACCAAATTGACGGTCAGAAATTTAATGCTTTTGTTGCGTGAAACAGGACTAAATTAAGTGCACAATGGTTTTTCAACAGACTCCTTATGATGTTGGAGCATCTAACGTGGTCGTCACTGAACCTGCAAACAAACGGTCACCATCGAACATACCACTATGCCGATGAGAACAATAAAACTCGCGGTGGAGTGTTTTAGCCGAAATGTATAGATAAAATATAGTTTTTTGCAAAAATTATGTTTCAATGTTGTATGGAAAAACTACGTTTTCAAACGTAGTTACGTTTCAAATTTGGATTCTTAGCTTAAAGCGAGGTTTTAAAACGCTAGGAAAAAGCTGCGTATTGAAGTGATATGTCAAACGCGTTTATAAGAAAAGCTGCGTTTTGTAAGCATTAAACGGACTTTAATTGTGACGAATACTCTCTTCTTCTCGGTTACACACCAACATTGTTCAATCGTGTAACTGCATCCTTCAATAGATTTGTTTTCAAATCAAGGAGATCAAAATAGAGGGATATCTGAAAACGGATTGAAGAGAGAGTTAGATAGAAACCTTTCTAGCTTGTGAATACAAAGAAATTAAAATTAGAGTGAGAAATGTGGTGATAGGTAGAGGCAATGAAGGGTTGAAGATGATCTTAGTGAAGTCATGAATATAGTTTGGTAATTGGTTAGCTTTGGGAAAATGTTAGCCACCAATGAGACAGTAAGTAGGTCTAACTGCTGCCCAAAATTTGAACATCCAAAACAAAGATTTTTTATTTTTTTATTTTCAACACTCCAACACTCGTTATTTTTTAAGTTATTCTTTAATGGTGTTAAATCAACAAGTCCATAGAATATCTTACGATTGGTATGGCCTCAGGGAGAAGCTAATGATGGTTGTGAACAAACTGAAAGAGTGATATAAGTATTATGGTTTATGGAGGTTAAGTCGTGGCGTGCTCTGAACCTATCTTATTCCTAAACTTAAAAAAAAAAAACATAAAAAAAATCAAAATAAAAATAAAATGAAATAAAATAAAAAAATCTCGGAGGTCGGTGGCGATGAAAAGGTAGGATTTCTAGAATTTCTTTTCCTTTACTTTCTACATTTTGATAGTATTCTTTTCCATGTTTTAGATGTCTAACATTTTAGGTTAAAATGCAACCATGAACCCGTTCATGTATTAGTGCTTTTCTTTTGTCCCTGAACAGTTTTCTATGCCCCTGACCGTCCTCCATCCCTTTTTTTTTTTTTTTTCTCATTAAGTGGGTGTTATCTCTAGCATGTGCACTTCACATGACAACTATAAAGGGTATTTTGTCCAAACTTCTTTCACCATTGTCAGTTTTATTTTCCTAAAAGCCATTTGTCATCGACCTAAGTCGCTAACACACACACACACACACACACTCGTGTGTGTGTGTGTTTGTCTCTTTTTTGCTTTTTACCTCTGCTAAAATTGCACCTTCTTCTCGTCTACCTCCTCCACTACCATTGTCACTCCACAGCTGTTGAATCGGTTGGACTAGGATCTACGTATTCAGAGGAGGGGCAGTGACCACCGTAACCATGATTCGCCTATTCGGACAAGGGGACTCTGGAGATCCATTTCTGCCAATGGATGTGACTGGACTTCTCCATCATCTTCTATTGTTTAGATCCGATTGATCGATGAAGACAAAGTTGATCTGAGAGAGAGAGAGAGAGAGAGAGATGGAATCGGGGTTTATTTTTGAAGGTTCACTTGGCGTGATAAGGCTAGGGAGGTGAATAGTCTTATAAAACTTTTTATAATTTTTAAGTCTTTTATAAAAATGGCTGCGGAAAATATCAGTTGACTTATCACATTAGAGGATCAGTCAATGAAGAATAAACAACTTAGATCACTAAGCATAAGTCAAGAATTGAACAACAATATATATGATCAATTAAGCAAACTGACGGATACAAAGCTTTGGTTGACTGAACCTTAAGTAAACTGAAACTACTTAAGCTTTAGTTAATCAGTCAAAGAATACACACAAACAGATAAATATAAAGACGGTTTAAAGTGGTTCACTTTTGCTGCTATGTCCACTACCAAGTTGGTTAGACTTGGATTTTTGAAGTGCACTAATTTTATTATTTCTAAGTGATCACTAAGGCTAGGGGGAGTGAATAGTTTTATAAAACTTTTTATACTTTTTGAAAGTCTTTTATAAAAATGGCAGCGGAAAATATCAGTTGACAGACAACGTGAGAGGATCAGTCAATGAAGAATAAACAACTTAGATCACTAAGTATAAGTCAAGAATTGAACAACAATATATATGATCAATCAAGCTAACTAACCGATACAAAGCTTTGGTTGAGTGAACCTTAAGTAAACTGAAACTACTTAAGCTTCAGTTAATCAGTCAAGGAACACACACAAACTGATAAATATAAAGACACAGTTTAAAGTGGTTCACAATTTGAAAACTGCTACGTCTACTACCAAGTTGGTTAGACTTGGAATTTTGAAGTGCACTAATATTATTAATGATTCTAAGTGATCACTAATGGATCTCTGTACAATCAAGACCAGTGTTTGGGATAATGGATGTTCTAGATAGTACAACTCAAACTCGTAGTATGAATTCTCAACTCCTAGTAAATGCTATTTCGGCTGAGGCACTATTTGAGGTGTGTATGTGTGATTGAGAGATAGAATGCTCCAGTTGTTTCTGCAAGTTACTTCCATGGCTTTAAATAGGTAGGAAGAAGCTTTTAGCTGTTGAAGCTTTGTTTGACATGGGGAGGCACCGATCTCCATGTAATAAATGGTCTGTAAGGAAGAACATTTGGAGACACAGTCAAACACTGAAGAAAAGGGAGCAAAGCTTAAAAGGGAAATAGTCAGCAAACATAAAACAAAAAGCATGTTTGTTTTGTTAAGGAAATAAACATCATTTATAACTGACATATTTCAAAATAGTAGAGACTTATTGTAGAAGCTTTTGGATTTTATTAGTCAATGCAAGGCAAGACAATATTATATTTAAAAGAAGAATAGTGACTGACATATTAGATACTAAAACATATATTATACTTAAAGCATGTATCTAAACATAATGGATTTAAGTAAATCATGGCATGGATCAACAGTTTTAGAGTTGATCGACAAACATAATTGACGAGGGCAAGCCCGTCCATGCGGGGAGGCCTACTAGGCAGCCTTGTTATAGGCCCCCTAAAATGTGCAATTTTAAAGGGCCGCAAAGTTTATGGATCCCGTAGTATTTTTATACATTGATATTAAGCAAAATTTGGGCGGTCCCTTGATGAATTTTCAATCACTTTAGTCCCCTATACTTGTTTTCAAGCGAAAAAAAGGAACTTTTGTGGTGAAATGTCGTCTATGCCCTTAAGAAACACGGAAAAGACACGGGAAGCATCGAATTCCAAATTGATGCATTACAATTCCAATTTGATGCAAAGCAATTCCAAATTGATGCATCGTGATTTTTAAGCCGACAAAAGGAACTTTTGTTGAATTTGAACAGTAATTTGGATGCATCGCAATTTCAAATCGATGCATCACAATTCCAATTTGATGCATGGCAATTTCAAATTGATGCATCGAATTTTTGAATCGAAAAAAGGCACTTTTGTGGGAAAATATCGTCTATGCACTGCCGTAACCCGACCGAAATCCGATGTGGAATCTCATTCGGTGCGCGATGACGAGAACGAAAATAACATTTCAAAATTTTTTGTTAAAAAGAAATGCGAAGTCATGAGAAAACCCCGTAATGCGTGCAAGTTTTCCTTTAAAAACAACAAGATCTTAAAAACAAAACAAACCTCAACGACGACACAACTAGCAGGAATCAACACATTAGCTAGCCACAAACACCGAGCTAACGAGCTCGGTAAAACATAAACTAATTGAGTGCGCGAAAAATACAAGTTAATAATTATAAAGCACGACAACCATGCGGGATAACAAAAGAATATAACAAGTATCAAACAAGACTACTACCCAACAATACATTGTTTATATAACATGTACACCCTCGGCCTCACCAAAAGAAAATACAAGGCACAAGGTGCAACTACCAAAAGAACGGACGACCGGTGGGCTGAACACGGCGAACTACGAATTGCTCATGGGACCTTAATCGAGGAAAACAAATAAATACGAAACGGGGTGAGTCGAAACTCAATAAGCTACTAATGCAACAATATGACATGCTAGATGCAAGACAATAACATTACAGTTACAACGGTCATCACATCATAAAACATTTTCAAGTTAAGCATACCACAAGCATAACATGTAACCATATAACCTTATACAACATGAGAGGCTCAACGATATGATATGACCGTCCCATACAGTTGGATACCATGACCAACATTCGCTTGTATAAGAAGCACATAAGAGCGATAAATAAACACGTTACAAAGGATACGGTGTCGGTACACCTCTAACCAAACGAATATTTCCAACCAACCAACCAATATAATACCAAAGGTAGAGCCGTTGTTGACGTGCTCGAACAAGAATCCCAAATCAATTCAACACTTTGTGAGCCATTTTTGTATTCACGTCGACGGGCGATCTTAGTCCCTACACCCAAGAATCAACCACGAATATAGCTTACCATGGTTGCGTTTATTACGTACAACAAATGGCACTATACCCCTCGTGGCCAACGGTAGAAGCGAGGCCCGATGTATTGGCCTTCGACTATTACGTAGCCGGCTCCCAACAATCGGCGTCAATACACGCCGACGAATGCCATGGACTTAACTAAATGCACAAGTAGATGTTTACTCGATATTTAAAATAAACGGTCATACTCCAAAGTAGGGAGTACACCACAACAATAACATTCAATAACAATACAAATGTTTTAAGTAGGTTATAACAATCCTACACATAAAATTAACCATCTCATAAAATTTACGATAATTAAACAACACCACCAAACATAATTTGGGTAACTAATTTTTTCCCAACAAAACTCTCAAATCACAATGAATTCCCCAAATCAAACATGTGGTCTCATCAATTATGAAAACCTATACAACTCCGTTAGAGCCATTATTTGTTTCTAATGAGTTCGAATCGAAGAACAACTAATTATACTCCAAGATTATCAAGTAATACCATTTCTATGTGTACCAACTAAGACAAAATAAGTCTCTCAACATATAAACAAGTCATCCACGAAATTGCACGGCTCATACATCAAAACATACCGAACATGATAATTTCAACATATAAACACCATTTTACAAGGCTAGGATGTCATAAAAGATATAAATAGAGAAGAAGAGGAGTATTAGCTTACTTCTTGATGATCTAAGTCAAGGCAACCAACATGCAAGCCAAGGGATGACTTCCCTAGCCAAGAGCTTCACAAAGATGGTGTTGGATTGCAAATTTGTCTCCAATGTTCAAGATACAAGACTTCTCTCCCAAGAACTCTCTCTCGACTCTCTCTCTCTAGCTCAAGGATAAAGGTGAGGAATGAATACACTTAAGGGTCTCGGTGAAGCCAAGGAGTATAAGAGAGCACAGTCAAAAGGGTCAAGGTCGGGTTTAATCTCGGCCATTGAATGAAGATTAAATAGTCAAACAACTTAAAAGTTCTTCACACAAAATAACATACGACGGTATCGCGGGCCTTATGCGGCCACATATCTTCTATCGCGCCTGTGTGGTCGCATAGATTCGAAAGTTGGGGTTTGGGCAAGCTCGTACAATCGGTGGTAGAGTTCGAGGACAAAATTTTTCCAAACATCTCAAAGTGATTCCAAAACACTCCCAAGTCATCCTAAGGTGATATCAACCTCAAACCAAGTCCAAAACATAATAAAAACTCATTTAAATTACTATACAATAAGGCTACAAATACAACCCAATACAAGTACAAGTGAATACTAAGATTCAAACACATAACAATGCCCATGCGAGTAAGCATTCCACTCAAATGCAAGCATGATCAAATAAAAGTACACATGAAAAGTCAATGACACTTGAGAGACATATAAATCAAGTGTATGCAAATAATACTGAATAGTGCGGGTGTTACATCCTCACCCCTTAGAATAAATTCATCCGCAAATTTACTTACCAAACTCAACGAACAAAGATGGGTATTTCTCACGTATCTCTTGCTCCAATTCCCAAGTGGCCTCCTCGATGTTATGATTCCTCCACAATACTTTCACAAGATGAATGGATTTTGACCTCAATACTTGTTCTTTAGTATCGAGTATTCTTACAGGTTGCTTTCGATGTAAGATAGATCGGATGTCAAGTCTACCGATTCATATTCCAAGATGTGTTTGAGCCGACTTGGTCAATCTATCGATAATAACCCAAAGCTGCATCATGACCTCGGCGAGTCCGTGGTAACCCTATCAGAAAATCTATCCTATATTCTCCCATTTCCATTCAGGATCTCCAATGGTTGTAACAATCCTGGCCGGGTTGATGTTCGCTTTAATTCTTTGCAAGTCAAGCATCTTGATACAAACTTGGCTACTTCTCTTTTCATACCACTCCACCAAAAGTTCTTCTTCAAGTCTCTATACATCTTAGTACTCCCCGGATGAATCGTGTATTTAGACTTGTGAGTCTCCTCTAGTACTTGCCATTTTACCTTATCAATTGCCGGTACACAAACTCTATTTCGAAACATAAGAATACCATCATTGTTCTTTGTGAAGTCCGGTGTTTTTCCTTCATTCAACTCATCAATCAATGTCTTCAATTTTGGGTCATCCTCTTGTGTTTCTTTAATCCATTGGAATAATATCGGTGAAGCTCGAATGTTAGCAAAGATTATCTCGTATCTAGACTTACGAGGATCCCAATCTCGAACATCTTCAATCATCTTCCATTCACGAGCCATTAAACAAGAGATGTAAGCTTTACGACTAAGTGCATCCGCTACTACATTGGCTTTTTCCGGATGATACAAGATAGTACAATCATGATCCTTTAGCCATTCCATCCATCTTCGTTATATATTGTTCAACTCATTTTGGGAAAACAAGTACTTGAGACTCTTGTGATCGGTGAATACTTCAAATTTAGCTCCATAAAGATAGTGCTTCCACTTATAAATAGCAAAGATAATCGCAACTAACTCAAGGTCGTGGGTTGGATAATTCTGTTCATACGAAGTCAACTTTCGAGAATCATAAGCAATCACTCTTCCGTTCTGCATCAAAACACAACCCAAACCCTCTTTCGAAGCGTCGCTGTAGATAACTAACCCATCATGTCCATTTGGTAATACCAAGATCAGAGCCGTAGTCAATCTCTTCTTTAATTCTTGGAAACTCACTTCGCATTTATCACTTCATACAAAGGGTTTATTCTTTTGTGTCAAGTTTGTCATCGGAGTTGCAATCTTGGAAAACCCTTCTCTAAATCTCCGATAATAACCCGCTAAATCCAAGAAGCTTCGAATCTTCGTTACCGACTCGGGTCTCTTCCATTTCACTACCTTTTCAATCTTGATTGGATCTACCGAAATACCATCACCTGATACAACATGGCCTAGAAAAGAGATTTTTTCAAGCCAAAATGCACACTTACTAAACTTCGCAAACAATTTCTTTTCCCGTAACACTGTCAACACTAACCTCAAATGATTCTCATGCTCTTCCCGAGACTTCGAGTACACGAGAATGTCATCGATTATACATGGCTTATGTGACTTGTATACTTTTGATGATTATACATGTTCAGTTTAGAATATAAATATGAATACTATGTTATCTTTACAGCTTGAGCATTATGACATGCCATGTAGTTGTATTTAGTAACTTATTGAGTTTCGTCTCACCCCGTTTGTTGTTTATATGTTTTTTCTTAGATCCGAGCCAGTCTAGCGATTCATGGTGAGGTTGGGAAGATTACGATTAGCTCGCAGGTTATCTTTTGATTTAGAAGCTCTTGGAGCTTGTTGATAATTGGTAGTACTTCTTTTGGTGAGGACGACTGGTTATGTAAAGTTATGTAGACTTTACTGTGGGTAGTATTGCTCAATGTTATATTTATTATCTTTTGCTGCCGACATATGTATGTCATGCTAGAGTTTGTAAACTTGTAGTAATTTCAGTTTTCTTCCCGAGAGTGTTTTGGCTTGTGATTTTATGTTGGGTCTCCAACATGTTGTGGCCGTTGAGGTTGTTTGTCGTTTGTTTTCCTGAGTGCTAGACTCGTGGTTGTGTTAGTTGGGTTTTTGTTGTACTATCACCGATGCATTGTTTGTTTCAATCAGGTTTTAATTATTAATGTTTTCTATTAAGTACGGGTGGTTACGCCACTTGCTTTTTCTATTTGGGTTTGTGTTGTTTGTTATCCGTTTGGCACACCGACCTTGGATTTCGTGTTAGAATCTGGGTGGTCGGGGCGTCACAGGTTGTCCCCCTCAAGTTTGTACTTCTTTTTCTATTAATAATATCTTGTAGGGTGCCGCCCCTATTTAAAAAAAAATGGGGTAGCTCATGTCCCCACTCATGAATAATACCACTAACACCTAGTGACTACAAAACTAACATCGTATGTCACACACTATTGTACACAACCTATCGGTAAGTTATATGAAGTTACAAATACATTTACAATTAACCCTTGTTTAGAAATAGGGTACACGTGTAACAACCTAATCCAATTCAACTAATCACGTAGTCAACTATCATTTGACTAGGACAACCAAGGTCAAAGCTCTATTGAGTCATAACCCATGAATTCGTTCATCCCACATCGTATGAGACTATAATACGACTCGTAGTAATTTATGCTACCAATTACTCAACTCTGTAGAGTCGATTGTGCCCATTATCTAGCTCATCACATTATTCGACGTTTGTACGTTACTGTTAGGAATTGAATTTTTGGGATTATATTTTGTTTTAGTTAAATTGTTGGTTTTGCCTTTCTTGCTTTACTAATTGTCAAGTATTTGTTTGTGTTTTTAATCCTTTTGAAGAAAGGATATTTTAGGGAGATTAAATTATTTTAGGGTTTATGAAGTTGTTGTAAATTAGGGTTTATAATTAATATTCTTGTTGTTGTAAACCGTATCTTATGAGTGCCGTATTACTTCCTTGTGATTCACGTCTGACCTAATTGTATTATAGTTAGGAATCCTAGATTAATGGTAAGTCTTTATTTTAGGTATTAGGTCATATTTTATTTTACTAACCTATCAACCTTTTTATGCTAAGTTGTTTTCCTTTTCCTACAAGGTTTCTAGGTTGTTCTCAAAGACTATATCTCTTGGAAGACTTCGGCCTTGAAGACTCACGAAGAATAGCCATTAAGAGATTATACATAGTTAAAGAGAGAGTTTTTGAAAGTCATTTGTTGCGTTTTCTGAATGAAGTCTTCAATGTGCCTACATCGGAGAAATCATTCATAGTTTTTCAGCGTAGTCTTTTTATTTAAGCCCGACCTTTTGGTTTTAATCGATAAGTTATATCTTTAGTATTTTTGGGTGATCTACTATTCAATGATTATATCAGCTACATATAGAGCCTTTCATATGATTTTCACTAGTTGTTAGATTTTTATCTTTGTATTAAACTACAAGTTTTTACTAGTGAAAGTTTTGCCATCTTGGCATAATCAACAAGTGTTTACTTGTTGATTAAAATTTACTCCTACGTGTTGAGGTTTTATATGTCTACCTTGCGCATCGGACTCCACCGTGGTAGCGGTTTTGCTACGAAAGGAAAGAGACCCAAAGACTAGTACATTACGTTTCTCGCGCTCACCGGCGTGGAAGCGTGATATAAATGTTGCAAAAGTGGTCTTAGCGCTAGTCGTGGCTGCTAGGAAGCTAAAATACTATTTCTAGGCTCACGATCTAATTGTATACACCGACCTACCCTTTAAAAGGAGCCTACACAAGCCCGATGTCACAAGTAGGATGATAAAGCTGGCGGTCTAACTATCGGGATATGACATCACTTACGGCGGTAAGGCAATCAAAGCCAGATCCTCACGATTTCATTGTAGAGACATCCTTTGTTAAGGAGGATCTAAGCCTGACCTCCCCTAGCTAGCCTAGGGAAGACACAATGTCTAAACCCTCAGCTAGTCTAAATCGCCATTGGATGATGCATGTGGATGGCTCATCTAGCAAAAGTTGTCACACCCCAACTCAAGCATCTAAACGAGCCTAAATCCGGGCATAAATCCACTATACATAATCATAATAATCACCGTTTAACACAACCTCACACTTAACACGAGACATGGAAACACGCCATTTAAATTCATAAACTAGAGAGGATACAAGCCGACATACAATCTAAATTAAAAGGCATCCAGCCCTTATATACAATACTAATGATACATAAAGTGCGATACAATAAAACCACTATCCTATCATATATACAAATCAAAGCCAACCCAAAATAACGTCAACCACTTGTCATTGAACCACCGGTCATACAACTTCAATTGTATAACTCTTTTCACCTCGCCTTAATCTAAGGAAAAATAATAGTAAAAGGGTGAGTCACCTATGACTCAGTAAGGTTCTACTATACTTATGTATGCTATGCATGTATGTAACATTTAAGTATAATACCATGTAGAGAACAACATAACATTTTAACACGATAAACATTCAATAACACAATAAACATTCAAGTCCCGTTACTACGTAGCCGGCTCATAACCTTCACCCATACCGTGAATGAAATGACCCATCACAGTAGTGAGATCTTATGCTACACATAAGGCATAAAGCCAACATGTTAAGGATACAAGGTCGAGATACATCTCGACCATCCGCTTCCGTCCTTGTTACCCTTCAATTGTTGATGAAGCTTGAACTATCACAATCATCTTCACAAATTCACGATTTATATAGCCGGGCAAAGTTAACATGTGGCCGGGTCTCTACAACCTAACTCGTGAAAACTACACTACATCCCGAGGTAGTAGAGAAAGAAACCTCTGTTATGACCAATAATAGAGGTTAGGTCCGAATAGGGTATCGTTCTTGACTAGTCTTGCGCTCCGATCCGTAACATAGTCGGTTACCCTAAACTCCACGAAGGTTGTTCTCATACAAATGAACAAGTTGTTTTTCACATTATCATCACTTGGGTGTTCTAGCGATGCCATTTTGTTATTCACGCTTTTACTATTTCATGACCATTGAAAGCGTATATGAGACATTGATGAGTTATAAAGTAAACTCATCATTGCCATTAACTGCTCACAATTTTCTATACCACGTTTCAAGTACATATGCAAGATTCAATTAAGTTGTATCCAAACAACTAACTCAATTCACATGATAGATTTCACAATACGAGATAATGTCTCATACTAGCTCAAGTAGTATTGCTTAACAAGCTAAGACTTGTTCAAGTACACAATTCCATCCTTACGTATCAATAACTTGCTAACAAGTTCATAATAATACAATTTCAAGGTTCAGCACCTCACAATCTCATATCCCTTCTTAAATTACAAATCTGTAATAAGTTAATACCATTCATTTATGAACCCCTTTATATCCGAGGATCTACCTCAAGCTACACATGTAAACTTTACGTAACATTTGGTCACCAATTACTTCACGAAACCTATTTCTTATACAACCACTCTCACATTATTCACTTACTTACCAATCTTTTGGATTCCACCTTTATAAGCTTATTATTGGAGTTAAAATAAAGCATATCCCACACTACTAGTTTACACACAATATCATCCCACTAGAGTCCACACATTATCATCCTAATTCAACCCAAGTATTTTATTTATCAATTAGTGCGCAACTGTACCATTAAATTCACCAAATATTCCTCCCAAGTTCAAATATTACAAAAATATATATTTAGAAACTAGACATCCCAAAATAAAATTTACAACTTTGAATAACTTCATTTGAACCTATAACCATCAAGTTCCAACCATTCAAAGTTTAAGTTACTAACCAAATTTTCTGCTAACAGTTCACTCAGCGCAGTAACTATTCACAATGCAATTGAGGTACTTCCCGAACTCCAAATCTCATGAAAATTTACAGGCTATTTCCTAACACATGAATGTACAACATATCCAAAAATCATTGAATTTCTATGGACAAATTTTCCACAGCACCCTTTGAACAGTAGCCTAAAACAGGGACTGCTCCTATTGTAACTTATGTGTCTACCTTACCAAACCAACCAATAACTCTCTAATCACTAAGCCAACATCAATACACAATAAGCATGCTATGAACCACTGAAGTTACAACCTCATTGCCCCTTAAAACATCAACACGAAGAGTACAAAATCTCACCACAAACATGGTTGTACTTGGTCACTAATTATATGATTAAACCAATTAAACATGATCAACACCCACTAATCAAGTTTAGAACCACTTAATCTTGATTAAATTAGTTAATTATACTTAATTTTAGTTAATCATGATCAATCGCGCTAATCTCAACTTAATAAGATGCTTAACGGGTGATTTAAGAACTTTAAAGGCTAAAATATAAAATTTAAAATATTGGTGTAGTGTTTAGCGATAACAACTCAATCTTAAACCCAATTAACCCTAATGCCTTGGCTAATCATTACTACGTCTCATTATGCTTATTTATCACGAATTATAGCTCACTAATCAAGTTGGAATCAAAGCAAACCGGGTTATACAAGTTTAGGGGGTCAAATTGCACTTTCTCTAAAATTTCCAAGCGAATGCAAGAATGAATGTACCATATCCCAACAATAAAATCAAGCTATAAGTACACCAATTAGAAAGTAATATGAGGCCGATTTAAATATTAAATAAATACAACCTAAGTTTGGCGAATGAGAAATCTCGGGTGTTATAAAAGTGGTAGTAGCGGGATTATCCTTATTGTCAATTTTAGACTTGGTTGAGGGCAATTTTAGAGGACAAGGTCGATGAGGTGAGGGTGAGGGTGAGAGAACAACGTGACTAGCATGTGGTAATAGTAAAGGTAGTTTCGGATTTTCAAGAGTATTTTAAGCTTTTCATCAAAAAATCGGGAAGTGATTAACGTGACACTTTTGGTGAAATACTGTGATTAAAGTGTAAAAAATTATAAAGTGAGCTTAACAAACCTTTTTGTAGTAATAGGGTAACCAAATTGAGAATTAAGTCTTTTATTTACAATATACAAACAAAATTGAATTCAACACTTATTTTTAAGCTAATTTCCAATTCTTTTCTAAAATATATATTTTAAATAAATAATTAAAATTCATAATTAATTTAAATTTATAAGTTTATTTACAATATACACACAAAAATTTTTAGAAATTATTAATTTACAATATTTAGTTTTATAATTACTAATTTCTAACTTATTTTTGATAAAAGTCATGAGTATTTTCAAAAAAATATATTTTACCTTGATCAATAACGAGTATTTTTATAAAACAATCTTATCTGTATTACATCTGGTATCCACTTAATCCTAGCCTGCGTGTCCTTATTATTTTAACTTGTATTCTTCTTACAATTTTTCTGAGGAAGCGTCTTGGTAGATTTAATGGGACGAAAGTGTAATAGGAAGTGAATAGAAGATTTGCCATTTTCATAGATAAGAAAGAACTATCATCAGATTTTTCCATAGTACACAGACAGCCGGTGCATTTTAGTTTTAACCCTATATAACATGTATAGATTGAGTTGAGATGAGGGCGACGGGAAAGTAACCCGAGAGACAAGGGTGCAGGCAGGGTCAGTGTACCGTAAAACACTGTTTAGTAAAGTTGAAAAGAAAAATGGAATTAATTGGGTTGGTTCCAGCTCTTTCTCTGCCTCTTTTAAGTGTCCTTTTGGTGCTCAGTCCTCTCCTCTGGAGCTCTGCTCTTGTTTCCTCTGGACAGCCATACTTGTCATATCCACTAACCCCACTTCTGTTTTTATTTTTAATCCGTATATTAGATTAAAGAAGACAATAATTTAGGGACGGAGGGAGAACTTCATTGATATTTCATTTTGCAAAGAACAATTGCTTCAAGTATTATGATTTGATTTGCTGTGGTTGAAAAGTAAAGTGTTAATAAGATGATAAAAAATTAGAAAATATCGTCTTACGAATATTTTCTGTAAAAAATGTCTCCTTGATCGTGATAGTGTGTTAGTGTGGTGGTACGTAAGAGAGTAAAACTCCATCTTATGGACCCTAATCGTAAGACGGTTTACAGGAAACCTAATCTAAGAAAATTTTATTTTTCACTATCCGTATATAGTTAAACTTTGATGGAGAGTACATTTTAAGTTCGATTAGAAAATACTCCATCCGTTCCTAATTGAGTCTCTTATTAGATTTTTTGCAAAAATTTAAAAAGTGAATTTTCGAACAATTTTGGTAGTACATGTACATGAATGCGCTTATCACATTACAATATTAAAAGTGCATATTGACATATGGCAGACAGCTTATTCAACATTTTTGAAAAAAAAATACTTTCAATTAGGGAAGGAAAGTATATTTTGGGATAAACAAGGGAAAGCTTCATTCCCATCAGTCCTATATTAAGCCCATCTATGGGAATAAAATTGCTTGGCCTTTTCAGCCAATTGGGCTACCTAATGAAACCGGGCAAAGTCTGCAAGAGATGGATTGCATGAATCAAATTCATAATTTTTTTTTTTGAGAAATTACTGGCTGGTCCACTTATTTAAAATTTTTTTTCTCTCAAGTATATCCTTTTTTTTTAACCGCTAAAAAGTATTTTAAAAATTTTCTTCCTAAAATACCCTCAACAACATTGTTGCTTCAGATTTGAGATTCAAATTGATGTATAAATGATTTCATGTTGTTAATATAGTCTTTCCTCATGTTTGGGTATCAATTTTCATGCATAAAACATGAATTTGATCAAATTCAAATTTTTTGAGCTCATCCCGTTTTTCTTTGTTCTTGAGCTGTTTTGGCCACTTAAATCTCGTTTTAAACTTGAATTTGTTTAAAATCAATCTCATATTATTATCTTAACTTAGTACTATATTTGTGCACAATTTTTCTACCAAAAATACTATTTTTGAACTTCAAATCAAGCTTGCGGTGTGGTATCCAAAAATAGAGGAAGATGTTCTTGGTGATTTAATTAAATGCAGATATCTTTGGGCAACACCCGAAAGGTAAAAAGTTTAAGTTCCCTAAATAGCTGCGATGATCGCGATGCACTAATTGTTGCATCGCGATTCCCCAATGTTACATCGCGATGCACCAATTGTTGCATCGCGATTCCCCAATTGCAAAGCGGTGCATCGCGATGCAAATGGTGCATCGCGATGCCAAAGTAGTGCATCGCGATGCTTTGGTTCCCTAAAGCGCTGCGATGATCGCGATGCTTTGGTTCCCTAAAGCGCTTGCGATGATCGCGATGCACCAATTGTTGCATCGCGATGCCAAAGTGGTGCATCGCGATGCAACAATTGGTGCATCGCGATGCCAAAGTGGTCGCGATGCTAAAGTAGTGCGTCGCGTTGCATTGGTTCTTGGCCGCATGTTTTCTTTCATTAATGGCATAATCGTCTTTTGCCCAAAATGCCTTTTGATTTTTAAAAAGATGAGTGGATTGGAGCGATTACAAATGTTTAAAAAGGACCGACGTAATTCACCCATTTTTTATAGAAAATTGGTGGTCGTCCACTTTAAAACTTTTAAACCCTTCATCCACTCTTATTTTTAGGCGAAAAGAGATATTTTGTAACTGGAAAAAGATATTTTAAGAATTTTCTTCCTAAAATACTCTCAACAACATCGTTACTTCAGATGATTTGAGGTTCGAATTGATGTATAAATGATTTCATGTTATTGATATATTCTTCCCTCATATTTGGGGATCAATTTCCATGCATAGAATACGAATTTGATCACAATTTGATCAAATTTGAATTTTCAGAGTTCATCCCGTTTTTCCTTGTTCTTGGGCTGTTTTGGCTACTTTAATCTATGTTTTAAGCTTCGAATTTATTTAAAATCAATCACATATTGTTATCCTAACTTAGTATTACATTTGTGCAATTTTTCTACCAAAAATCACTATTTTTGAGATCCAAATCAAGCTTGACGGTGTGCTGTCGAAGCAGAGATGTTCTTGGGCGATTTTGGGACTTTAATAAATGATTTGAGTTTGAATTTTGTATAATATCAATATCATGTTATAGGAAGTCAATACCATATTTGTATATAAATTTCCTAACCAAAAATAATTATTTTGATCGATTTTAATCTTGACGAAATTTTCGGATTCATGTTAGTATTTGAGTTACTCCTATAATTATTTAGTAAATAGGCATCGGGATGCATACTTTTGGGCATCAGGATGCCTGGATGCTGAATTTTAGAAATCGAGATTTGAGCATCGGGATGCCTGAGTATTTAAGGACGAGAATTTTAGGCATTGAGATGCCTTAAATTGGGCATTGTGATGCCTTAAATTGGGCATCGGGATGCCTTCATTTGGGCATCGAAATTTGCGCATCTGAATGCCTTATTGGGCATCCTTAAATTGAGCATCGGGATGCCTTAATTTAGGCATCGGGATTCCTTCATTTTGGGCATCTGGATGACTTAAAGTGGGCATCGGGATGCCTTCATTTAGGCATCGGGATGCCTTCACTTGGGCATCAGGATGCTTTCATTTGGGCATCAGGATGCCTTAAATTAGGCATCGGAATGCCTTTAGGTTACTGATGTGGCGTATTTTCTTTCATTGATGACATAATGGTCTTTTCACCCAAAAAATACCTTTTTCTAGTTAAAAAAAAAGAGGATATTGTAGCTAATTTAAATTGTTCAAAAGAGACCGACCTGTAATTTACCCTTTTTTTTAATGGCAAAACTTCAATGAGTAGGTCTCATGTCATCAAACGGATCTTATTTCGTACTCGAGTTTACTTTTTTACAGTTCAGCTCACTAATATATGATAGATTAGGTCAAAGAGGTCCGTCTTACAAAAAAATACTCATATGACACAATTTTCTAAGTTTTAGTCAACTTGAATTAAAGAATTGTTACACTTTGACCTTTTTCTTTGGCCAATTTGATTAAATCTTAACCAATTATTTATAAAAGTTTACTCATATTATGAAATTCTAAAAACATTGTTATCAATAATATCCTTAATATTGCATCCATGATTAGAATTTTATTGCCTAAAATATAATAAATATATGTTATTATCTTTGATAATAGTATAAATTGACTTTCTAAAAATAGAATGCGACTTTTTTTAGACGATAGGAATATTACACTCTAATAAACACTCCAACAAGCATCAATAAAAATTGCAAAAAAAAAAAAAATCAATGTTCAGCAAATCTCCTATATATAAATATCATTAGAGTTAGTCATAATTACAAAATTATTTATGCACAACAAGATACTTACAATACAAGTGGAAGATAAAGATGAAATATTATGAAATTGTAGGCATCAATTTTTAAGAATGTGCTCTTTAAATAAAATATCTAAAAATAAAATAATTGATACTTTGCCTCGAGCGGAGGGAGTGAAAAATTAAGTGAAACGATGATCTAGGTGAGTACAAAGGTAAAGCAATACTCCCTCGGCTCCAATATAATTTTACTAAATTTACATTTGTTAATTATCATATCCTAGTCTTCACTTTCAATAGTATATCATGAATACTATTTGGTAGTCGAACGAAAATAAATATTATTATTAATCTCGTTACTATTAGCGCTATTGTCATTAATCTTGATAATATATATTGGGGTAGTTTTGAAATCAAGAATATTAGTCTCATTTTTTATTGAGAGTGCTAATAAAACTATTATATATATATATATATATATATATAATTGGCTAAGGGACACAAATTTTATCCGAGTAGTATGAGCTATTAGTCTAAACATTTTCTCGTGTTAAATATTCGATAATTCGACATTAATTATATTTGACATTAATCTTGGTTAAAACGTGAATATATTCATGTAAATCAGCAACTATAATATACAAATTTTAATTTTTTTTTTTTCTAAAAATAAAAAGAAAATATACGATAGTTCAGGTTGATTAATTATTATTTAGAGCATGCCAAATTGACAATATATATACCTGAAAGATAAGGGGTGAAGGCAGTTGCAACCACTTAAATACCTACTCAAAATTAGAAAGCCAACACAAATAGTCCAATCAATGAATTTTGCTAAAGGTCATACTTTTAGGCCTGCAACCTACCATGTGTAGCAAATAGTCCACATCAAATCATTCAAGCATGCAAGTATGGAATAATGCTATGTTTATTAAAAAGGAGTCCTCCTCCATTTTAAATTATTTTCTTTCTTTTTCCTTTGTTTATTTCAAAATAATCATTTTATTTAAATTTTTTAAATATTATTTTTATTATTTTACCTTTATTTTTATCTTAATTTAATTATAAACCCGTATAAATATATATTAAAAAATTATATATTATATTAATATTAATAATTAAATTAATTATTTTTAATTCTTATGTCGGATCAAAAAAGATAATAATTAAGAAATGAAAGGTATTAAATATACACTTCAATTTCAGTTGATATTCCAGCGATTAACTAATGAGGAACGATAAATATCGCACCGTTTATGCTAAGTGTTTACACTTATATATGCCACATTTACTAAAATATCCCTCATACTATTTTAAAAAATAAAAAATCTGCATTAAGACATTCATTCAACTTTTCAAAAGTTTATAAATCTTGCGTCATAAAGTTTATAAATCTTTTTTATAAACATATTCTCCACTATACATAAACTCATAAAAGGTTTATAGTATGGACCCACTACTAAATATTTTATTCTTTCACAATATATATTTGAAAATAATAAATTTATTTTCAAAAATAAATTTATCTTTTTAACATAAAAACTTATAGAAAAAATATATTATGTCCAACAAATAATTTATACATTTTTAATTTTATCTTTTGAAAAATATTTTTTATTCATAAATATTTATTAGTAATTCAAAATCTTGATGCAACAATATAGAATTTATTGAACTAAAATCAATATAAAATCATATGAATTATAATTAAAGTTGCATAATATGTTTGAGAGAATGTAATGGGAAAATGATTTAAGAATCCTATTTATAGACAGAATTACACTTAATTTTTTTCATTGAGCTGTTGTGTGCAACAGTTCTTTTTTTTTTTTTTCTGCAAAAGGAGATATTGTGTTGTTGCCAGTCGGAAGAAATAATTGATACTCCCTTTGTCACAAATAAATATTTCTAGGGATAAAATACAGAAATGAAATATAATTAATGATATATTGTAAAATATGTTCGACAATAATACACATGAATATTAATTGAATTTAACTATTTTAAATAATTGAGTTTTTTTAAATGTGTTATATTAAATAAAACTTTAAGATATATTAAGAAGAATAATAAATA
>CM028368.1:28573968-28816266 GCA_016624345.1 Platycodon grandiflorus
AGGTCATTGTGAGATTCCTTGATGATTTTATGTTTCTTATTCCTCATTTGATTCTGAAGAGGATAACACCTCTCTGCGGCTGTTCCTAATGGGGATGAAGTTCGAATGGTTATTCTTTCTATGAATGGCCAAAAGTGCGCTGTAGCCGGATGGTTTCACGGGTGAATTTTATAAGGGTTGTTGGGATATAATTAAGGCTGATTTGGTGCGTGCTATTGGTGATTTCTTTTACGGGTTTCAAATGCCAGAATTTGGACTAGTACTTTTGTCACAATTCCTAAGGGTGGATTCTCCATCTTCTTTTAGGACACGAGGCAGATTAGCCTCTGCAATTTCGGTTATAAGGTGGTTACAAAATTATTAGCGATGTCGTTTGGCTCCCATTCTTCCTCGCATTATTTCCCAGGGCCAGTGGGTTTGTTTCAAGGTAGGGTTATTCATGAGAATGTTTTATTGGCTCGAAATTATGCAATCTATAAACAAGAAAGTTGGGGTTCTAATGTGGCTCTCAAAGCTTGATATGGCAAAAAGCATGATCGGTTATCTTGGTTTGCTCTTATTAAGGTGATGCGGCAATTTGGTTTTAATGAGGTTTGGATTGATCTCATCTTAGGTGTATTTCTAATAGCTGGTTTCAGTCCTTGTTAATGGTGAAAGTTGTGGCTTTTTACTCTACTAGGGGCCTTAGGCAAGGTGACCCCTTATCTCATTATCTTTTTATTATTGCGGCGAAATGATGAGTAGGGTTTAAATTTGCTGCATACTATGTTCCCTCGGCCAAGTCCAGTTCATATCAACTCTCCGGTTAATCTCTCACCTTGCCTATGCGGATGGTGATTATCTTTTGTAATGGTTGAAATCTTCTTTAGAGCATATGAAATACTTGGATTGGTATGGAATTTTCAGGCCGGTTAGTGAATATTAACAAGTCTTGCTTCATTACGGGTAATAATGGGAATAGAGATGAGATTGTAGCAGCCACTACGGGTTTTGTAAAACAAGATCTCCATTGCTATTTTGGGATACCCGTTATACACGGGTAAAAGAAGATCAGCCTCTTTACTCCTCTCATTAGAAAAATGGAATCGAGACTAGCTTCTTGGAAGGGTAAATTACTCTCTTTTGGAGCCAAACTCACTCTTATTCAATCTTGCTTTATACGCTGGCCTCTCTATTATTTATCCTTATTGATCCTCCAAAGGGTATTTCGTGCTTTGGAGAAGATTATGAGATTTTTTGGAGTTCTAATGATGGGGGAAGAAATGTCATTGGCTTTCTTGGAATAAAATGTCTTTGGCCGATTGAGGAGGGAGGTTTGGGGTTTCGTAAATTCGAAGAATATGGCTATGGCTTTTTCCATGAAACTTTGGTGGTGTTTACGTACTTCTAATTCTTTATGGAGTGAGCTTATGTTGGCTAAATATTGCTGGGAAATTCACCCCTATGGATGCATGTATCACATCATACTCTTCTCATATTTGGAAAAGATTAATTGAAGCAAAGCCTTTAGTGGAGGATAGATTAGCTTGGAGGATTGGAAGAGGAGACATTTCCATTCATGAAAATTGGTTAGAAGGGGATATGGGTCAAATTCCTTTTGCTCACATTGAGGTCTCTTCTCTTTTCCATAATGCCGCCCCAATATTGATCACATCCGAGAGGTTTTGGCCAGCAGTGGTTTCTCTAATAAACTCTCATGCTATTTCTTTATCTGGACAAGGAGGACGTCCCTATTTGGATGCCTTCTTCTTGGTAAGTTCTCTCATTAATTCAGCTTGGAGAGAATGTCGTTCTAGCCGTCCTCACTCTATTATTTATCTTATTGCTGGAGCAAATATATTCCCAAAAGATCTCGGTGTTTCTTTGGCGTGCCTTGCATAATGGATTGCCTACGGATGAGAGAATTCGCTCTAAAGGTATTTCCCTTGCTTCCAAATGTAATTGTTGTAATGCAGCAAATGAAGAATCTATGGCCCATATTTTGGTTTATGGAGATATTGCTAAGAAAGTTTGGAATTTCTTCCGATGGTTTGTGTGGCATTCGTTGTTTCATGGGTCATTTGAATCATGTCCTCATTAGTTGGTGGCAAAGTCATCCTAATTCTGATTCCAATGTTTGTTCATGGCTTTCTCGTCTCCTTCCGGCTCTTATTTTATGGGAAATTTGGTGCGCTCGGAATAAGAGCAGATTTGAAGATGTTAATATGAGCTCAATGCTATTATTCATAAGGTTCTTTCTCAAGCTTCTAATATCGCTATCTCTTTTTCCCTTTCTTTCACGAGAAGTCAAGATAATAATTATTTGATGGATATTTTTCATTTGGCCCCTAAACCCTTTTGATTCCTAAAATCCGAATGGTTTTATGGGTTCCCCTAATGTTGATGAGATTAAGCTTAACACGGATGGAGTTTCTAGGGGTAATCCGGGTATTGCTTACAGGGGAGGTGTTTTTAGGAATCATAAAGGGATTTTGTTCTTGGTTTCTCCCATTTTTATGGCTGCCATTCCAATATGATGGCGGAGGCTATGGCTGCAAGGGATGGGCTTATTTTAGCTCAAGCGCATGGATTCAATCGTGTTTGGTTAGAGATTGATTCTCAAGTTTTGTTGCGGATTCTTATTGGGAGTACCACATCCCATGGGCTGTTTGGTATGTTATTTCTCATATTCATAGATTATTGACTCAAATGGATGTTGAATTACTCATATTCTTCGTGAAGGGAATGGAGTAGCGATGGTTTAGCTAATTTTCTTTTGATGAGGTCCAAAATTTCACTTTCACCTCTTTTAGTGATATTCCTAGGCCTTGCAAAGGCTGTGTTTGTTACGACAAGGCTAGGATCCCTCATGCTCGTTTTCATTAGCTCTATGGCCAGATTTTTATATAGGTTGTTTTCTAGTTATTGTAGTCACCCCTCCTTATATTGTAGAGGACCTTACGGCGTGTGTATGGCCTCCCCTAGATTTCCTTATCCGGTGGTTGAGGTTGTAATGTCCCCATACATGTTTGTAATTATTTTCTTTATTTAATAAAATTTAGGAGTACCGTCTCCTTTAGCCAAAAAAAATAAAAGATCCAAAGCTTCCAATAATCAATCTCTATTGAGCTCTTCTTTATCCTTTGAAATCAAGTCTTTATCCTCTAAAAGAATCCACAAAGCATACAACAATCAATCTCTATCGATCACTTGTTTAGCCTTTGTAATCAAGTCTTTTGATACTCTAAAAGAATCCACAAAGCTTCCAACAATCGATCTATATTGAGCTCTTGTTTATCCTTTGTAATCAAGTCTTTTGATCATCTAAAAGGATCCACAAAGCTTCCAACAATCAATCTCTATTGAGCTCTTGTTTATCCTTTGAATCGAGTCTTTTGATCTTCTAAAAGGACCCATAGAGCTTCCAAGAATAAATCTCTATTGAGCACTTGTTTATCCTTTGTAAACAAGTCTTTTGATCCTCTAAAAGAATCCACAAAGCATCCAACAATCAATCTCTATTGAGCTCTTGTTTATCCTTTGTAAGCAAGTCATTTCATCCTTTAAAAGTACCCACAAAGCTTCCAACAATCAATCTCTATTGAGCTCTTGTTTATCCTTTGAAATCAAGTGTTTTGATCCTCTAAAAGGATCCAAAAAGCATCCAACAATCAATCTCTATTGAGCACTTGTTTATCCTTTGAAAGCATGTCTTTTGTTCCTCTAAAAGTATCCACAAAGCTTCTAACAATCAATCTATATTGAGCTCATGTTTATCCTTTGTAATCTAGTATTTTGATCATCAAAAAGAATCCACAAAGCTTCCAATAATCAATCTTTATTGAGCTCTTATTTATCCTTTGTAAACCGGTCTTTAGATCTTCTAAAAAGATCCACAAAGCTTCCAATAATCAATCTCTATTGAGCTCTTCTTTATCCTTTGAAATCAAGTCTTTTTATCCTCTAAAAGAATCCACAAAGCGTACAACAATCAATCTCTATCGATCACTTGTTTAGCCTTTGTAATCAAGTCTTTTGATCATCTAAAAGGATCCACAAAGCTTCCAACAGTCAATCTCTATTGAGCTCTTTGTTTATCCTTTGAATGCGAGTCTTTTGATCTTCTAAAAGGACCCATAGAGCTTCCAAGAATAAATCTCTATTGAGCACTTGTTTATCCTTTGTAAACAAGTCTTTTGATCCTCTAAAAGAATCCACAAAGCATCCAACAATCAATCTCTATTGAGCTCTTGTTTATCCTTTGTAAGCAAGTCATTTCATCCTTTAAAAGTATCCACAAAGCTTCCAACAATCAATCTCTATTGAGCTCTTGTTTATCCTTTGAAATTAAGTGTTTTGATCCTCTAAAAGGATCCAAAAAGCATCCAACAATCAATCTCTATTGAGCACTTGTTTATCCTTTGAAAGCATGTCTTTTGTTCCTCTAAAAGTATCCACAAAGCTTCTAACAATCAATCTATATTGAGCTCATGTTTATCCTTTGTAATCTAGTATTTTGATCATCAAAAAGAATCCACAAAGCTTCCAATAATCAATCTTTATTGAGCTCTTATTTATCCTTTGTAAACCGGTCTTTAGATCTTCTAAAAGATCCACAAAGCTTCCAATAATCAATCTCTATTGAGCTCTTCTTTATCCTTTGAAATCAAGTCTTTTTATCCTCTAAAAGAATCCACAAAGCGTACAACAATCAATCTCTATCGATCACTTGTTTAGCCTTTGTAATCAAGTCTTTTGATACTCTAAAAGAATCCACAAAGCTTCCAACAATCGATCTATATTGAGCTCTTGTTTATCCTTTGTAATCAAGTCTTTTGATCATCTAAAAGGATCCACAAAGCTTCCAACAGTCAATCTCTATTGAGCTCTTGTTTATCCTTTGAATGCGAGTCTTTTGATCTTCTAAAAGGACCCATAGAGCTTCCAAGAATAAATCTCTATTGAGCACTTGTTTATCCTTTGTAAACAAGTCTTTTGATCCTCTAAAAGAATCCACAAAGCATCCAACAATCAATCTCTATTGAGCTCTTGTTTATCCTTTGTAAGCAAGTCATTTCATCCTTTAAAAGTATCCACAAAGCTTCCAACAATCAATCTCTATTGAGCTCTTGTTTATCCTTTGAAATCAAGTGTTTTGATCCTCTAAAAGGATCCAAAAGCATCCAACAATCAATCTCTATTGAGCACTTGTTTATCCTTTGAAAGCATGTCTTTTGTTCCTCTAAAAGTATCCACAAAGCTTCTAACAATCAATCTATATTGAGCTCATGTTTATCCTTTGTAATCTAGTATTTTGATCATCAAAAAGAATCCACAAAGCTTCCAATAATCAATCTTTATTGAGCTCTTATTTATCCTTTGTAAACCGGTCTTTAGATCTTCTAAAAGATCCACAAAGCTTCCAATAATCAATCTCTATTGAGCTCTTCTTTATCCTTTGAAATCAAGTCTTTTTATCCTCTAAAAGAATCCACAAAGCGTACAACAATCAATCTCTATCGATCACTTGTTTAGCCTTTGTAATCAAGTCTTTTGATACTCTAAAAGAATCCACAAAGCTTCCAACAATCGATCTATATTGAGCTCTTGTTTATCCTTTGTAATCAAGTCTTTTGATCATCTAAAAGGATCCACAAAGCTTCCAACAGTCAATCTCTATTGAGCTCTTTGTTTATCCTTTGAATGCGAGTCTTTTGATCTTCTAAAAGGACCCATAGAGCTTCCAAGAATAAATCTCTATTGAGCACTTGTTTATCCTTTGTAAACAAGTCTTTTGATCCTCTAAAAGAATCCACAAAGCATCCAACAATCAATCTCTATTGAGCTCTTGTTTATCCTTTGTAAGCAAGTCATTTCATCCTTTAAAAGTATCCACAAAGCTTCCAACAATCAATCTCTATTGAGCTCTTGTTTATCCTTTGAAATCAAGTGTTTTGATCCTCTAAAAGGATCCAAAAAGCATCCAACAATCAATCTCTATTGAGCACTTGTTTATCCTTTGAAAGCATGTCTTTTGTTCCTCTAAAAGTATCCACAAAGCTTCTAACAATCAATCTATATTGAGCTCATGTTTATCCTTTGTAATCTAGTATTTTGATCATCAAAAGAATCCACAAAGCTTCCAATAATCAATCTTTATTGAGCTCTTATTTATCCTTTGTAAACCGGTCTTTAGATCTTCTAAAAAGATCCACAAAGCTTCCAATAATCAATCTCTATTGAGCTCTTCTTTATCCTTTGAAATCAAGTCTTTTTATCCTCTAAAAGAATCCACAAAGCGTACAACAATCAATCTCTATCGATCACTTGTTTAGCCTTTGTAATCAAGTCTTTTGATACTCTAAAAGAATCCACAAAGCTTCCAACAATCGATCTATATTGAGCTCTTGTTTACCCTTTGTAATCAAGTCTTTTGATCATCTAAAAGGATCCACAAAGCTTCCAACAGTCAATCTCTATTGAGCTCTTTGTTTATCCTTTGAATGCGAGTCTTTTGATCTTCTAAAAGGACCCATAGAGCTTCCAAGAATAAATCTCTATTGAGCACTTGTTTATCCTTTGTAAACAAGTCTTTTGATCCTCTAAAAGAATCCACAAAGCATCCAACAATCAATCTCTATTGAGCTCTTGTTTATCCTTTGTAAGCAAGTCATTTCATCCTTTAAAAGTATCCACAAAGCTTCCAACAATCAATCTCTATTGAGCTCTTGTTTATCCTTTGAAATCAAGTGTTTTGATCCTCTAAAAGGATCCAAAAAGCATCCAACAATCAATCTCTATTGAGCACTTGTTTATCCTTTGTAAACAAGTCTTTTGATCCTCTAAAAGAATCCACAAAGCATCCAACAATCAATCTCTATTGAGCTCTTGTTTATCCTTTGTAAGCAAGTCATTTCATCCTTTAAAAGTATCCACAAAGCTTCCAATCAATCTCTATTGAGCTCTTGTTTATCCTTTGAAATCAAGTGTTTTGATCCTCTAAAAGGATCCAAAAGCATCCAACAATCAATCTCTATTGAGCACTTGTTTATCCTTTGAAAGCAAGTCTTTTGTTCCTCTAAAAGTATCCACAAAGCTTCCAACAATCAATCTATATTGAGCTCTTGTTTATCCTTTGTAATCAAGTATTTTGATCATCAAAAGAATCCACAAAGCTTCCAATAATCAATCTTTATTGAGCTCTTGTTTATCCTTTGTAAACCGGTCTTTAGATCTTCTAAAAGATCCACAAAGCTTCCAATAATCAATCTCTATTGAGCTCTTGTTTATCCTTTGAAATCAAGTCTTTTATCCTCTAAAAGAATCCACAAAGCTTCCAACAATCAATCTCTATTGATCACTTGTTTATCCTTTGTAATCAAGTCTTTTGATACTCTAAAAGAATCCACAAAGCTTCCAACAATCAATCTATATTGAGCTCTTGTTTATCCTTTGTAATCAAGTCTTTTGATCATCTAAAAGGATCCACAAAGCTTCCAACAATCAATCTCTATTGAGCTCTTGTTTATCCTTTGAATGCAGTCTTTTGATCTTCTAAAAGGATCCATAGAGCTTCAAGAATCAATCTCTATTGAGCACTTGTTTATCCTTTGTAAACAAG
The DNA here is from genome assembly GCA_016624345.1 of Platycodon grandiflorus. NCBI lineage: Eukaryota > Viridiplantae > Streptophyta > Magnoliopsida > Asterales > Campanulaceae > Platycodon > Platycodon grandiflorus. The sequence continues at coordinate 28,581,569 of CM028368.1, forward strand.
TCTTTTGATCCTCTAAAAGAATCCACAAAGCATCCAACAATCAATCTCTATTGAGCTCTTGTTTATCCTTTGTAAGCAAGTCATTTCATCCTTTAAAAGATCCACAAAGCTTCCAATAATCAATCTCTATTGAGCTCTTGTTTATCCTTTGAAATCAAGTCTTTTGATCCTCTAAAAGGATCCAAAAGCATCCAACAATCAATCTCTATTGAGCACTTGTTTATCCTTTGTAAACAAGTCTTTTGATCCTCTAAAAGAATCCACAAAGCTTCCAACAATCAATCTATATTGAGCTCTTGTTTATCCTTTGTAATCAAGTCATTTGATCATCTAAAAGGATCCACAAAGCTTCCAACAATCAATCTCTATTGAGCTCTTGTTTATCCTTTGAAATCAAGTCTTTTGATCTTCTAAAAGGATCCAAAGCTTCCAACAATCAATCTCTATTGAGCACTTGTTTATCCTTTGAAACAAGTCTTTTGATCCTCTAAAAGAATCCACAAAGCTTCCAACAATCAATCTCTATTGAGCTCTTGTTTATCCTTTGTAATCAAGTCATTTTGATCATCAAAAGAATCCACAAAGCTTCCAACAATCAATCTCTATTGAGCTCTTGTTTATCCTTTGTAATCAAGTCTTTTGATCCTCTAAAAGGATCCACAAAGCTTCCAACAATCAATCTCTATTGAGCTCTTGTTTATCCTTTGAAATCAAGTCTTTTGATCCTCTAAAAGTATCCACAAAGCTTCAACAATCAATCTCTATTGAGCACTTGTTTATCCTTTGTAATCAAGTCTTTTGATCTCTAAAAGAATCCACAAAGCTTCCAATCAATCTATATTGAGCTCTTGTTTATCCTTTGTAATCAAGTCTTTTGATCATCTAAAAGATCCACAAAGCTTCCAACAATCAATCTCTATTGAGCTCTTTTTTATCCTTTGAAATCAAGTCTTTTGATCCTCTAAAAGGATCCACAAAGCTTCCAACAATCAATCTCTATTGAGCACTTGTTTATCCTTTGTAAACAAGTCTTTTGATCCTCTAAAAGAATCCACAAAGCTTCCAACAATCAATCTATATTGAGCTCTTGTTTATCCTTTGTAATCAAGTCTTTTGATCATCTAAAAGGATCCACAAAGCTTCCAACAATCAATCTCTATTGAGCTCTTGTTTATCCTTTGAAATCAAGTCTTTTGATCTTCTAAAAGGATCCAAAGCTTCCAAGAATCAATCTCTATTGAGCACTTGTTTATCCTTTGTAAACAAGTCTTTTGATCCTCTAAAAGAATCCACAAAGCATCCAACAATCAATCTCTATTGAGCTCTTGTTTATCCTTTGTAAGCAAGTCATTTCATCCTTTAAAAGTATCCACAAAGCTTCCAACAATCAATCTCTATTGAGCTCTTGTTTATCCTTTGAAATCAAGTGTTTTGATCCTCTAAAAGGATCCAAAAAGCATCCAACAATCAATCTCTATTGAGCACTTGTTTATCCTTTGAAAGCATGTCTTTTGTTCCTCTAAAAGTATCCACAAAGCTTCTAACAATCAATCTATATTGAGCTCATGTTTATCCTTTGTAATCTAGTATTTTGATCATCAAAAGAATCCACAAAGCTTCCAATAATCAATCTTTATTGAGCTCTTATTTATCCTTTGTAAACCGGTCTTTAGATCTTCTAAAAGATCCACAAAGCTTCCAATAATCAATCTCTATTGAGCTCTTCTTTATCCTTTGAAATCAAGTCTTTTTATCCTCTAAAAGAATCCACAAAGCGTACAACAATCAATCTCTATCGATCACTTGTTTAGCCTTTGTAATCAAGTCTTTTGATACTCTAAAAGAATCCACAAAGCTTCCAACAATCGATCTATATTGAGCTCTTGTTTATCCTTTGTAATCAAGTCTTTTGATCATCTAAAAGGATCCACAAAGCTTCCAACAATCAATCTCTATTGAGCTCTTGTTTATCCTTTGAATGCGAGTCTTTTGATCTTCTAAAAGGACCCATAGAGCTTCCAAGAATAAATCTCTATTGAGCACTTGTTTATCCTTTGTAAACAAGTCTTTTGATCCTCTAAAAGAATCCACAAAGCATCCAACAATCAATCTCTATTGAGCTCTTGTTTATCCTTTGTAAGCAAGTCATTTCATCCTTTAAAAGTATCCACAAAGCTTCCAACAATCAATCTCTATTGAGCTCTTGTTTATCCTTTGAAATCAAGTGTTTTGATCCTCTAAAAGGATCCAAAAAGCATCGAACAATCAATCTCTATTGAGCACTTGTTTATCCTTTGAAAGCATGTCTTTTGTTCCTCTAAAAGTATCCACAAAGCTTCTAACAATCAATCTATATTGAGCTCATGTTTATCCTTTGTAATCTAGTATTTTGATCATCAAAAAGAATCCACAAAGCTTCCAATAATCAATCTTTATTGAGCTCTTATTTATCCTTTGTAAACCGGTCTTTAGATCTTCTAAAAAGATCCACAAAGCTTCCAATAATCAATCTCTATTGAGCTCTTCTTTATCCTTTGAAATCAAGTCTTTTTATCCTCTAAAAGAATCCACAAAGCGTACAACAATCAATCTCTATCGATCACTTGTTTAGCCTTTGTAATCAAGTCTTTTGATCATCTAAAAGGATCCACAAAGCTTCCAACAGTCAATCTCTATTGAGCTCTTTGTTTATCCTTTGAATCAAGTCTTTTGATCTTCTAAAAGGACCATAGAGCTTCCAAGAATAATCTCTATTGAGCACTTGTTTATCCTTTGTAAACAAGTCTTTTGATCCTCTAAAAGAATCCACAAAGCATCCAACAATCAATCTCTATTGAGCTCTTGTTTATCCTTTGTAAGCAAGTCATTTCATCCTTTAAAAGTATCCACAAAGCTTCCAACAATCAATCTCTATTGAGCTCTTGTTTATCCTTTGAAATCAAGTGTTTTGATCCTCTAAAAGGATCCAAAAAGCATCCAACAATCAATCTCTATTGAGCACTTGTTTATCCTTTGAAAGCATGTCTTTTGATCCTCTAAAAGTATCCACAAAGCTTCCAACAATCAATCTATATTGAGCTCTTGTTTATCCTTTGTAATCTAGTATTTTGATCATCAAAAGAATCCACAAAGCTTCCAAAATCAATCTTTATTGAGCTCTTATTTATCCTTTGTAAACGGTCTTTAGATCTTCTAAAAGATCCACAAAGCTTCCAATAATCAATCTCTATTGAGCTCTTGTTTATCCTTTGAAATCAAGTCTTTTATCCTCTAAAAGAATCCACAAAGCTTCAACAATCAATCTCTATTGAGCTCTTGTTTATCCTTTGTAATCAAGTCTTTTGATCTCTAAAAGAATCCACAAAGCTTCCAACAATCAATCTATATTGAGCTCTTGTTTATCCTTTGTAATCAAGTCTTTAGATCTTCTAAAAGATCCACAAAGCTTCCAATAATCAATCTCTATTGAGCTCTTCTTTATCCTTTGAATCAAGTCTTTTGATCCTCTAAAAGGATCCACAAAGCTTCCAACAATCAATCTCTATTGAGCACTTGTTTATCCTTTGTAATCAAGTCTTTTGATCCTCTAAAAGAATCCACAAAGCTTCCAACAATCAATCTATATTGAGCTCTTGTTTATCCTTTGTAATCAAGTCTTTTGATCATCTAAAAGGATCCACAAAGCTTCCAACAATCAATCTCTATTGAGCTCTTGTTTATCCTTTGAATCAAGTCTTTTGATCTTCTAAAAGGACCCAAAGCTTCCAAGAATAAATCTCTATTGAGCACTTGTTTATCCTTTGTAAACAAGTCTTTTGATCCTCTAAAAGAATCCACAAAGCATCCAACAATCAATCTCTATTGAGCTCTTGTTTATCCTTTGTAAGCAAGTCATTTCATCCTTTAAAAGTATCCACAAAGCTTCCAACAATCAATCTCTATTGAGCTCTTGTTTATCCTTTGAAATCAAGTGTTTTGATCCTCTAAAAGGATCCAAAAGCATCCAACAATCAATCTCTATTGAGCACTTGTTTATCCTTTGAAAGCATGTCTTTTGTTCCTCTAAAAGTATCCACAAAGCTTCTAACAATCAATCTATATTGAGCTCATGTTTATCCTTTGTAATCTAGTATTTTGATCATCAAAAGAATCCACAAAGCTTCCAATAATCAATCTTTATTGAGCTCTTATTTATCCTTTGTAAACCGGTCTTTAGATCTTCTAAAAGATCCACAAAGCTTCCAATAATCAATCTCTATTGAGCTCTTCTTTATCCTTTGAAATCAAGTCTTTTTATCCTCTAAAAGAATCCACAAAGCGTACAACAATCAATCTCTATCGATCACTTGTTTAGCCTTTGTAATCAAGTCTTTTGATACTCTAAAAGAATCCACAAAGCTTCCAACAATCGATCTATATTGAGCTCTTGTTTATCCTTTGTAATCAAGTCTTTTGATCATCTAAAAGGATCCACAAAGCTTCCAACAATCAATCTCTATTGAGCTCTTGTTTATCCTTTGAATGCGAGTCTTTTGATCTTCTAAAAGGACCCATAGAGCTTCCAAGAATAAATCTCTATTGAGCACTTGTTTATCCTTTGTAAACAAGTCTTTTGATCCTCTAAAAGAATCCACAAAGCATCCAACAATCAATCTCTATTGAGCTCTTGTTTATCCTTTGTAAGCAAGTCATTTCATCCTTTAAAAGTATCCACAAAGCTTCCAACAATCAATCTCTATTGAGCTCTTGTTTATCCTTTGAAATCAAGTGTTTTGATCCTCTAAAAGGATCCAAAAGCATCCAACAATCAATCTCTATTGAGCACTTGTTTATCCTTTGAAAGCATGTCTTTTGTTCCTCTAAAAGTATCCACAAAGCTTCTAACAATCAATCTATATTGAGCTCATGTTTATCCTTTGTAATCTAGTATTTTGATCATCAAAAGAATCCACAAAGCTTCCAATAATCAATCTTTATTGAGCTCTTATTTATCCTTTGTAAACCGGTCTTTAGATCTTCTAAAAGATCCACAAAGCTTCCAATAATCAATCTCTATTGAGCTCTTCTTTATCCTTTGAAATCAAGTCTTTTTATCCTCTAAAAGAATCCACAAAGCGTACAACAATCAATCTCTATCGATCACTTGTTTAGCCTTTGTAATCAAGTCTTTTGATACTCTAAAAGAATCCACAAAGCTTCCAACAATCGATCTATATTGAGCTCTTGTTTATCCTTTGTAATCAAGTCTTTTGATCATCTAAAAGGATCCACAAAGCTTCCAACAGTCAATCTCTATTGAGCTCTTGTTTATCCTTTGAATGCGAGTCTTTTGATCTTCTAAAAGGACCCATAGAGCTTCCAAGAATAAATCTCTATTGAGCACTTGTTTATCCTTTGTAAACAAGTCTTTTGATCCTCTAAAAGAATCCACAAAGCATCCAACAATCAATCTCTATTGAGCTCTTGTTTATCCTTTGTAAGCAAGTCATTTCATCCTTTAAAAGTATCCACAAAGCTTCCAACAATCAATCTCTATTGAGCTCTTGTTTATCCTTTGAAATCAAGTGTTTTGATCCTCTAAAAGGATCCAAAAGCATCCAACAATCAATCTCTATTGAGCACTTGTTTATCCTTTGAAAGCATGTCTTTTGTTCCTCTAAAAGTATCCACAAAGCTTCTAACAATCAATCTATATTGAGCTCATGTTTATCCTTTGTAATCTAGTATTTTGATCATCAAAAAGAATCCACAAAGCTTCCAATAATCAATCTTTATTGAGCTCTTATTTATCCTTTGTAAACCGGTCTTTAGATCTTCTAAAAGATCCACAAAGCTTCCAATAATCAATCTCTATTGAGCTCTTCTTTATCCTTTGAAATCAAGTCTTTTTATCCTCTAAAAGAATCCACAAAGCGTACAACAATCAATCTCTATCGATCACTTGTTTAGCCTTTGTAATCAAGTCTTTTGATACTCTAAAAGAATCCACAAAGCTTCCAACAATCGATCTATATTGAGCTCTTGTTTATCCTTTGTAATCAAGTCTTTTGATCATCTAAAAGGATCCACAAAGCTTCCAACAATCAATCTCTATTGAGCTCTTGTTTATCCTTTGAATGCGAGTCTTTTGATCTTCTAAAAGGACCCATAGAGCTTCCAAGAATAAATCTCTATTGAGCACTTGTTTATCCTTTGTAAACAAGTCTTTTGATCCTCTAAAAGAATCCACAAAGCATCCAACAATCAATCTCTATTGAGCTCTTGTTTATCCTTTGTAAGCAAGTCATTTCATCCTTTAAAAGTATCCACAAAGCTTCCAACAATCAATCTCTATTGAGCTCTTGTTTATCCTTTGAAATCAAGTGTTTTGATCCTCTAAAAGGATCCAAAAGCATCCAACAATCAATCTCTATTGAGCACTTGTTTATCCTTTGAAAGCAAGTCTTTTGATCCTCTAAAAGTATCCACAAAGCTTCTAACAATCAATCTATATTGAGCTCTTGTTTATCCTTTGTAATCAAGTATTTTGATTAAAAGAATCCACAAAGCTTCCAATAATCAATCTTTATTGAGCTCTTGTTTATCCTTTGAAACCAAGTCTTTTGATCTTCTAAAAGGATCCACAAAGCTTCCAATAATCAATCTCTATTGAGCTCTTGTTTATCCTTTGAAATCAAGTCTTTTGATCCTCTAAAAGAATCCACAAAGCTTCAACAATCAATCTCTATTGAGCTCTTGTTTATCCTTTGTAATCAAGTCTTTTGATCATCTAAAAGAATCCACAAAGCTTCCAACAATCAATCTCTATTGAGCTCTTGTTTATCCTTTGTAATCAAGTCTTTTGATCTTCTAAAAGGATCCACAAAGCTTCCAAAATCAATCTCTATTGAGCTCTTGTTTATCCTTTGAAATCAAGTCTTTTGATCCTCTAAAAGAATCCACAAAGCTTCCAACAATCAATCTCTATTGAGCACTTGTTTATCCTTTGTAATCAAGTCTTTTGATCCTCTAAAAGAATCCACAAAGCTTCCAACAATCAATCTCTATTGAGCTCTTGTTTATCCTTTGTAATCAAGTCTTTTGATCCTCTAAAAGGATCCACAAAGCTTCCAACAATCAATCTCTATTGAGCTCTTGTTTATCCTTTGAAATCAAGTCTTTTGATCCTCTAAAAGATCCACAAAGCTTCCAACAATCAATCTCTATTGAGCACTTGTTTATCCTTTGTAATCAAGTCTTTTGATCCTCTAAAAGAATCCACAAAGCTTCCAACAATCAATCTATATTGAGCTCTTGTTTATCCTTTGTAATCAAGTCTTTTGATCATCTAAAAGATCCACAAAGCTTCCAATAATCAATCTCTATTGAGCTCTTCTTTATCCTTTGAAATCAAGTCTTTTTATCCTCTAAAAGAATCCACAAAGCATCCAACAATCAATCTCTATTGAGCACTTGTTTATCCTTTGTAAACAAGTCTTTTGATCCTCTAAAAGAATCCACAAAGCATCCAACAATCAATCTCTATTGAGCTCTTGTTTATCCTTTGTAAGCAAGTCATTGCATCCTTTAAAAGTATCCACAAAGCTTCCAAAAATCAATCTCTATTGAGCTCTTGTTTATCCTTTGAAATCAAGTGTTTTGATCCTCTAAAAGGATCCAAAAAGCATCCAACAATCAATCTCTATTGAGCACTTGTTTATCCTTTGAAAGCATGTCTTTTGTTCCTCTAAAAGTATCCACAAAGCTTCTAACAATCAATCTATATTGAGCTCATGTTTATTCTTTGTAATCTTGTATTTTGATCATCAAAAAGAATCCACAAAGCTTCCAATAATCAATCTTTATTGAGCTCTTATTTATCCTTTGTAAACCGGTCTTTAGATCTTCTAAAAAGATCCACAAAGCTTCCAATAATCAATCTCTATTGAGCTCTTCTTTATCCTTTGAAATCAAGTCTTTTATCCTCTAAAAGAATCCACAAAGCGCAACAATCAATCTCTATTGATCACTTGTTTAGCCTTTGTAATCAAGTCTTTTGATACTCTAAAAGAATCCACAAAGCTTCCAACAATCAATCTATATTGAGCTCTTGTTTATCCTTTGTAATCAAGTCTTTTGATCATCTAAAAGGATCCACAAAGCTTCCAACAATCAATCTCTATTGAGCTCTTGTTTATCCTTTGAATGCGAGTCTTTTGATCTTCTAAAAGGACCCATAGAGCTTCCAAGAATAAATCTCTATTGAGCACTTGTTTATCCTTTGTAAACAAGTCTTTTGATCCTCTAAAAGAATCCACAAAGCATCCAACAATCAATCTCTATTGAGCTCTTGTTTATCCTTTGTAAGCAAGTCATTTGATCCTCTAAAAGTATCCACAAAGCTTCCAACAATCAATCTCTATTGAGCTCTTGTTTATCCTTTGAAATCAAGTGTTTTGATCCTCTAAAAGGATCCACAGCATCCAACAATCAATCTCTATTGAGCACTTGTTTATCCTTTGAAAGCATGTCTTTTGTTCCTCTAAAAGTATCCACAAAGCTTCTAACAATCAATCTATATTGAGCTCATGTTTATCCTTTGTAATCTAGTATTTTGATCATCAAAAGAATCCACAAAGCTTCCAATAATCAATCTTTATTGAGCTCTTATTTATCCTTTGTAAACCGGTCTTTAGATCTTCTAAAAGTCCACAAAGCTTCCAATAATCAATCTCTATTGAGCTCTTTTTATCCTTTGAAATCAAGTCTTTTATCCTCTAAAAGAATCCACAAAGCTTCCAACAATCAATCTCTATTGATCTTGTTTAGCCTTTGTAATCAAGTCTTTTGATCATCTAAAAGGATCCACAAAGCTTCCAACAGTCAATCTCTATTGAGCTCTTGTTTATCCTTTGAATGCGAGTCTTTTGATCTTCTAAAAGGACCCATAGAGCTTCCAAGAATAAATCTCTATTGAGCACTTGTTTATCCTTTGTAAACAAGTCTTTTGATCCTCTAAAAGAATCCACAAAGCATCCAACAATCAATCTCTATTGAGCTCTTGTTTATCCTTTGTAAGCAAGTCATTTCATCCTTTAAAAGTATCCACAAAGCTTCCAACAATCAATCTCTATTGAGCTCTTGTTTATCCTTTGAAATCAAGTGTTTTGATCCTCTAAAAGGATCCAAAAGCATCCAACAATCAATCTCTATTGAGCACTTGTTTATCCTTTGAAAGCATGTCTTTTGTTCCTCTAAAAGTATCCACAAAGCTTCTAACAATCAATCTATATTGAGCTCATGTTTATCCTTTGTAATCTAGTATTTTGATCATCAAAAAGAATCCACAAAGCTTCCAATAATCAATCTTTATTGAGCTCTTATTTATCCTTTGTAAACCGGTCTTTAGATCTTCTAAAAGATCCACAAAGCTTCCAATAATCAATCTCTATTGAGCTCTTCTTTATCCTTTGAAATCAAGTCTTTTTATCCTCTAAAAGAATCCACAAAGCGTACAACAATCAATCTCTATCGATCACTTGTTTAGCCTTTGTAATCAAGTCTTTGATACTCTAAAAGAATCCACAAAGCTTCCAACAATCGATCTATATTGAGCTCTTGTTTATCCTTTGTAATCAAGTCTTTTGATCATCTAAAAGGATCCACAAAGCTTCCAACAGTCAATCTCTATTGAGCTCTTGTTTATCCTTTGAATGCGAGTCTTTTGATCTTCTAAAAGGACCCATAGAGCTTCCAAGAATAAATCTCTATTGAGCACTTGTTTATCCTTTGTAAACAAGTCTTTTGATCCTCTAAAAGAATCCACAAAGCATCCAACAATCAATCTCTATTGAGCTCTTGTTTATCCTTTGTAAGCAAGTCATTTCATCCTTTAAAAGTATCCACAAAGCTTCCAACAATCAATCTCTATTGAGCTCTTGTTTATCCTTTGAAATCAAGTGTTTTGATCCTCTAAAAGGATCCAAAAGCATCCAACAATCAATCTCTATTGAGCACTTGTTTATCCTTTGAAAGCATGTCTTTTGTTCCTCTAAAAGTATCCACAAAGCTTCTAACAATCAATCTATATTGAGCTCATGTTTATCCTTTGTAATCTAGTATTTTGATCATCAAAAAGAATCCACAAAGCTTCCAATAATCAATCTTTATTGAGCTCTTATTTATCCTTTGTAAACCGGTCTTTAGATCTTCTAAAAAGATCCACAAAGCTTCCAATAATCAATCTCTATTGAGCTCTTCTTTATCCTTTGAAATCAAGTCTTTTTATCCTCTAAAAGAATCCACAAAGCGTACAACAATCAATCTCTATCGATCACTTGTTTAGCCTTTGTAATCAAGTCTTTTGATACTCTAAAAGAATCCACTAAGCTTCCAACAATCGATCTATATTGAGCTCTTGTTTATCCTTTGTAATCAAGTCTTTTGATCATCTAAAAGGATCCACAAAGCTTCCAAAAGTCAATCTCTATTGAGCTCTTGTTTATCCTTTGAATGCGAGTCTTTTGATCTTCTAAAAGGACCCATAGAGCTTCCAAGAATAAATCTCTATTGAGCACTTGCTTATCCTTTGTAAACAAGTCTTTTGATCCTCTAAAAGAATCCACAAAGCATCCAACTATCAATCTCTATTGAGCTCTTGTTTATCCTTTGTAAGCAAGTCATTTCATCCTTTAAAAGTATCCACAAAGCTTCCAACAATCAATCTCTATTGAGCTCTTGTTTATCCTTTGAAATCAAGTGTTTTGATCCTCTAAAAGGATCCAAAAGCATCCAACAATCAATCTCTATTGAGCACTTGTTTATCCTTTGAAAGCATGTCTTTTGTTCCTCTAAAAGTATCCACAAAGCTTCTAACAATCAATCTATATTGAGCTCATGTTTATCCTTTGTAATCTAGTATTTTGATCATCAAAAGAATCCACAAAGCTTCCAATAATCAATCTTTATTGAGCTCTTATTTATCCTTTGTAAACCGGTCTTTAGATCTTCTAAAAGATCCACAAAGCTTCCAATAATCAATCTCTATTGAGCTCTTCTTTATCCTTTGAAATCAAGTCTTTTTATCCTCTAAAAGAATCCACAAAGCGTACAACAATCAATCTCTATCGATCACTTGTTTAGCCTTTGTAATCAAGTCTTTTGATACTCTAAAAGAATCCACAAAGCTTCCAACAATCGATCTATATTGAGCTCTTGTTTATCCTTTGTAATCAAGTCTTTTGATCATCTAAAAGGATCCACAAAGCTTCCAACAATCAATCTCTATTGAGCTCTTGTTTATCCTTTGAATGCGAGTCTTTTGATCTTCTAAAAGGACCCATAGAGCTTCCAAGAATAAATCTCTATTGAGCACTTGTTTATCCTTTGTAAACAAGTCTTTTGATCCTCTAAAAGAATCCACAAAGCATCCAACAATCAATCTCTATTGAGCTCTTGTTTATCCTTTGTAAGCAAGTCATTTCATCCTTTAAAAGTATCCACAAAGCTTCCAACAATCAATCTCTATTGAGCTCTTGTTTATCCTTTGAAATCAAGTGTTTTGATCCTCTAAAAGGATCCAAAAGCATCCAACAATCAATCTCTATTGAGCACTTGTTTATCCTTTGAAAGCAAGTCTTTTGATCCTCTAAAAGTATCCACAAAGCTTCTAACAATCAATCTATATTGAGCTCTTGTTTATCCTTTGTAATCTAGTATTTTGATCATCTAAAAGAATCCACAAAGCTTCCAATAATCAATCTTTATTGAGCTCTTGTTTATCCTTTGAAAGCATGTCTTTTGATCCTCTAAAAGATCCACAAAGCTTCCAACAATCAATCTCTATTGAGCTCTTGTTTATCCTTTGAAATCAAGTCTTTTGATCCTCTAAAGAATCCACAAAGCTTCCAACAATCAATCTCTATTGAGCTCTTGTTTATCCTTTGTAATCAAGTCTTTTGATCTTCTAAAAGAATCCACAAAGCTTCCAACAATCGATCTATATTGAGCTCTTGTTTATCCTTTGTAATCAAGTCTTTTGATCATCTAAAAGGATCCACAAAGCTTCCAACAATCAATCTCTATTGAGCTCTTGTTTATCCTTTGAATGCGAGTCTTTTGATCTTCTAAAAGGACCCATAGAGCTTCCAAGAATAAATCTCTATTGAGCACTTGTTTATCCTTTGTAAACAAGTCTTTTGATCCTCTAAAAGAATCCACAAAGCATCCAACAATCAATCTCTATTGAGCTCTTGTTTATCCTTTGTAAGCAAGTCATTTCATCCTTTAAAAGTATCCACAAAGCTTCCAACAATCAATCTCTATTGAGCTCTTGTTTATCCTTTGAAATCAAGTGTTTTGATCCTCTAAAAGGATCCAAAAGCATCCAACAATCAATCTCTATTGAGCACTTGTTTATCCTTTGAAAGCATGTCTTTTGATCCTCTAAAAGTATCCACAAAGCTTCCAACAATCAATCTATATTGAGCTCTTGTTTATCCTTTGTAATCAAGTCTTTTGATCATCTAAAAGGATCCACAAAGCTTCCAATAATCAATCTCTATTGAGCTCTTGTTTATCCTTTGAATGCGAGTCTTTTGATCTTCTAAAAAGATCCACAAAGCTTCCAATAATCAATCTCTATTGAGCTCTTCTTTATCCTTTGAAATCAAGTCTTTTTATCCTCTAAAAGAATCCACAAAGCGTACAACAATCAATCTCTATCGATCACTTGTTTAGCCTTTGTAATCAAGTCTTTTGATACTCTAAAAGAATCCACAAAGCTTCCAACAATCGATCTATATTGAGCTCTTGTTTACCCTTTGTAATCAAGTCTTTTGATCATCTAAAAGGATCCACAAAGCTTCCAACAGTCAATCTCTATTGAGCTCTTTGTTTATCCTTTGAATGCGAGTCTTTTGATCTTCTAAAAGGATCCAAAGAGCTTCCAAGAATAAATCTCTATTGAGCACTTGTTTATCCTTTGTAAACAAGTCTTTTGATCCTCTAAAAGAGTCCACAAAGCATCCAACAACCAATCTCGATTGAGCTCTTGTTTATCTTTTGTAAACAAGTCATTTCATCCTTTAAAAGTATCCACAAAGCTTCCAACAATCAATCTCTATTGAGCTCTTGTTTATCCTTTGAAATCAAGTGTTTTGATCCTCTAAAAGGATCCAAAAAGCATCCAACAATCAATCTCTATTGAGCACTTGTTTATCCTTTGAAAGCATGTCTTTTGTTCCTCTAAAAGTATCCACAAAGCTTCTAACAATCAATCTATATTGAGCTCATGTTTATCCTTTGTAATCTAGTATTTTGATCATCAAAAAGAATCCACAAAGCTTCCAATAATCAATCTTTATTGAGCTCTTATTTATCCTTTGTAAACTGGTCTTTAGATCTTCTAAAAAAATCCACAAAGCTTCCAATAATCAATCTCTATTGAGCTCTTCTTTATCCTTTGAAATCAAGTCTTTTTATCCTCTAAAAGAATCCACAAAGCGTACAACAATCAATCTCTATCGATCACTTGTTTAGGCTTTGTAATCAAGTCTTTTGATACTCTAAAAGTATCCACAAAGCTTCCAACAATCAATCTCTATTGAGCTCTTGTTTATCCTTTGAAATCAAGTGTTTTGATCCTCTAAAAGGATCCAAAAAGCATCCAACAATCAATCTCTATTGAGCACTTGTTTATCCTTTGTAAGCAAGTCTTTTGATCCTCTAAAAGTATCCACAAAGCTTCCAACAATCAATCTCTATTGAGCTCTTGTTTATCCTTTGAAATCAAGTGTTTTGATCCTCTAAAAGGATCCAAAAAGCATCCAACAATCAATCTCTATTGAGCTCTTGTTTATCCTTTGAAAGCATGTCTTTTGATCCTCTAAAAGTATCCACAAAGCTTCCAACAATCAATCTCTATTGAGCTCTTGTTTATCCTTTGAAATCAAGTCTTTTGATCATCTAAAGAATCCACAAAGCTTCCAACAATCAATCTTATTGAGCTCTTGTTTATCCTTTGTAAACAAGTCTTTTGATCTTCTAAAAGATCCAAAAAGCTTCCAACAATCGATCTATATTGAGCTCTTGTTTACCCTTTGTAATCAAGTCTTTTGATCATCTAAAAGGATCCACAAAGCTTCCAACAGTCAATCTCTATTGAGCTCTTGTTTATCCTTTGAATGCGAGTCTTTTGATCTTCTAAAAGGACCCATAGAGCTTCCAAGAATAAATCTCTATTGAGCACTTGTTTATCCTTTGTAAACAAGTCTTTTGATCCTCTAAAAGAATCAACAAAGCATCCAACAATCAATCTCTATTGAGCTCTTGTTTATCCTTTGTAAGCAAGTCATTTCATCCTTTAAAAGTATCCACAAAGCTTCCAACAATCAATCTCTATTGAGCTCTTGTTTATCCTTTGAATTCAAGTGTTTTAATCCTCTAAAAGGATCCAAAAAGCATCCAACAATCAATCTCTATTGAGCACTTGTTTATCCTTTGAAAGCATGTCTTTTATTCCTCTAAAAGTATCCACAAAGCTTCCAACAATCGATCTATATTGAGCTCTTGTTTACCCTTTGTAATCAAGTCTTTTGATCATCTAAAAGGATCCACAAAGCTTCCAACAGTCAATCTCTATTGAGCTCTTTGTTTATCCTTTGAATGCGAGTCTTTTGATCTTCTAAAAAGATCCACAAAGCTTCCAATAATCAATCTCTATTGAGCTCTTCTTTATCCTTTGAAATCAAGTCTTTTTATCCTCTAAAAGAATCCACAAAGCGTACAACAATCAATCTCTATCGATCACTTGTTTAGCCTTTGTAATCAAGTCTTTTGATACTCTAAAAGAATCCACAAAGCTTCCAACAATCGATCTATATTGAGCTCTTGTTTACCCTTTGTAATCAAGTCTTTTGATCATCTAAAAGGATCCACAAAGCTTCCAACAGTCAATCTCTATTGAGCTCTTTGTTTATCCTTTGAATGCGAGTCTTTTGATCTTCTAAAAGGATCCAAAGAGCTTCCAAGAATAAATCTCTATTGAGCACTTGTTTATCCTTTGTAAACAAGTCTTTTGATCCTCTAAAAGAATCCACAAAGCATCCAACAATCAATCTCTATTGAGCTCTTGTTTATCCTTTGTAAACAAGTCATTTCATCCTTTAAAAGTATCCACAAAGCTTCCAACAATCAATCTCTATTGAGCTCTTGTTTATCCTTTGAAATCAAGTGTTTTGATCCTCTAAAAGGATCCAAAAAGCATCCAACAATCAATCTCTATTGAGCACTTGTTTATCCTTTGAAAGCATGTCTTTTGTTCCTCTAAAAGTATCCACAAAGCTTCTAACAATCAATCTATATTGAGCTCATGTTTATCCTTTGTAATCTAGTATTTTGATCATCAAAAGAATCCACAAAGCTTCCAATAATCAATCTTTATTGAGCTCTTATTTATCCTTTGTAAACCGGTCTTTAGATCTTCTAAAAATCCACAAAGCTTCCAATAATCAATCTCTATTGAGCTCTTCTTTATCCTTTGAAATCAAGTCTTTTTATCCTCTAAAAGAATCCACAAAGCGTACAACAATCAATCTCTATCGATCACTTGTTTAGGCTTTGTAATCAAGTCTTTTGATACTCTAAAAGAATCCACAAAGCTTCCAACAATCGATCTATATTGAGCTCTTGTTTATCCTTTGTAATCAAGTCTTTTGATCATCTAAAAGGATCCACAAAGCTTCCAACAGTCAATCTCTATTGAGCTCTTGTTTATCCTTTGAATGCGAGTCTTTTGATCTTCTAAAAGGACCCATAGAGCTTCCAAGAATAAATCTCTATTGAGCACTTGTTTATCCTTTGTAAACAAGTCTTTTGATTCTCTAAAAGAATCCACAAAGCATCCAACAATCAATCTCTATTGAGCTCTTGTTTATCCTTTGTAAGCAAGTCATTTCATCCTTTAAAAGTATCCACAAAGCTTCCAACAATCAATCTCTATTGAGCTCTTGTTTATCCTTTGAAATCAAGTGTTTTGATCCTCTAAAAGGATCCAAAAAGCATCCAACAATCAATCTCTATTGAGCACTTGTTTATCCTTTGTAAGCAAGTCATTTCATCCTTTAAAAGTATCCACAAAGCTTCCAACAATCAATCTATATTGAGCTCTTGTTTATCCTTTGAAATCAAGTGTTTTGATCCTCTAAAAGGATCCAAAAAGCATCCAACAATCAATCTCTATTGAGCTCTTGTTTATCCTTTGTAAGCAAGTCATTTCATCCTTTAAAAGTATCCACAAAGCTTCCAACAATCAATCTCTATTGAGCTCTTGTTTATCCTTTGAAATCAAGTGTTTTGATCCTCTAAAAGGATCCAAAAAGCATCCAACAATCAATCTCTATTGAGCACTTGTTTATCCTTTGAAAGCATGTCTTTTATTCCTCTAAAAGTATCCACAAAGCTTCTAACAATCAATCTATATTGAGCTCATGTTTATCCTTTGTAATCTAGTATTTTGATCATCAAAAAGAATCCACAAAGCTTCCAATAATCAATCTTTATTGAGCACTTATTTATCCTTTGTAAACCGGTCTTTAGATCTTCTAAAAAGATCCGCAAAGCTTCCAATAATCAATCTCTATTGAGCTCTTCTTTATCCTTTGAAATCAAGTCTTTTTATCCTCTAAAAGAATCCACAAAGCGTACAACAATCAATCTCTATCGATCACTTGTTTAGCCTTTGTAATCAAGTCTTTTGATACTCTAAAAGAATCCACAAAGCTTCCAACAATCGATCTATATTGAGCTCTTGTTTACCCTTTGTAATTGTGTCTTTTGATCATCTAAAAGGATCCACAAAGCTTCCAACAGTCAATCTCTATTGAGCTCTTTGTTTATCCTTTGAATGCGAGTCTTTTGATCTTCTAAAAAGATCCACAAAGCTTCCAATAATCAATCTCTATTGAGCACTTCTTTATCCTTTGAAATCAAGTCTTTTTATCCTCTAAAAGAATCCACAAAGCGTACAACAATCAATCTCTATCGATCACTTGTTTAGCCTTTGTGATCAAGTCTTTTGATACTCTAAAAGAATCCACAAAGCTTCCAACAATCGATCTATATTGAGCTCTTGTTTACCCTTTGTAATCAAGTCTTTTGATCATCTAAAAGAATCCACAAAGCTTCCAACAGTCAATCTCTATTAAGCTCTTTGTTTATCCTTTGAATGCGAGTCTTTTGATCTTCTAAAAGGATCCAAAGAGCTTCCAAGAATAAATCTCTATTGAGCACTTGTTTATCCTTTGTAAACAAGTCTTTTGATCCTCTAAAAGAATTCACAAAGCATCCAACAATCAATCTCTATTGAGCTCTTGTTTATCCTTTGTAAGCAAGTCATTTCATCCTTTAAAAGTATCCACAAAGCTTCCAACAATCAATCTCTATTGAGCTCTTGTTTATCCTTTGAAATCAAGTGTTTTGATCCTCTAAAAGGATCCAAAAAGCATCCAACAATCAATCTCTATTGAGCACTTGTTTATCCTTTGAAATCATGTCTTTTGTTCCTCTAAAAGTATCCACAAAGCTTCTAACAATCAATCTATATTGAGCTCATGTTTATCCTTTGTAATCTAGTATTTTGATCATCAAAAAGAATCCACAAAGCTTCCAATAATCAATCTTTATTGAGCTCTTATTTATCCTTTGTAAACCGGTCTTTAGATCTTCTAAAAAGATCCACAAAGCTTCCAATAATCAATCTCTATTGAGCTCTTCTTTATCCTTTGAAATCAAGTCTTTTTATCCTCTAAAAGAATCCACAAAGCGTACAACAATCAATCTCTATCGATCACTTGTTTAGCCTTTGTAATCAAGTCTTTTGATACTCTAAAAGAATCCACAAAGCTTCCAACAATCGATCTATATTGAGCTCTTGTTTACCCTTTGTAATCAAGTCTTTTGATCATCTAAAAGGATCCACAAAGCTTCCAACAGTCAATCTCTATTGAGCTCTTTGTTTATCCTTTGAATGCGAGTCTTTTGATCTTCTAAAAGGACCCATAGAGCTTCCAAGAATAAATCTCTATTGAGCACTTGTTTATCCTTTGTAAACAAGTCTTTTGATCCTCTAAAAGAATCCACAAAGCATCCAACAATCAATCTCTATTGAGCTCTTGTTTATCCTTTGTAAGCAAGTCATTTCATCCTTTAAAAGTATCCACAAATCATGATGCGTAACAAACGCCGGATTTATCGTCTATGAAACTATGGATGAAGATGACGAAACAATGATCAAAGTTGCAGCGAAAAATAGAAGATAGAACACGAGTCACCGGTTAGGATTCACTCTCCTAACGTAAAGACCTCGCTTGGATTCACCGGATAGGCTTCACTCACCTATCGTAAAGAATCCTTTTGAATATTACCTCCTAAACCTAAGGAAATAATAGACAAAAATAAGAACAACCTTGTTCTTTGAAATTTCTCCTTGAGAATTATATAACAATAATCTGAATTTTTACAACTTAGATCTAACCCTATTTATAGGTGTTTACAAAGCATCCTAATCTAA
This sequence comes from Platycodon grandiflorus, assembly GCA_016624345.1. NCBI lineage: Eukaryota > Viridiplantae > Streptophyta > Magnoliopsida > Asterales > Campanulaceae > Platycodon > Platycodon grandiflorus. The sequence goes on from CM028368.1 coordinate 28,600,116, forward strand.
CAAGGAATAGAAAACTAATCCTAAAAGTATAAACATTAAGAATACTACTCTTCCTAGGAATAGAAAGTCAAACCTATACAAGCTAGGAATCAAAAACATAGCAGGAAAAACGAAATCGCCCATTCTCGTCTAGAGGGCGATCGCCGCTCGCCACAAAGCGATCGCTTTGTGGCCGTAGGCTGGTCCCTCGGAATGGCTTCAAGGCGATCGCTTCCTCCTTGGTCAAGGCGATCGCTCTTCAACCAGATTGTCTCCAATGCCTTCTTTGCCCAAATATCATCCCTTGTTGTGCACGTAACCTCCAAAGGCGATCCAAACTCGAGAATCTTCCTATTTTGCATCATCAATGACTCGAGAGACAATGTTAGACCATCTTCCCCCACTTGTAATGCCTCCACGACTTTGTTTGGGTCTTTGCGAAGATTGTAACTCAATGCTCCCGCATCATCCTCTCCTTCTTGAGAAAGAATTGGCCTCAATTCTTCAAGCATTTTGTCTTCCAAGTATGGTGATAAATCTCCCACATTGAATGTAGAACTTATCGAATACTCTTCGGGTAGGTCCAACTTGTAAGCACTATCACCAAATCTTTCAAGCACTTGAAAAGGTCCTTCGGCTCTTGGCATTAGCTTGTTCTTTCTCTTGCTAGGAAATCTCTCCTTCCGCAAATGTAGCCATACTAAATCTCCGGGTTGAAATTCCGGTTGCTTGCGACTTTTGTTGGCTCTCTTCTTGTACATCTCGTTCACCTTCTCGATTCTTGCACGAACTTGTTCATGAAAATGTTGTATATCTTTCAATTTGTTGAACGCATCCGGTTGCTCATTCCCTCTTCGAGTAGGCACCATATCAATTGGCAAACAAGGATTGACCCCATACACAACTTCAAATGGAGAATGTTGAGTTGCATACGTTGGTGTACGGTTGTAAGCAAATTCCGCATGAGCCAACTTCAAATCCCAATCTTTTTGAGTCTTCCCAACTAGTCCTCGTAGTAACACTCCAAGAGTCCTATTGGTGACTTCCGTTTGTCCATCCGTTTGCGGGTGATGAGATGTGCTAAATAACAACTTTGTACCAATTAACCTCCAAAGAGATCTCCAAAAATGGCTAAGAAACTTGCTATCTCTATCACTCACAATTGTCTTTGGCACTCCATGCAAACGCACGATTTCTTTGAAATACAAATCCGCCACTAAGGAAGCGTCATCCGTCTTGTGACATGGCACAAAATGCGCCATTTTCGAGAATCGATCCACGACCACCATTATAGCATCCTTTCCTCTTTGAGTTCGTGGTAGAGCCACAATGAAGTCCATCGACACATCACTCCATGGTTGTTTCGGCACGGGCAAAGGTGTATACAAACCTTGATGGAATGTGCTCTTCATCTTTTGACACGTGGTACATCTAGAGATAATCGTTTGTACGTCTCCAAGCATCTTCGGCCAATAAAAGTGTTCTTGCAATAACTCCAATGTCTTGTTGATGCCGAAGTGTCCCGCTAGGCCTCCTCCATGAGTTTCTCGTACCAACAATTCCCTTATTGAACACTTGGGAATACACAATTGATTGCCCTTGAACAAGAATCCCTCTTGTAGCACAAAATTCCCATTTGATCCTTTCTCACAATCTCGAACAATAGAGCCAAAATCCGGATCTTCTTTGTAGTATTCGCATACTAGTTTGAACCCTAGTAGCTTTGCATTCATCATGGTAAGCATAGAATATCGTCGAGATAATGCATCCGCTACCACATTGTTCTTTCCATCCTTGTACTTTGATGAAAAGTTGAAGGATTGTAGAAATTCCACCCATTTCGCATGCCTCGGTTTCAACTTGTGTTGCCCATGAATATACTTCAATGCTTCATGATCGGAATGTAGGACGAAGTGATTCGGCCTTAAGTAGTGACTCCAATGATCCAAAGCTCTAACCATGGCATAAAACTCCTTGTCGTAGGTAGAATAGTTGAGTCTTGCTCCTCCAAGCTTCTCACTAAAATAGGCAATGGCCCGCTTTCCTTGAGTCAACACCGCTCCAATACCCACTCCACTAGCATCACACTCAACCTCAAAAGGTTGTGAGAAATCGGGTAAAGCCAAAACCGGTGTTTTGCATAACTTCTCCTTAAGCTCTTCAAAAGCTTGTTGGGCCGCCGAAGTCCATTCAAATTTCCCTTTCTTCAAGGTTTCGGTCATAGGACTTGCAATTGTACTAAAATCTTTGATGAAACGTCTATAGAAAGAAGCTAACCCATGAAATGAACGTACCTCCGTTATAGTGGTTGGAATAGGCCAAGATTTGATTGCCTCAATCTTTGTTTGATCAACCGAAACTCCTTCCTTCGATACCACATAACCAAGGAATGTCACACTTGGTTGCATAAATGAGCACTTCTCGAGCTTTCCATAGAGCTTGTTTTTCCGCAAAGCTTGTAACACTTCTTCAAGATGTCGCACATGCTCCTCCTCACTCTTGCTATAGACCAAAATATCGTCTAGATAGACGACCACAAATTTTCCCAAAAATGGTCTTAACACTTCATTCATCAATCTCATAAACGTACTTGGAGCATTCGTGAGCCCGAATGGCATCACCTTCCATTCATATAATCCGTGCTTTGTCTTGAATGCCGTTTTCCACTCATCTCCTTCGCGCATGCGAATTTGATGATAACCGCTCCTCAAATCAATCTTCGAGTAGAATATAGCACCATGAAGTTCATCAATCATATCATCCAAGCGTGGCATTGGAAATCGATATTTGATAGTGATGTTGTTGATTGCTCGACTATCCACGCACATTCGCCATGATCCATCTTTCTTGGGTACAAGAAGGGCCGGTACCGCACATGGACTCATGCTTTCTTCCACATATCCCTTTGCGAGCAACTCCTCAATTTGCTTTTGTAGCTCCTTTGTTTCTTCCGGGTTGCATCGATATGCCGGTTTGTTGGGAAGTGGCATTCCGGGTATCAAGTCGATTTGATGTTCAATCCCTCTCTTTGGTGGCAAACCCGGTGGTAGATCTTCGGGAAATACATCCTTGAATTTGTTGAGTAGGGGTTTCATTAAGGGGTGTAGTTCCTCCCCTTCTTGTTTTTGGACCCCTTGAGGACTAACGAGAATCGCTTGTCCATCCTTGACGGCTTGTTCGGCTTCTCGTTCACTTGCCAATAAGTTTGTCTTTTGCGGGGGCTTCTTGATGGGAACTATTTTGGAGGGTGGCAAAGGATTCAATTTGAATTTCTTACCATCCTTCTTCACAATGTAAGCATTCTCCCTCCCTTCGTGGGTCACATATCGATCATATTGCCAAGGTCGTCCCAAAAGTATATGGCATACATCCATTGGAACCACATCGCAAAGTATCTCATCATGATAATTTCCCATAGAGAAAGAGATTAGGGCTTGACGGTTTACCTTGACTTCGGATCCATCATTGAGCCAATGGAGTTTGTAAGGACGAGAGTGGTTTGTGGTTGGTACCTTTAATTTGTCGATGAGGATATTTGACACGGCATTCGCGCAACTCCCTCCATCTACTACCACATCACACACTTTTCCTTGCACAAGACATTTTGCATGAAAGATTTGCTCCCTTTGTTCCTCTTCCATGGCCGTTGGCTTTACGTGTAGAGATCTTCTCAAAACTAGTGTCTCCCCCTTGACATCTTCGGAGTCAAATTCCTCTACCTCTTCTCCCTCGGATTCTTCTTCTTGTTCTTGCGTGGCAAGGTTGTCTTCAATCTCTCGAATCTCATGAATAGTTAAGACTCTTTTGGTGGGGCATTCGGATTGGTAGTGACCATATCCTTGACATTTAAAACACTTCACGTTGTCCTTGCTTTTGATCGGCTTCTTTCCTTCGACTTTCTCACTTGTGGTACCCTTGTTGGGTTTCTCCGCTTGAGTATTGGGCTTTGGGTTGCTTGGCGCCGGGTTGCTTGTAGCCGAATTACTTGAAAACCCCCTTAAAAAAGTCATCTTGTTACCTACCTTTTTCTTCTTCACTTGTCTTTCACACTTGATTGACACCTTGCAAATTTCTTCAAAAGTAAAGCATGGTTGTAGCTCTACTATGTTGGCTATCTCGACATCTAGCCCTCCCATAAATCTTGCAATCTTTTGCTCCTCATGCTCTTGTATGTCACAAAGAATTGAAAGCTTCTCAAACTCCTCAACATATTGGGAAACGGTAGAATTCCCTTGCTTTAATTGTATGAGTTTTGTAAAGTTGTCTTGTCGATAAGTACTAGGTAAGAACCTTCGATCAAGATACTTCTTAAATTTGTCCCATGAATCAATCTTTGATTTTCCTTCACGCCTTCGTTGAGATTTTAGATTTTCATACCATATGGAAGCGTACCTTGTAAGCTTGAGGATAGCCACCTTGAATTTCTTGTGGTCACTATACTCCTTGTATTCAAAAATCCGCTCCGCTCTTCGAACCCAATCCAAATATCCTTCCGGATCCATAGCACCATCAAAATCGGGAATGTCGAGCTTCAAGCCTCGATCGTCGTCCTCTCTAAGCCGTACTTGTTGTTGTCTAGGCCTTGGACGCCTTACTTCCCTTACTTCTTCCTCATCCGAATTGGAATCTTCAACCTCCACATGACCTTGTGGTCTCTCTAGCAAGTGCAACACGCGATCCATTCGTGTACGTAGTTCTTGCATCTCACGATCTCTTCGTAAATTTGCAGCTTGTTCCAAGGTAATTCCACGTGGGCATCCCGCTTCTTCCGCCATGATCGTTTACAAAGTTGGAATTTGTAAAAGACCTAAGCTCTGATACCAAATTTGATGCGTAACAAACGCCGGATTTATCGCCTATGAAACTATGGATGAAGATGACGAAACAATGATCAAAGTTGCAGCGAAAAATAGAAGATAGAACACGAGTCACCGGTTAGGATTCACTCTCCTAACGTAAAGACCTCGCTTGGATTCACCGGATAGGCTTCACTCACCTATCGTAAAGAATCCTTTTGAATATTACCTCCTAAACCTAAGGAAATAATAGACAAAAATAAGAACAACCTTGTTCTTTGAAATTTCTCCTTGAGAATTATATAACAATAATTTGAATTTTTACAACTTAGATCTAACCCTATTTATAGGTGTTTACAAAGCATCCTAATCTAACAAGGAATAGAAAACTAATCCTAAAAGTATAAACATTAAGAATACTACTCTTCCTAGGAATAGAAAGTCAAACCTATACAAGCTAGGAATCAAAAACATAGCAGGAAAAACGAAATCGCCCATTCTGTCTAGAGGGCGATCGCCCTGCCTCGCCACAAAGCGATCGCTTTGTGGCCAGTAGGCTGGTCCCTCGGAATGGCTTCAAGGCGATCGCTTCCTCCTTGGTCAAGGCGATCGCTCTTCAACCAGATTGTCTCCAATGCCTTCTTTTGCCCAAATATCATCCCTTGTTGTGCACGTAACCTCCAAAGGCGATCCAAACTCGAGAATCTTCCTATTTTGCATCATCAATGACTCGAGAGACAATGTTAGACCATCTTCCCCCACTTGTAATGCCTCCACGACTTTGTTTGGGTCTTTGCGAAGATTGTAACTCAATGCTCCCGCATCATCCTCCCCTTCTTGAGAAAGAATTGGCCTCAATTCTTCAAGCATTTTGTCTTCCAAGTATGGTGATAAATCTCCCACATTGAATGTAGAACTTATCGAATACTCTTCGGGTAGGTCCAACTTGTAAGCACTATCACCAAATCTTTCAAGCACTTGAAAAGGTCCTTCGGCTCTTGGCATTAGCTTGTTCTTTCTCTTGCTAGGAAATCTCTCCTTCCGCAAATGTAGCCATACTAAATCTCCGGGTTGAAATTCCGGTTGCTTGCGACTTTTGTTGGCTCTCTTCTTGTACATCTCGTTCACCTTCTCGATTCTTGCACGAACTTGTTCATGAAAATGTTGTATATCTTTCAATTTGTTGAACGCATCCGGTTGCTCATTCCCTCTTCGAGTAGGCACCATATCAATTGGCAAACAAGGATTGACCCCATACACAACTTCAAATGGAGAATGTTGAGTTGCATACGTTGGTGTACGGTTGTAAGCAAATTCCGCATGAGCCAACTTCAAATCCCAATCTTTTTGAGTCTTCCCAACTAGTCCTCGTAGTAACACTCCAAGAGTCCTATTGGTGACTTCCGTTTGTCCATCCGTTTGCGGGTGATGAGATGTGCTAAATAACAACTTTGTACCAATTAACCTCCAAAGAGATCTCCAAAAATGGCTAAGAAACTTGCTATCTCTATCACTCACAATTGTCTTTGGCACTCCATGCAAACGCACGATTTCTTTGAAATACAAATCCGCCACTAAGGAAGCGTCATCCGTCTTGTGACATGGCACAAAATGCGCCATTTTCGAGTAAAAACCTGTCATACTGCACTTTTATTAATATACATTGATTGTATGATTTGTTTTATGCAAATGGTTTTTCAAAAACAAATCAGCATTTTTCCTATCAGCTGGTTTCAAATGTTTTTCTGAAAACCCCGTAGTTGGCTGAATTTCCACATCTGCCAACCAACACTTCATAAGCTCAGTTGTATGTGCTGACTTATATAAGTAAAAACCCTTTAAAGACCTACTCTCTCAAGTCTATTAAAGGTGGAGGCACACTTTTCGAAGTTTGACTGCTTCGATTAAAGTTAAGACTATTTTCAAAATCTTGGAAAACGACAAGACAGTCAACATCAATCCTTAGCAAGAATCTTGAGAATATCTAGACTTCACACCTATCCTCGCTAAGGCGTGATCGAAGGACAACTCAACAAGTAATGCTTCATTATTGAGTATCCTTCGCCTAACCTCCGTGAGTATAAGTAGAGCTCCTTCTTCATTCAAATCTCTACTATGACAAAACTCACAAACTGCCTATAGATTACACTAGTTACAAATCGATGATTCAAAATCTCACAAATGTTACTAAATCCAAGTCCTAAGATTGGATCAAGACAATTCCTTAACAACAGGGTATGATTCCTTCATATTCATTCAATGTTGTTTCGATTTTTTTTCTGTTACTTCACAAGAGTTGATCTAAATTTCTCAATAATGTATTTCCAAAATCATTCATAAACTGTGAAAATTATTTCCAAAATCTTTTTCAATACACAGTTTACAAACATGAGAGAAATTGCATCAAGTCCTGTGTACCAGAAATCATTAATTATGGTTCCAAAATCTTGTTGAGAAAACAATTGATAAAGAGATCTTCTTTTGTCTCGTCCGATAATCATAGAAGTTTGCCATCATGCATGATTCATATGCTGCAAACCATGATTGTCAGAACACTTAAGAACTCTTTTAGTCAATTAGTTTTAAAAGTAAGATTGAAAACCATAAATTAATGCCAGCAAAAGTGATTTCATTCTCTCTTCTAACTTTTAGCTATCAATCTCATTGATACTCTAAAATGTCTACAGATGAATCACTGGGAAAATCAATTAGCACATACTCATTCCACTTTTGGAAGTCTGCTTGCATACTTGAACTTCACGAAAAGACCCTGAAAAGAAATGTCAAATGTTTGGAAAACATTTAACATATTGCCATGTGCAACAAGTCTTCGGTTATATGTAGGTATGCCGACCATCACCTCAAAGATGGCCGATGCGATAATTCATTCTGGAATTAAGTAGCTAATATGGAATTGACAAAGATGACGAACTGCTAACAACGACCATAAGTTCCTGTGAATATCAAAGGGGATTCATGGGCCAAGCAGTACATCTTTGACGGCCATCACCCTTCGGTGCTCTCATAATGACCCGAAGAAGTGAAGATGTTCTGCCTCCCCCGAGAGTTGGAGGAGATCAAAAAGAACACGGCCATCTTCCTATCGTCCAACTCCTTCTAAATCCTTGACTGATGTCTCCTCATCTAATGTCTAGGATTAGGACCTATAGGACTCAAATTTGTAACATGTATTTCTTTCTGTAAATTGAATCATTATGTATCCTTCTCATGTAATCTAGTTCACCAAAAATCCAGCTTGTATTGTTCTTGTAATCACCGATCCTTGCAACACACCGTGTAAAACTACTTGGATTATTGAATACAAGCTCTGCAACTTTTTCTCATGCTTATCTACTTGTCTGCATTCCTTTGATAGCATGAACTAATGTGTTAAGTGTGTTGATCAAACTTATTATTCTTCAATTATCTCCATTTTATTCTGGTGATTAAAAGAATTGTTCTTAATGAAATGATCACTCTACCGAGACACAAACTCTGCTGACATCCCATCAGCAAACCATTCTTGAACAATCTGCTACATCAAGTTATGGTCTTCTACTACTGCTTAACTTTCATCCTTAGACACCATGATAATTGCCTTTCAGAATTTAATCTTTTCACAAGGAGTAAATTCAAGTTCTGCCAAAACCTATAGTCTCTTAACAAATAGGCAGACTGCAGTTTCATGACCTTCATGTCAACCTATCAAGGAATCTGCTATTACTCAATCTCTATCCTTCATGATTAAAAGGTCAAGATTATTAGTAAATCTGCTCTGAACAACGGTGTCTGCTAAATCGAACCTTTCAAGACAATTCAACATCACTTTGTGTTCTTAGTAACGACAACTACAAAATCTTATGTACCTTATGAGATTGTAGTTATAAAGGCTTGATTAGTTGTTCCCATTATAATAGCTCAACAGCTAATTGGTATACAGATTGAATTCAAAACACTCTGCTACACCTTATCATGAGATTCTTTGTCAAAAAGGATGTAGTTAAAAATCTCTAGTAACTCGACCTATCCTCAAGATAGTCAGACATTCAAGAATTCTTGGGAAGACTAACATTTTCAAATATTAAGTCCTTCCTCAGGAGTGAACAGCCGATATGACCCCTGCTGTATATAGGCTACGTCTCACTCTCTTCAGAACAATTCTGGTCTGCAGATCTCTTCTTTTGATGAAGATGACCTAGATCTGTTGGACAGAAAGAAGAACGGACATCACTTCAGGTACACATTCCATATCTCACATACTTGGTCTATTTAATGTTCTTACTAAGCTTTATTAATCTTAAATAGATTGATGTCCATTATAAATAGAGTCTATTCAATTGATATCAGCTGTCCTTACCTTAGCTGATATTAATCACACTACCAATAATAGACACAACAATTGATATCAGCAGTTCCCACTTTAGCAAATACCAAATACAACCTGCTGATAGTGTCTTCATTCATTAAAAGACTCATCAAATCTCTCAAAATTGGTATCAAACTTCAAGATTGATATCAGACAATCTTAAGACACACTTCTCTAAAAACTTCCACATTTGTGTCATGTACAACTGTGCCATATGGCTTGGTCAAGTTATTTTGTCCCCAATTCGTTCTTAAACAACCAATGCTGTTCTATTTTTACTCAAACAACTCGCTTGAAGTAAAATAACAGCTCATAATATCTCTAGAAGCAGTTGTACCCATTAATTCCACAATAAAGGCAATCAAATTAATCTGGTCACAAATTAATTTTAAACCTCTTGTTTGAAAATAATATTAATATCTTCTAGACTGCCTATGTACTAGCCATAATTACACTAAGCATGATGACATAATACCAAATCAGACTATCATTACTATGTCATTAAATGCACTCACTTCTTTAAGCCCCCAAAATGTCTTTTCCCATTCCTCTAATCAAGAAACCCTTTCATCTTCTCAAAAATTCAAAAAGTGGTATAAAATTGGTATCAGTCTCCAAAAACAGCAAACTGACTTCTGCGTACCTCAAAATTTCTCCACCAATAGAGTCATTTGCATCATGTGTTCTCCAAATCTGCCCAGTCCTCCTCATCGACCCATCTCCCACACTGAATGGCGTCATCGTATGATGGTCCTTCTTGCCACTCCTCTTCCTCAAGTGATTCAACGACCTCGTCGAATCTCTCGTCGTGTAAGGAATCGTCTTCGAGACCCCAGGAACGATGTATCCAATTTCATCCCTTGGATTCCCACAAGAGACAGTACCGCTACTACTGCCCCTGCTCCCATCGCCTCAAATGCTCACCTTGAGCAACCCTCATCTCAGGAGGAGCTTCAACCAGCAAACGCCCATTCTGCGTCAAATTCAGCGGTCAATGTTCCCTTCGATTAGAATCAGCAGACCTTCATCCTTTAACTCTACCTCATTAGGATGACTAGCTAGGTCTCTGTTTTTATCAAACTAATCCTCTTTTGTTTTATTATGATAAATAGGTAACGTGTTTAATTTTGTGAACATCTGTTTATCTACTTTTGCCATTTTCTTTTGAGTTAAGTATTCAAAATTTGTCCTGGTACATACTCGTTTATGCCTGCAGTTTACTTTCTTAATAAACTTCAGCAATGCCTCGTAGGCAAATCTTACACCTCATGTTTTAGATGAATATCTCATGCATCTAACAAAAGTCAGCATAAGACTCAACCATACTTGCCTGTTTTGACTTGATATACCTTAAGGAGGAGACTATTTTGAATGATTTACTACTCACCAATTCGTATCACTAATGAAACAGCTTACTCTATTTGATACTCCTATTACAAAATAAAGCTTGTCACTCTACATTCTTGTAAAATCTTCTTACAAGCAATGGAAAAACAATTTCTAACCTCGATATTCTATTATGTATGTCTCATACATGAAAATTGTGTATCATAAGCCATCTGCACACTAAGAGTCTGTAAATATGACAAGTAACTGTATTTACTCAATACGGTCTATATTCTCTAGAATTACATCCAAAGAAATCACTTCGGCATTTCTAAAAGACAAAGATTTAACAAGACCAAACTTCCTTCCCTCTACCTGTCCAAATTCATACCTTATGAATTACCATAAGCATGTTCTCTCTCATATTTAGTTTCTAATACTCCATAATTCAATTGATAACTATCAATCTATCTTTAACTTGTGGCCATTAAGGAGGAGAGATTGTGAAGTAGTAATGGCCCCAAGTAATTGTGAAGTAGTAATAACCCCAACTAGTAAGGAGGAGAAAACTAGTAAGGAGGAAAGAACTAGTAAGGAGGAAAGAAGGAGAGATTGTGAAATGTGAAAATCGCAAATAATCAATGAACCATTAAGGAGGAGAGATTATAATAAGGAAGTAATGGCCCCAAGTGATTATGAAGGAAGTTAGGCCTTAAGAAATTATAGTAGGATTAACACTATTGAGAACAATATTCATTAAGGAGGAGAGATTGTGAAGTTGTAATGCCCTCCCAAAAGTGTGAACTTGTAAGGAGGAGAGATAAGCAAATAGGAGGAGAGATAAACTAATATTAAGGAGGAGAGATAGACAACTTGTAGAACTTGTAAGATTGTGTATCTACCCATACAAAGAAAATACTATATGACTATTATAATACGCGACTAGATAAAGATGCTTAATCAATTCGATTAAGAACTAGATAACAAGTTACTTATACCTCTTGCTTGAGCAACATTCTTCAGATCATCCGATGCAAGAAACACACTCTTAAGGCAATATTATCATTTGCCTAACAATCATTTCATTATTGCTTCGTATTTGTTCTTTCATTTATTGAGTCGTAAATACTTAGCAATAGGTGACTATACATACGCTATCGCTTGTAAGTTCAACCTAGGGCATGCCTTGATATAAACCGAATATTCGGTAGTGGCATGTTATTACTAAGGATTGAACAACGCTTTAAAGAGCTATATATGTATAAGTCAATTGTAGTAATGGTCCCAAGCAAATAGGAGGAGATTGTTAGGAATATGCACGTAAATCAGCTGATATATATGTATGCATATTCCAACACGTGATTTGCTTGTTCCCATTACAACGCATGTTTCACAAGTGGCTAAAAGGGCTGCGTGCGGTTAGTGTGGCACTTGTTGAAACAATGCATAGGTCATTAGACTAGGAAGTCTTTGTACATATCCGAGTCTTTGTCCTACCGAATGATGACAAACCTTCATATGAATCAAGCTCTTCAAATTGCCGACGTGACTATCGGCAGATGTCTCACTAGCGACATTTCCTTCGGCTATGATGCCTAAATAGCCATCTCTACATCGCAGTTCTATATCGGCATTCTCGTATCCGCCAAAGCACTTCATCAGAGCAACTGCAGAGAAGCTATTTATTCAAGAGGAACATCGTGACCATCAGCGGTTTCTACATCAGCAGTTCTATAATGGCAGATCTCAGAAATCGGCCAAATCCTCATCGAACAAGCGCGAGAACCGTACGATCACTAGATACATCGGTCGTTACTCAACGCACTTCAAGCCAAAATAGATCCGTTACAAGATCTGTCTGACAAATCCAAGATACGCATCGATGTCTGCACCTTCACGTTTATCCAATAGACATTTCCTCTTCTGAACAGTGTTCGCGGTCTTCAAAGCTTCATTTCCAGAAAAAGCCAAGCACAGGACGCTGCACTCCAGTCAAAGCAATGATACGTCCACATCAATCAACTGCATCTAGGCTAAGCTCGACATGTCCAACGATGTCCAGCCTGTGTCACAGATCATCTTCAAGACTCAAACCTAACTGAAGGTCTTTGCCCAACAAATCCAAAAATGTACTCTGCTGCATTATGAGATTCAGATCACCAACGGGCATAAACCTATTCAATACACCAACGGTCACCTCTTCTTCTCCAGCTATATAAGAAGACTCTCATCCTCATTTCACAAAGAGCACAAGAGAGAGAGCACAAGCACTAGAACACACAAACTGTGTATGCTTATGCTTGAGAAAGGTTGTGGTATTGATCTTCATTTCTTCAATCCAGAAACACTCCTTCTGAGTGAGAAATCACAAGTGTAAGAACAAACACTTTGTGAGAGAGAGCAAAGAAAATCCAAAAGCTGAGAAGCTCTGCTTGATCAACAACCTTGTTGTTGATTTGAGTTCTTCTTCCTTCGAAGAACTCAGTCTCTTCAGTGGCCTCAACTTCATCATCCAGCAAAGAGACCAAGTATCTTACAGATCGTTGAAGCCAGATCAAGCTTGAAGATGTCCGATGAAGAGCCAGAACTTACATGTCCAGATTGCATTCATATCGGCAGACTTATACTACATTATAAGCTGTGCCGATTGTGCAATAAGGTGTCATCATTGTTGGTCGAGTGCTTAGCACTCAGTTGTTCAAATATTTGCTATTTGAACAACTCCTAATATTCTCTTCTCACAACAAATATATCAAGTTGAAACTACAGGAAGATGTCTTAATAAATGTTAAGTACATCTTCTAATGTATTTTCGATATATTTGATTTCGCTTTCTTCATTTCTCCTTCTTTTTCCTAAGGAGATTGCTAGGATAGAGAGTCTAGGTTGATGTACTAAGCATGTTTGCCCTTGAGCAAACCTCTGCTGAATTTTAATATAATATATATATTTGTTACATTCAGCCTTGATTTCTCTTTCTTGTATAATTTGCTTTATCATGTGCAATCTGTTTAAGGAAAGTAAATGATGCATCTAATACAGATTATAGTCAACTGTCAAGTTCTCTTTCATATCAAATCTTTACAGTTACTTTAATCTAAATTGTCAAACTTATGCTGTTTATCCTTCCGCTGCTCAAACTCATTTCCATCAGCTAAGTTCAACATATATCTTCCAACTGCATGTTTCATATCTGCTGATTCAGAATGTCCATGATCTACATCTGCTGATCTAGGATGTCCTATGTTTCTAACTTCGGCTAAGCAGTTACGATAAGGAAGATGATAAACTTGTATTAATCATTTCATCTATTCCTCAATTTTTAAATGTTAAAAATTGGATGAAATTTTTATTACATACAGTATAGGCTATTCACCCCCCCCCCTCTAGCCTATACACTGAGCAACCCTCGGACCTAACAACAAGTCTTCTTGCAGAGCTTCCAATCGGTTCTCCCCTCGTTGTTTGATCATTTTAACTAATTCAATTAAAAAGTCTTTATCTTTTAGATCCCCATTATTAATCAATTCATTATTAACAGGACGATTTATCATGTTTTCAGTTAATTCATCTTTCAACACATTGGCAACCAAGGAGTACATAGAAACACTTGCATTATCATTAATGAAAGGAAGGGTTACAAGGTTTACCACCTCATCGAGGTCCTCGCAGGTGAAATCCTCAATTTTGGCATCGGGAATAGAACCGATTGATGACCAGTTCTTAACAAAAAGAGAAGGAGGGGGTAAGGTGTATCCGAAGCGCTCCACCAGGTCCTCGGCCTTCAGCAACGGTCCTGTAGTAGTATACCAGTTTTGAAACAGGTTGTATGCCGCTGTCTCAAATTCTGCTACTGAGTTCTCTGTGCTATCTGCTACTTTGTCGATCAGTCCGAGAGAACTGTCTCCCATAAAGTCTTGTCTGAATAGGGCCAGAGCAGAATCTTCCTGATAGTCCATGTGTTCTCGACCATCACCACCTTGTAAGAGGTGTCTCGGGGGTCGATAAATACTTTTTCCATTTCTTCTACTATGAGGCTGATGTCGTTGAAGATTTCCCATCCGGGGTGAATCTTTCTGCTGTTGTCCATCCATGGCTCAGGGAACATGAGGCAAGCCATGGTTTTTTCATGCTTGACAGAGTATCCATCCAGGGTCTTCCTGTTCATAGGAGGTTCCGTGTACGGCTGGTTCTTCTGAACTGATCTGTTTCTCTTGCGCTTCTCTTTTATTACTATCGCTATTTCTGCAGGTGTTGGATTGTATCCCAGCCCAAAAGATGGTATGCATTCTTTGATGTCATCTTGTATCAAGTTGATTCTGCCTTGCTGACTCTTGCCCAGCCCCAGTCCTGGCATGTAGCCTATATTGCGGATCATGCAATAAAGGACTTTCTCTCTAGGTTCCACAGCTTTCTTGTAACTGATGCCAGTTTCTCCTGTATGCTGAATCGCATTCACCCTCGTCTGAGGGATTACTTCGAATTCGCTCAGGAAGATGCCAGTGTGACATCGTGCTCAATTTCGAGAATAGGAACATCCCATTTCTTTCTTGATTCCATGAGTTAGTCTGCCAAAATAATGACTATATGATCCTTGGGGATGAACTTCACACATTGATGGAGTGATGAAGCTACTCCTTTCACGCCATGAATCCACGGACAGCCTAACAGTAGACTGAAAGTAGAAGGAATATCCAATACTTGGAACTCGACGGGCATTTCCAATGGGCCAATGGTTGGCATAAGCGTTACCACCCCGAGCACACATCGACTGGTGTTATCATAGGCTCGCACTGATTGCGATGATGGAGCTAGGTCCGAGACCTTTGTTCCCAGCTTGGCTAAAGTTGTTGTTGGACAGACATTCAAAGATGAACCGTTGTCTACCAGAACTTTTGGTACCCTCTTTTCTTGAACACTAACGGTAATATGCAATGCATCAACATGGTCAATTTTTCTCTTTGGTAAATCAAGGTCAGTGAACATGAGAACGTTCCCAAAGTGGATGTTTCCAATCATCTGAGTCAACTCATCGGGCAAGGTCCTAATTGGAATGATAACTTGATTAATGACTTGGCAAGGCTGTCACGGTGGATCTTGGAGGAACAGAGAAGACCCCAAATAGAAATATTGGCTTGAGTCTTCTTCATCTGAGTGAGAAAAGTGTCTTCAATGTTTTTAGCTCCAGTATCCTTGGTACTGGTATCAACTTTTTTATCTTTCCCTAACGAACCACCATATCTTGAGCAGCTTGGTATGCTGTACCAGATCGAGTGAGATAAAAGACATCGCCTCCTATCCACGAGGCTTTTTCAATGTTGTTCACTTCTGCTTGGGAAGTATCCTGGGCACTAGACAAAATGTCGCTCCAAGAGAGCATGTTGCATTTGAAATTTTCCTCCTTTGAAGACAAAAGAATTAAAAGGTATGACAACGAGGCATTGCTGACTTCAAACCTGGCGGGAGAGCTCACATATTCTATTTCAAACTGGATGGTATTAACATGGTTAGCTGGCAGAGGATTATACACCACATTGGGCATATGGTGTGGTTTCTCAATAATCTTGTCAACGATCAGGTTCTAGATTGCTCGCTGGAGCACCAAGCATTTGTCGGTGAGATGCCCACTGAACTGATGATATTCACAATATTTTGCATGGTCCCATGTGGCAGGCAATGGGTTGGGAGGCCTGTGACCTTCGATAGGTTTGAGGACTCCTTGTGCTTTTAGCCCCCGAAAAATCAATGACATAGGAGCGTGTAGTTCATCGAATTGTCTATCATTTCTACGAAAATTATTTCTTACACCTCTGTTATTGTTGTTTCCCAATGCATTTACAAACCCATCAGGTGAATAATTGAAAGGCATATTCTCATAATTCTGAGCAGATGGTACAATTGGCAAGGCCATAGTTGGCACATTCCCAAACATATTTACAACAGGCGCAGATGTTGCTGCTGCCTTTCTTTTGGAGTATCAAAATGAGCTTGGAGGGGGATCGACCTTGATCTGTCCGGTACGGATCGGCGTGTCAATACAAAATTTGACATCTAAGATTGCAGAGAAGTTAGCGTAAGGAAGGTAACGCATACGATCCAGATAAATTGGCTGAAGGTTTCTCAAAAAGATCATGACTTGTTCAGCTAGGTCAGGCCTGTCCAGGGTTTGGGCAATCTTCTTTCTCCACCTTTCGGCATATTCAGAAAATGTCTCCTTCTCTCTTTGGGTGCACGAATCGAGAACTCTCATGTGCTTTTCCCAATTACTGTTATCTTTGTATCTTTTCTGAAACTCATCTACGAGTTTATCCCATGTGGCAATCACACTGTTGTCCACAGACATCAACCATTGCTTGGCAGCCCCAATTAAAGTTAAGTAAAAATTGGAGGTCATTGCTTCGAAACTTGCCCCTCTTTGTTGCATAGCATGGGCATAAGACCTAAGATGGGCAATAGGACATCCTATCCCATCGAATTTCTCAATATCAAGCATTTTGAATTTTGGTGGTAAAATGGCAGCAGGCTGCAGTGTCATTGCTCGAGCGATGAATTCGCCTTTGTTCAAGACTTTCAGAACCATGTCCTTTAATTCTCTGATCTCCCCTTTGTTTGCAAGTTCAGCATCATTGGTATCAACCATAGCTGTGCCCGGGAATTGTCCTGCTGGAGGAGCTGGGCAAGGTGGTGCATAGCCAGCAAATGGATATATTGGTTTGGCTAAAGGCTGAGGGTTATAATTGTTTGGGTTTAGGTGTGGACTATCCTGGATTGGATTGGTCATGTAAAATAGGAATGCATTTGGATTAGGGAAAGGAATGTTAGTAGGTGGAGATATGATGCAAGTTGTAGGAAGTGTAGTAGTGTTTGGAATTGAGATTGTGGTAGTCTGAGACTGGTGATGGATATTTGGATTGACATTTTGCTAAGGAGGGAATGTATTAGGGTAGGATGGGTAAGTGTTTGGATAAGGGAGATATGGATACGGAGAGTAGGTATATGGGTATGTGGGATAGGTGTTTGGATTGGGTAGACTTGCATTCACGCTTGAGGGTGATGGGTCAACAGGTCCTGTAGAAATGGGTATGGTCCTGTTATTAGTCCCTTGACCTTGGATAAAGGCTGAAAACCTATTGATCATGGCTTCCATGTTTTGGTCCATCCACTATTGCATCGCTGGGGTCAAAGTGTATCCTAGAGCCCCTGTGTCATGTCCTGCAGAAGTGCTATCTTCTTGATCGACCATCTAATTCCAATGCAGACTTTCTGTACTTGATTCTGAATCCAAGCTTGAAACTCTTGTCAACCTCCTAGGGCTAGTCTTTCTCCAATTTAAGGCCAGGTTTCTGAAAGGTTGGGATATGGATAGGAGTTAGGTTCTGAAAGTGTTTCTGGGTATAGCACAATTTCATTGTTCCTCTTTTCCTTTTGACACGACTCGCCCTATAATGGTTGGACAAGCGACAATGCTTTGTTTTGACTTGTGAACCGTTCCTGGAACAGTGGATTCTCTCGCCAGAATATAGGACCTTCGTATTTCACCTGTATTTCGACTCCCCAAGATTGGACAGATCTCTGGCGAAGGGACTATATTCTCTTCAGGATCCACCATCTGAATTGTCTAGGCAAATGTCACTGACTTCTTTGTTAATCCTGTGCATGAGGACTTTTGTTTGTCAACCTTTTTGATCACAATGATTCTCTTTTGGGAGAGGATGACTCTTTTTTGATTTGATTTTTTTGGTGTTTATTTCTCAGCATCTTTTCCTTTGCTGTGATCAAACAGACTCTTTTATCGGTCGACGACTCTTTTGATTTGATTTGATTTGATTTCTTTTTGTCTTTATGCACAGGATTTACAAAGTATGTTTGTGACAATAAGAACCAACTGGTCTTTTGAAGTGTCCTAGAAATCTATATGAATTACGCGTGGCTATGCAGGGTTAAAATGGCTTACTTCTCGGGGGATGATCAGTAATCGCGCGAAAAGGGATAGTGTCGGCTGAAGGAATGCTGAGTGCATGACTTACCCAGTTTCACTTCAACGTGGCTATACCAGGGTTTAAAGCTTGGTAACAGTTCGGAATAAATGAGTGCACATGTGTGCGCAGCATTTAAGAGACTCTTTTTACAATTATATGTAAATGAAAGGGGAGACAGATATGTACAAAATAAGAGGGAAATATGTCCATTTTTCTGATTCATGTGATGTGGGTTGTGTTTTGTTAACAGTTGTGAAAACAGTAGGAAAGGAAACACATCCACAGGTCGAGGGTTTAAAGTCTCGAGGAAAGAGAGGAAAAGAGATAGGAAAAATGGGAATTCTATCCTATTTCTAATTATTACATTTGTGTCCTATTTTTCAAAATAAAAAAGACATAAATGAAAGTACAACCAAATGATGGGCGTTGATACCCGAAATACATGTACAACTAAAGAATAAATGAATTTGTACCTGCAGGGGTTAGTAGTATATACTACACAAATAACATTTTAGTCATGTTATACAAAATCAAACAAATTTGCGATATTTAAATATGTGAGCATGCAATTGTGTATATAAAAATGAGTCTGACTCTCTTTTTTATTTATTTAAAAACAAATGTCCCCAGCGGAGTCGCCACTGTGAGCGCCCCGATCCGCGGATCGTTCCATTTGAGGGCCTTTTTCGCTCTTGTCGCGTGGTTTTTCTCTGTTGATTTTATGGTTTGATAAACATGAGAACACGTTTATCTTTTGAAAACATAGTCGCCACTCTCGTTTATAAAGTAAACGGGAGAAAAACTTTAGATAATGGGTTCGGGGGCCAAGTTACGAATTGGGAAGGTTTTACGCACCCAATTCGCCCTTTCGATCTCTACACATTTGCATGCTCGTATTTAATTATCGCAAGTTTATTTATTTACAAAATATACTTTACATGTATTTTTTTTTTTAAATAAATATACTTTACATGTATTTAATATATTAAAAATGTATTAAAATAATTACATACATTTATTACATTTATTTACATATCTAAACAGACTAACGAACTAAAGGGGTTACCTTATGTTGTTTTACAGAAATTGGGTCAAGTTCTAGGATGTTGAATTATACCGGATCAAGCTAGCTCGTAGCCTGACCGTTGTGCTTCCACTGCTACCAATCAAGGAAAGGAAAACTTACGTTTTTTGTGTGTTGAGAGAGAGCCAATACTCTTTTCTCTTTTCTTTCTCTTTTTTCTTTCTCAAAGAGAGGCTTGATAGAGAGAGAGTTGTGTGTGTGTGTGTGTGTTCTCCTTGGATGAGGGAGTTTGTGTTGATTTTTCTCTGTGTAAAGAGAGAGCTGATCATCTCTTTATATAGGGGAGGAAGTGAGAGTTTACACTCTGGCCCAAGTTTGGATGAAGCTTCCTTTCTGCCTTCAAAGTCTTTAGCAGCCACGACTTAACTTTGAGGACAAAATGCAGGTTTGGTGCGCGGCGCACCTGGCATGGTGCCCGTGCACCAAACCATGTTTGGTGGTATCAGTGCACTCAGCAAGGCTTCAGCGCACCAAACCATGTTTTTGGCTTTTTCCAGGCTTTGTGTCTTGCACTTTGGCCCTTCTAAGCTGTGTATCTTCAATCTAGACCCTTGATGTTGATCTAACGGAAGGTTGTTTATGTGTTGGACGTCATTAGTCCTGTTGCATCTTCGAGTTTGACCCTTGATGTTGATCTAACCGAAGCTTGTTGTATTTGTTGGACGTTGAGAGTCCGTTGTGTATGTTGTTTCCTGAAATAATCATAGAAACATATGTTAGTCCATTTGTAAATAAACAGTTGTTTATTGGACAATTCGTATAATGTAGGTGTATGAATTCTAGGTGTCTACAGCTATGAAGCGAGAAATTGCAGAGTATGTTTCGAGATGTTTGATTTGTCAATAAGTAAAGGCCGAGCATCAGAGACCAGGGGGTTTGTTACAACCACTTGAGATTCCAAAATAGAAGTAGGAACATATTACGATGGATTTTGTGACAGGGTTACCGCGTACGGGGTTTTGATGCGGTTTGGGTTGTTGTTTATAGGTTAACAAAATCAGCTCATTTTATCCCAATTGCAATGATGTACTCTTTGAGTCAGTTGGCAGGAGATAGTAAGATTACATGGGGTGCCAGTTAGTATTGTGTCAAATAGAGATCCAAGATTCACGTCGAGATTTTGGCAAGCTTTGCAAGATGCTATGAGAACCAAATTGAACTTTAGTACAACTTTTCATCCTCAATCAGATGGACAGTCAGAGAGATTGATACAGATTCTCGAGGATATGTTGCGAGCGTGCACAGTAGATTTCAAAGGAAGTTAGGATTTGCATCTACCTTTAGCGAAGTTTGCATACAACAATAGTTTTCAAACAAGTATTGAGATGGCTCCGTATGAAGCTTTCTATGGGCAGAAATGTCGATCACCGATTTGTTGGGATGAAGTTGGTGAAGCTAAAATTTGGGGTTCGAAAATGGTACAACAATCGGCCGAGAGTGTAAAGTTAATTTGTGATAGATTACTTACAGCTCAGAGTCGACGAAAAGTTACACTGATAATCAGAGACGAGATCTCGAGTTCCAAGTGGGTGACTATGTATTTCTTAAGGTATCGCCACGTAGGGGTACTAAGATATTTGGCAAGAAAGGGAAGTTAACGCCGCGGTATATTGGCCCATTCGATATCCTTGAGAGGGTTGGGAGTTTAGCCTATAGACTTGCCTTACCGCCTTCTTTGTCGAGATTCATAATGTGTTTCATGTGTCGATGCTTCGAAAGTACTTGAAGGATGACTCACATGTGTTGGAATATGTGAACATCACCTTTGAGCCCGATTTGTCATACGTAGAACAACCGGTGAGAATTCTTGACACTAAGGAGCAAGTGTTGAAAACCAAACAAATTCCTCTTGTCAAAGTGCTTTTGAGGAATCATAATGTTGCGGAGGCTACTTGGGAAACCGAAGTGGAGATGCGTGAGAAGTACCCTCGTTTATTTGATGAACTTAGTAAGGAATTTAGGGACTAAATTCTTTTAAGGGGAAGAGGATGTAATGCCCTAGGTTCTTTAAATATTCATTATGTTTATTGGATTGCATTGCATTGATTACCATGATTTCATGTATTTAGTATGCTTGACTTATGATTTAATCATTCATACTTGTATTGCATAACATTCTAGCCTTGTTATAAGTGAACTTGGATGAGTATTGGTGTGTTTTTAACCTTGTTAGAGGTTAGGATCATGTTAGGATTGATTAGAAACACTTAGGAAATATTTTAGAACAATTTTGAACTCACAGGTCACGCCCCAGCGCACCTCAAGCGCGCCCTAGAGCACAACAACAAGTACTTTCAGAAAAAATCAGAAAATCAGAGAAAAACTTCAGGCCGGAGCGCACCCTAGCGCGCATACGGACAGCTTTTGTGCAATTTTTGTAATTTCCATTTTTGACTATTTGACCTTGGTGGACCCAACTTAAAACATACCAAGGACCCTTGACCAGCCTGATACTCTCCCTAAACCTCTAAAAGAGCTCAAACACTCTCATCTTTCATCCATTTCCTCCATTAAAGCTTTGAGAGTGTGTGTGAGGAGATAGTGTGAGATGGTGTGTGTGATTCTTGTTCTCTCAATCCAACCACTTGTTTTTCAATCCAAGACCACCATTGTGTTGCTAAGGACTAGGAGACCTCTTTACAAGGCTTTGATTGTGATTTTGTTGGTTGATTGTCCAATTCGAGGTAAGTTACTAAACCTCCTATGTATGCTTAAGAATTGGTAAATATTTGTCATCAATTGTACATGCATGACTTGTATACTTGGTATTTTTATGTCTAAATGATATGTTGAGACGTATAACATGTTCATATGTTAAATGTTGGGTTTGGATGATGTTGCATGTTGAAATTAAGTGCTCAACCATGGAATTGAACTAAAGAACAAGTTAGAGACTTTAAATGAGAAATTTTGCATATAACAATTATACCTAAATTTTGAGAAGTGTAGTAATGACTTTAAGAAGTTGATTTTAAGTAAGAATAACAGTTACCGAACAACATATTAAAGTCCTACGAGAATTAGAGTTCGTTTGGTAGAGAATTTTGTCCTTCGAGTATCTGATACTGGTAAATTAGAGACTTGTAATTTAGCTCTAAAGTTGTTGTTTTAAGTTCTTAAACAGTATGTTTGATGAGAATTCTTGGTAGAATAATATAATCTACTTGACATGTATCAAGTTCACTAATTTTGAACTTGATGGTTATTTGCATAAGATGAGTATTATACATGTAATACCCTGAATTCTATATGCCTTATATGTGTCTAATTGCTTGAATAACATGTTAGATTAGCCATGCCTTGATTCTTGATACAAAGGACCAAGGATTTGTCGGAAAAAAAAATTTTCTCTCTCTAAAAATTCTCTCTCAGCCTAGGGTTCCACCTAGGGTTTCCACACGCCCTGTGCATGGCGGCAGCCATTTGCCACCTCCGCTTGGTGATTCCTCCACACCTCTCGTCCTCTCCAAACCAATTATTTCATCTAAATCTTATGCTTCCATTGCTGCTGGAACCGCTTCCTCCAAAATACCACTCTTTTCAATTCCTCCAACCCAATACAAGGGTGAACCCTCCCTCAAGCTTTCGGATGATATTGCCAATTCTTTGGCGCAGCCTTTCCACTTAACCCTTATAGGTAAGTTCTCTCATGGTCGTCCCTCGATGGAAGCTACGCAAAAACACTTTCAAACGTTTGGATTGAAAGCTGACTACTCTATCGCTCATTTGGACAACAAACATATACTCATTAGGGTTCACATGAAGAAGATTATCAGTGATTATGGATCAAAGACCAATGGTTTCTTGGTCGATTTCCAATGCGTGTCTTTAAGTGGACTCCTGATTTCCGGCCAGACATAGAAAGTTCCATTGTTCCAGTTTGGATATCAATACCAGGACTCCCTATTCATTTGTTCCATCGCACTGTCCTTTTTGCCATAGGAGACATGCTTGGTAAAACCCTTATGACTGATCAACCCACCGCAAATCTGACTCGTCCAAGCCTAGCTAGAATCTGTGTAGAGATTGACCTTCTACACCCAATCCCCAAACGAGTCTGGATTGATTGCGGAACACAAATCCCTGGTTATTGGCAATCTGTTGAAGTGGAAGGGCTTCCCCGTTATTGTAATTACTGCCGTCGTCAAGGGCATACAGAAGATGCTTGCAAAATAAAGCATCCCACGTTGCACGCTAAGGACCCAGGTTTATCAAATGCTGATGATCCAAAAGTTTCTAAGGAACCTGCAACAGCTTATACTGATAATCCAAAAGTTACCACCAGATGGACTCCTAAGAAATCTTCAACTTCGATCACTACTTCTGATAAAGGTAATCTGGCTATCCCTACTTCGAATATTATCACTAATGTTGCTCCCAATTTGATAATTTCTCCAGAGAATTCACTGCTGCGTGAAGACAATCCAGATTCTAGCAATGCAATTATAAGTCCTGTGATCAATCAGGAAAATTCATTGCCGAGTGTAGACCCTAAGATTCACACTGATGTTTCTCAACCTCAGCATGTGTTGAATGGCAAAGAAATCTTTTCTGAAAAACAGACATCTCCTAATATTGTACTGTCAAACAGATTCAACATTCTAGCAGGAATTGAAGAGGATATGGATGCTGAAATCCAGGAGGATCCGGTTGCTCCTGACATTCAGAATGGCTGTCTCCCTGCTCCTGATCATCACGACCCTAACACAGAAATGCTCACTTCAGATGAGGAAGCTGGGACTGTCTCAACTAATATAGTCGCTTTGAATCTTGACAGCAGTATTCCAACTTCTCCTGCAATAACCAAGCCCAAAATCTCTCCCAGAATCACAAGGTCCAAAGTTCATGCCTCCTCAACTATTATCCATGACTGTTAATGCTCTTTTTTGGAACATTTGCAGAGTTGGTAATGATCCCTCTATTGGCCGTTTAAAACAACTCATTAAGCTTCATAAAATAACGTTTCTTGCTATTTTTGAACCCATGATTGCTGCGGATCAAATTATGCGGGTTGCCAGGCGATTGCGATTCAATTTTAGTTACTCTAATTCAAATAGCTCTATTTGGATTTTTGTCAAAACTGCTTTCACTTGCCAAGTTCTTTTTGACGGCCTTCAGCATGTTACTGTCCAAGTTAAACATTTCTCTTGGCCTTTTTCAGTGAATATTTCTTGTATTTATGCTAGCTGCTCGGCTGATGATAGACAGCTTCTCTGGACTGAATTGATTGATCTCAGTACTGCTTTTGAGTCCTCGCCATGGTTGATTGGAGGGGATTTTAACATCATTTTATCTCCGGAGGAAAAATTAGGGGGCTCAGGTTGGGATAGAGCTGGTGCTCTTGATTTTCATTCTTGCATGGCAGCCTCTGGTCTCACTGATATTGGTTTCTCTGGTAGTAAATACACATGGTGGAATTCTAGAGGTGGTAAAGCCTCTATTTTACAGAGAATTGATAGAGCTTTATGTAATATTCCCTGGCAGAACAGCTTTTCTGACACGACTGTAGAACATTTGTCTCGCACCTGCTCAGATCATGCCCCTTTGCTGATTCGCATTTTGAAGGACAGAATAAGTCATCCTCCCTCTTTTCGATTTTTGAACATCTGGACTTCGCATCACTCATTCCTTGCTCTTGTGGCCGAAACTTGGAACTCTTCTATCGAAGGTTGTCCGATGTTTAAATTTGCGAAAAATCTTAGCAATGTTCGCCGTGCTCTTGTCAACTGGAATAGAAATGTTTTTGGTAACATTTTTCACCAACTTCAACGTGCCGAAGATGCTGTCAAAGATTGCGAGCTCCTTTATGAGATTGATCCTTCTCCCGAAAATAGAGCAACCATGTCATTGGCTCAAGCTACTCTTCGTCAAAAATTGAATTTGGAGGAGGAATTTTGGAAGCAAAAGGCCAAAATTAAGTGGCTTAAGGAGGGTGAGGGTAATACAAAGTTATTTCATGCCTCAGTTCTACAAACTCGTCGTAAACTTCATATCCACTCGATCCAAGATTCTCAGGGCTCCCTCATAGATAATGAAGATGCTATTAAACAACATGCTGTAAATTTCTTTCAATCGCAACTCCAAGCTGAAGCTACTGAGGATAATGATCTCTTAGATGTTATCCCTTCTCTGGTTACTAGCGATATGAATGCTTCCCTCTCCGCTTTTCCTTCGTTAGAAGAAGTCAAGAATGCAATTTTTTCTATGGATGTTAATAGTGCTGCTGGTTCAGATGGTTTTTCTAGTAAGTTCTTTACACATTGTTGGGATATTATCTGTCATGACCTTTTATCTGCAATCATGGATTTTTTCTGTGGCTTCTCTTTACCTCGAAGCTGGACTAGTACGTCGATTGTTATGATCCCAAAAAACGACAATCCCTTGAGCTTCAATGAATTTCGTCCAATTAGCTTGTGTAATTTTTGCAACAAGGTTATCTCCAAGATATTATCCGTCCGGCTGGCCCCTATTTTGCCTGAAATTATTTCAGAAAATCAAAGTGGTTTTGTCAAAGGGCGCCTCATTCAGGATAACATTCTTTTGGCTCAGGAGCTTATGTCCCATTTAGATAAAAAGATTCTGGGTTCTAATATCATTATTAAGTTGGATATGACGAAAGCTTTTGACAGAGTTTCTTGGCACTTTCTCATCAAAGTTCTTCGTAAGTTTGGATTTTCTGAATTCTTCATTGATATGATTTGGCGCATCATTTCAAATAATTGGTTTTCTGTTTTGGTGAATGGTGCTACTACGGGATTTTTCCATTCTACTCGTGGTTTGCGACAAGGGGACCCTCTATCTCCCAGTTTGTTCATCATTGCTGCTGAAGTTCTCAGTCGTAGCCTTAATGCTTTACATATCTCTCATTCTCAAGTTGCCTTCTCCTTTACAAGTGGTTGTCCTATTATTTCTCATCTGGCGTTTGCAGATGATATTATCATTTTTTGTAATGGTCGCCGTCTTTCTCTTGATCGTCATAAGCAGCTTCTATCAAAGTAGCTTCTCTGTCTCTTCCTCTATGGCAGCCTCTCGATTGCTCTCTATCTCCTCAACCCTGGGGTTTATTCGTAAGGACCTTCGTATTATCTATCTGGGTTGCCCGCTTTTTGCTGGTAAGAAGCTCAAACGATATTTTGATCCGCTTCTCCTCAAAATCCGCAGTCGAATTAATACTTGGATTGGGAAGTTTCTCTCCCCTGCTGGCCGGGTCACTTTGATTAATCATGTTCTTCACTCTATCACTACATACCAATTGGCTGCTCTTGCTTCTCCAAAATCTATTATACATAGTCTCGAGATGATTTTTTCTAATTTCTTTTGGGGTCAAAGTGATGGTCATAATAAGGCCCATTGGATTGCTTGGTCTAAATGTTGCTTGCCGGTTTTGGAAGGGGGTATTGGCATCCGCTCTTTGAAGGATTTATCTAGGGCTTATTCTGCTCAATCTTGGTGGCATCTTCGCACTCAAGATTCCCTATGGGCTATTTTTATGAAAGCAAAATATTGCTCGCGATCTCATCCTTGTCTTGTTAACGTTCAAGGCTCTATCTCTTGGATGCGTATGTTAGAGGTTCGGCCTATGGTGGAACAAAACCTTCACTGGTTAGTGGGAAAGGGATCCAGCTCTCCATGGTTTGATCATTGGCTCGCAGATGGGTTGCTTTCTAAACCGCATGGATGTGATTTTCTCTCCATTCGGGATTTATTTGACAATTCATCCTCTTTATCTTCAGTTGCAGCTGCTGCCCTACCTGCTGCTGATGTTGCTCGTATTCAGGCCAGTCTCGTGTTTATTTCTGAAACTCCGGACACTCCTTGCTGGACTGCTGCTTCGTCTGGTAATTTTTCTGTTTCTTCGGCCTGGAATCTGCTCCGAGAACATCATCCGCAGCTCCTTTCAGCAAAATATGTTTGGCATAGATGCGTTCCTCAGCAAATCATCATCTTTTTGTGGCGACTCTTTCAGCATCGTCTCCCTTTAGATGAAGGCCTTCGTCATAAGGGTATTCAGCTTGCTTCTAGATGTCATTGTTGTTCTCCTGGATTCACTGAAACCTTCTTACATGTTTTCTTATCCAGCATCACTGCCTCGGAGGTTTGGAATTTTTTCAGCATGGATTATGGTATCCATTTCAGTAATGTTTCAATCTCTCAAGCTTGTTTAGCCTGGTGGTGGCATTCGAAAGCTTCCCCTAATCTTATTCTTATACCTGCTCTTATTCTTTGGCATCTTTGGAAGAATAGAAATCGTTAGCTTTTCGACGGTCACGGTTTTTCAAGCAATCATCTCATTCGAGATATTCGTAAACATTTGGCTCAAATTAACACCGCTTTGGGGTTGTTCACTCCGAAATTCAGAAGAACGACTTGTATTGTGAGGTGGCTTAAACCTCCTTTCTCTATCTTAAAGCTCAACACAGATGACGCCTCTAAAGGTAATCCTGGTATTGCCATCGGAGGTGGTATTATTCGAGATTCTTCTGGTCATTTGATCCATGCTTTTGCGTCCTTTTACGGCACAGCCTTGAATACAGTTGCTGAAGCTAGAGCTCTCCTCCAAGGCATGACTTGGCTCCGAGACTTTGGTCATCATAATGCTATTGTTGAAATGGATTCCAAGATTCTCTTTGATTGTGTCTCTAAAGAATCTAATCCTCCCTGGTCTTGCTGGAGTATTATTCATCGAATTTTTGCCATCAAAAGATCTACTTCTTTTCAATTCCGTCATTGTTACAGGCAGGCGAATAGTGTCGCTGATAAATTAGCCAACTTGGGCTATGAGAAGCAAACAGACTTTATTTTCTCATCCTATAGAGATCTTCCTTCTGTCATTCGGGGCATGGTTTTATTGGTTATATTCGGCATTAGTTTTTTGTTTCTTGTTAGATTTTTAGCTAATATAAAGTTCAATTTGTATTTCCTTTTCGAGGTCAGGCTCCTCTGTCCTCCCAGTTATAAGGGCCAGGCTGGTTGTCCCCCTCAAGTTTGTATGATTTCTTTTGTTATCAATAAAATTCCGCAGGGTTCCATCCCTATTTCCTAAAAAAAATGATTCTTGATACAAATCCTAATCTTTGTTACATCTATTTGCAATGCATTAGTTGTTATAGTTCTTGTAAATTTCCATGTTAATTATGTGTTACTTGTCTAGCATGGTTTTTAGGACTTTTCGGAGACCTTTGCTTAGTGTTTTAACTTCACCTAAGTGTTAGAACCATCTTGGGACTATTGGACATCATTTTGGGGCTTTTCTAGAGCACATTTCGTGAATTTGAGTGCACTGGAGCAAGGGCGAGCGCCTGGGCGAGCGCTCAAAAGACAGAATGTTGAGGTTGAGAATTTTGGATGCTGCGCGAACGGCTAGGCGGCCGCCCCGTGTCTAGAATGGTGAAACTCTGTTTTCTTGATTTTTAAAATTTAACCATTTCACCCTTTGACCTCAACTTAAACAAGCCTTGGGCATTTGACCAACTATTTTCTCTCCTAAAACCACTAAGGAGACATACAAAAACATCACTTCTCCTATTAGTTCATCCATGGTGTTTTGAGAGTTAGTGTGAAAGACACAAGGTGAGATTAGTGTGTGTGTGTCTTGTCCTCTCAATCCAACCATTGAATCTTCCATGCAAGACCACCAAAGCGTTGCTAAGGACTAGGGGACTTCATTACCAAGCTTTGATTTTGAATTCATTGGTGTGATACCTCTATTTAAGGTAAGTTACTAAACTCCCTATGTATGTTAGAATTTGTTACATGTATGAATGTTTGTAAACATGCATGACTTGAATTGTTGTTGAATTCATGTTGAAAGGTTATATTGATGAGAATTACATGTTATTATGTGAAAGACATGGTTTAGTTGGTTTAAATTGTGTAGAGATTGATAATCACCAAAGTAGTGAACTAAAGAACATGTTAGAGACTTTAAATGGTGAAAATTGCATATAGCAATTATACCCAAATTTTATGAACTTAATGAATTGACACCAAAAGTGGATTTTTGGGAAGATTATAATTCTCCGAATCACTAGTTAAATTACTACAAAAATTAGAGTTTAATTGGTATGGAATTTGGTCCTCCGAGTATTTGATACTGGTATGTTAGAGACTTGTAAATTAGCTCTAAAGTTATGTTTTATGACTTTGAACAATATGTTTGATGATTATATGTTGTAGAAAAATATAATCTACATGATGTTTGTCAAGTTCACTACTTTTGAACTTGACGGTTATTTACATAAGTTGAGTAAGAGTACCTACTTGTGTGTTGTGTATGTCCAGCTGGCGTCATCATTGTTAATGTCATGGTGGGACGACGTATAGTCTTTACGAATGGGATTCGCACTACAACAAAAAAGGCCTTTAACAACGTTTTTAAAACGTTGTTATAGGTCTTTAACAACGTTTTTTGAAACGTTGTCTTATCCAACGTTGTCTTAGGTCTAAGACAACGTTTTTAAAAAAACGTTGTCTTAGGTCTAAGACAACGTTTTTAAAACGTTGTCTTATAGATAAGACAACGTTTATAAAACGTTGTCTTAGACCTAAGACAACGTTTAATAAAAACGTTGTCTTATACCTAAGACAACGTTTTAAAAAAAACGTTGTCTTTGACAGATAAAACAACGTTTTTAAAATGTTGTCTTAGAGCTAAGACAACGTTTTAAAAATGTTGTTTTATCTCTCAAAGACAACGTTTTTTTTAAAACGTTGTCTTATCTATAAGACAACGTTTTTAAAAAACGTTGTTTTATCTCTAAGACATTTTTTTTAAAATGTTACAACGTTTTGGAAAAAACGTTGTATTAGAGGTCTAAGACAACGTTTTCAAAAAACGTTGTTTTAGATCTCTAATACAACGTTTTTTTGAAAACGTTGTCTTAGACCTCTAATACAACGTTTTTATTGAAATGTTGTCTTAGATCTCTAATACAACGTTTTTAAAAAACGTTGTCTTCGTTTTTTTTTTTTTTTTAAATCTCAAATGGTTTTATTTTATTTTTTAAAATCCAGTGGCATTTTTTTTTTAATCCCATTGGTTGCCCATTCCCATCCCGTCCCCGCACCGGACTATTGGCTGATCTTCTAGTCTCACCAAAAATAAATGAATTAATTGAACGAGATGATTTATTTCTATGTAACTAAAGAGAATAAAAATATCAAACATAACAAAATTGAAATTTGCAAATTAAAGAAGTTTTTGTATTTAAGATGCAAAAATTCTTCATAAATACGGGAATAGTTTCAATATACCAAGATTATACATTACTTGTACAACATTTGAATGCACAATTCTTCATAAGAGTTTTGACACTTTTCTTATGAGATTTGAAGCGGCTAAGTCTGGGTCCTGCGCCAATAGCTGTAAGGAGATGAGTTTAGTAATGAGAATGCACAATGAACCATCAAATATCAAATTCGAAAAGACTATTGAAGAACGAGAATGAAGCGAACCCCAAATGTAAACCAGCAACACAATAATAAGTAACACCCTATCGAAAGCGTAAAGAAACAAATTGATGATAAATTTGAATGGGAACTTAAGTAAAACATGTGTTGCTTCAATCGGCAAGAGGGAAGAAAACTTGTCGACATAGACATAGAACAACAAGGACGAGAATGGTAATATACAAATATTTCAAGTGAATTGAATAAGAAGAAAATTTGAAGGTAAATGAAGTAAACACTTTAAATTAAAGATTCATATATTGCATTAAAACAATGTCTTCATTCAGTACTATAGGGCATAGGCATCACCTTGTTAAGCTCGTACAATCCATACACTACCTTGCAAGTAGAATAGAAGGAAATAAAACCTAAAGGAAGGGTATTTGACCCTTCGGTTAGACTAGGAACGAAATAGACCCAAACAGTTGCTTAATTTGTTAAAAAATCATTATCCAACCAAAACCAACATATACAATACACCAACCAAAAAAATCTTTTCCAGTTAAAATATACTCCCTCCATCAATAGCAAAGAGTCCACTATTCTATTTTCGATGTTTCACTTAAAGAATCCACTTTCAAAAGTTATGCCTACAAATATCCATAACCTCTCAACTTTTACCCTCCATATGTGTTATTAGCATCTTGGCTATGCTCAACGACATTTTTGTAATTATGATCAGCCCGATACTACTAATATTACCCTTAATTATAAGAATTTTCAAACATAGACTCTATGAATGAAACAAAGGGAGTATTTATTATGTGTAAGAGAAAAAGAGCATACCAGAAAATGGAGAAGACGTTTAATTTCTCGTATCACTAAGAGTAGCTTATACTTAAGGAGAAAAGAATATGACTTAATACACACGACTTATTCATAAAAATGCTTTCATTAGACCAAAATCGAACTTGTCCAAGGCAGATTACGGAGCACATCTAGACAGACATTGAGTACTGTAACTAACTCATTGTGATCCAGAGGTAGAAAGAAAAATAGATACACAAGTAACTTGAGTTAAGAGGAGCATAATCTCCAGGAAGTTGATGGTATCTTTCAATCATAGCAACTATAGACGATAAAGAAGTAAATCGTAAGAAGCAAGCTCAAGAAGAAGTAAACCTCAAGTCGATGAGATCTCAAGGACATGTATTAGTAGTAAGAAAGAGAAAAGCAACTGTCAAGATTAGATCCATAAGCTAATTCGGAGTACACGGACAAGAGGTACACAGTAGATTTCCAAAATAGTTGTATGTAGAAATCAACAGTCACTTTAATGTTCTATGCATAATTGGATGATGTTTGAAACCACAGAGACCGAGGCTCAAACACTTGGCTGTAAGCCATATTAAGAATGTAGTCCTACGAAGAAAATGATGAAGTGCAAGACATGTGACCAAGTCACACCAAATGAGGACTGTAAAGTTCCAAGCACAAGAGCGAAATTATAGAAGAACCAAGAGGAATTAGATGGAATACATTTGTCACATAAAATGAGACAGGTTGAGTGTTTTACTTTCCAAAGCCTAAGGGAAGTCCTTAGACGCAATTGTTGGCCAACAATGTAAAATCTAACACACATCAGATATACGAATCTAATGGGTATTCCCGTATCTTGGAAGAAGCAAATCCCAGTTTAACACAAACACATGGGATCGAAATAAAATGTTAAGTATTCATACATTCGAATGGTAATCATGTAAAATTGGTGAAAACTGAAGTTCATAGGAGACGAGTACTATTAGGGCCTCCAAATTTGGCAATCAAAGCTTCACTTGGCATAGAAATGAAGAATAGATCATGAACGACGACGCGAACCTATAAGTATGGAAACAAGATCTAATAAATATGTCTAGATTAATATGAGCTAAAATGTACTTCTAAATTTCCACTCTATTATGTATTATCAATCTTATGCCCCAACCGAGTTCACGGGAGACTAAAGCGTTACACACTGTCAATGAAAACAGAAAGGCATAAAACTGGACTACAATTTGAGAATTAAAGAGAATGAGCATAAGGAAATGAGATTCCGATACAAGGACGTTCACAGTGAGATAAGCAAAATAAGATTCCCCTCTAATTTTATGCCCAAATCTACGATAATAGACAGCCCTTAACCTCATGATGCGGGGTGGGTGTGATTTATGCAAAATTAATACGATTAAAGACGGTAGTAAACGAAAAGATATGAAAACTCACGGCTTGCTCGCGAGGCCCCGGTTCGACATGGAATCCGCGTCGCGATAGTGATAGCGAATCATCGCTTCGCTCACCAAGCTTGAATTCCTTAAAGCTCAAGATTTGCAACCTTGTAGCACCTATGAGATTCAATGAAGCCAAATCAATTAGAGCAGTTCTACATTACTTTTCTGCTACAAAGGATGTCAATGGTTTAGAGACCTTTTAGTCTTCAATCTTCCACCCTTACTATTGCTTGCTCGCAGTCCTGACAGCCTCCGTTGCCTCCTAGCTTTTAGGTCCTCAAAACTGAACGCAATGTAGAACACATTTTCGATCCGAAGAAAGCATTGGAGATGTATCTAATACTTCTTCCAAGACATTGGTGGCATCTCTGGCGGTGCGAGCTGAATCAGCAAGAAACCTTGGTTTCTCTACAATTTCTAGGTCCTGAATTTGAAATATTTTGACTTAGAAACTTGAGCAGAAACAGGAACTAGAAGTAATTACAAATCCCCGGCATTTTTCAATTCTATTTATACAAGATGTTGTTTCAACCATCAGTTGAACTTTTATAAACAGAGAGTGACCCTAACTAGAAGTAACTGTCAGCTGATGGCATTTACTCAGGACATTTTGTTCTACTTATGAAGGATGTCACCTCAGCCTTGAGTTAAGCTTTAACGGAAAGCTCTGTATTGTTTCACTAAAAGCAAATATATTGAAGATAAAAACTTGGACCTACCTCTCCAAATTCTCCAATGTCCATGACGACTTTAGAAGAACGTGAAACATCTGATTCAGTAAAGTGCTTCTCCACCATAGAGACTTTAGAAGGCTCTGGCTGATTATTGTCAACTTCACTAGAGTGTTTTTTCTGGTGTGAAACTTCAATAGTGTGGTCACCCATGCTCTGGTACCCTGGAGATCTTGAAAATTCATTAAGAATTTTAGAATCATCATTCACTGACTGGTGGAATCAGAAAAGAATTTTAGTAGATCACAAACTTCCAGCCTACTCATGAGCAAATACTAAACAACAGATTTGCAAAACTATTTCAGCATGGAATCAGAAAAGAATCAAGAAACACTGCTACTAAATCTCTCAAATATATCAACCAAGTACTATAACTAGTAGAGTTTTTCAAATTAGCATGTACGGATGTTGTAGCAAATCAAGCAATCGTGCCAACAGCAGAGTTCTCATAACAAAGTGCCAACATTTGACTACTGTAACGCACATAATTTCAGCAAACAAGTGTAGCCAATTTGGCACAAAAAACTTAGAATTGACAGAACCAAAAACAAGTGTAGCAAACAAGTGTAGCCAATCTGACAATCCTGCAGTTGCACAAAGCATTAGGATCCAAAAGTCAATTTAATACATCTACCAGAACTAAAAACATGGTTGCTCAATCATAATAATGGAAGGGGATATCTCAGCAGAGGAAGGGGGTCCTATTTCCTGGACATATATAAGGAGTATTAAGGTACAACATCTACTGAATAAATTTACAAGCTCCAGACACAACCAATCCCATCCTTCTGTTCCGTGGGCAAACAATAATGTGACGATTATATAAATGTAGCTGGTATATTTATAACAAGAAGTCATTTGTTATAACAAGAAGTCACAACCCACCCCATCCTTCTGCAAGTAATTTGTTATAACAAGAAGTCATTTGTTATAACAAGATCATCATCATAAAACCAAACATGGTTGCTCAATCATAATAATGGAAGCTAGAAAACAGACAGAACATACCGGAACTTTGTAATGTTGTCTTAGACCTCTACCAGAACTGCCAAGCACGCCAAATGAGTTGCTTTCATCTAACAAAACACGGAAGCGATACTTCTCCTTAAGTCTGATGATCTCATCTAATGGAGCAATTTGGCCAGAATTCTACAAATTGGACAAATTATAAAACATCAACGTGACTCTTTTGTCAGCGACTTATAAATAACAAGGTCAAGTTTATCAGTTGAGTTGGAATAAAATGTAAGGATACCTGGTAAACAGCTTGTTATCTTGAGTGACTTTCTCTAGAGTATCTCTTAGAGACTCCATGTTATTATGCTTGAAGTAAACTATCGTACTTCTAGACAGTACAAGCCATTTTGTATTCCCAGTGGACGCCTCATCTCTGGAAGAGCAAGAACAGCTTTTAGAAGGGATTAATTATACCTAAAGCTTCATTCCCATCTTCTCTCATCCTTATCAAGAAGAACATGCCAATGTATAGAGGAGGGAAGACTAATATGTCAATGTATCAATTAGCAACTAAGGGGCAAGATCGGCTTACCAACTCTCTCATCGAAATTGAAAGCACTAAACTCTAAAGTCAGCAACACCAACTCTAGACCAAGCTCATACCTGTAAAAGAAAATAAAACGAGCAAACAATATTAGAAATCAAAAAGGAAATGAAGGATCTTATGCCTATGAAAAAAAAGTTAACAAGAAAAAGGAAATAAATGGTCTTATTACCTTAAACTATTGTAGGTAAGTGAACTCCTTTCCCTCCTCCTTTATCCGGGCTTGGGACCGGCAATGCAATGCTATATATAGCAATTACATTGGCGGAGTTAAAAGGGGTTAGTTACCTAAGTGGTGCATGAGTTCCTAAAATGCAATTATATAAAATAGCCAAAG
This sequence comes from Platycodon grandiflorus, assembly GCA_016624345.1. NCBI lineage: Eukaryota > Viridiplantae > Streptophyta > Magnoliopsida > Asterales > Campanulaceae > Platycodon > Platycodon grandiflorus. The sequence continues at coordinate 28,635,930 of CM028368.1, forward strand.
CAATTAATAGAAGACTTTAACATAGATTAAGATCCTAAAAGTTGAAAATAAAAGTCCTTGACCAAAATATGTACATCCAGTGAGCCATACTAAAAACCAAGATTATCCTAAACGATGAAATCCTTATGCCATGCAACAGTACTTCCAATTGCATCCTCGATCACCAACATGGCTGAGTTAGGCCTCCACGGTGGAGCCTTGGGATCTAAAGCCACCTCGACCCAAAGCTTCCAAACATCTTTTCCAAGGGAATGTGATGTGCCACATCATTAGGATCCATGGATGCTATTTTAGCCTCTGCAACAGTCTTTTGCCAATTCAATAGCTTGCATTTGCTACCAACATTGGCATTTAAATTAGTACTACCCACAATGTGGGAGCTACCATTTTGTGAGTGAGGGAGGGCATCTTGCCATTTTCGAGCGAGGAGGGCGTCTTGCCATGTTGTGAAGCGATAGTCGTGGACAAACACAAATGAACATGTAAGTGACAAATTAAAATAAGTCTCTAAAACAATGTGCTTTATAGAATACTTGCTGCATCAATAGATTTTTAGGTCGCCAATTGAGTCTTCATTTCGAAACGGTATTCTCTAGTGCTTGCACTTTCTTAGAGCTATTGATGTGGACACCTACTTGAGAAGGGGTAATACCAAATCCCATCCCTCTAACTCTTCCATTCCGTTCGGGTCCGAGGGCATGAGAGAGTGCATCATCGACACCGGTAATGAATTCCCGGAGAAGTTTGCGAGGAATTGAATTCTTTAATTTTACTCTAGAAAATTTATAAACAATAGAGTAATAAGATATAAAGAAGTCAAAACACAATTAGAAAATAGATCATTAATAAAAATGTACTCTTACCACACAATCGCGATAAAAGTAGTTGGTACTTCCCCATTCTTTTTAGTGTGTGCTTTACACCAAACCTCGTCTCTCCTTATAAAATTATTTGGATTTTTCTTTCTCTAAAAATGAAACATTATTTCAAGCACAAGACAAACTATAAACAGTCATTCATATGTTAGTAGGTTCATATAAAGTTACCATCTCATCTTCTAGTCGGGCATACCCCTTCCTACTCATAGTGTGTGGGGTTTCATTCTTTGCCCTGATATGCTTGAACTTTTTGCTCTTCACCTACACCAAAAATTCAATTGTAAACAAAACATACCTTGCCAAACTCATTAAATAAAAACTTACGGTGTACCTCAAATTCATCGAAGTTTTTCGCGATAAAATTGTTCCATCTTGAAGAGATCTTATATTATCGGCTTAAGGCTAGCATACATAGACTCCTTATTTGGGAGTTTAGATGCATTTCTAAGTGATGTTATTAGCTTAGACTTATACTCCCTCCAACGAGTACCCATCAATTGAATACAAAGCTTCTTGAATATGTCGTCGACCTTAAACCTCCCCTGTAAAAAAAGCATAACATCAGATATATATATATATATATATATAAAACATTAACATGTGCACTTCAAAAGTTATGTTTAAACTTGAGTTAGCTATATAATTAATACCAGGACACATGTCCACAGATCATCCTTCACTTTTTCTTCAACTTTCCTCCAATCATCAAAAGTAACGGGTACAATATCTCGTACCAATGCACCTAAGTACGAAGATAACTTCTTTGAGTGCAACCCTATAGGCTGTCCTCTTTCATTGAACTCCACTTCTGCTCGAGTATTAGGAGTTAAGCTGAGTGTTTGCATCCTTGTTGGACCTCTTTTCCTCTTTTCTGGTCTTTGCCCTTCTTCAATAGGTTGATTGAGCACCTCGTTAGATGTAGAAGGCGGGGAGAAGGCATTCCTTGCCTGTCGAATTTTGGTCGGGAGAGGGATTAGAACCTCTTTCGAAATTCTAATGCCTTCATTACCCTGTTGTTGCGCAATTGCAATGGCTGCTAGTCTTAATTTTTTAGTGCGCTTCTTCCCTTGTCTTGAACTCTGTATAGTCATTATCCAATATTGAGTTAGAACACACACATAATAATAATATATCAATATATATATATATAACATATATTCTGTAGTATTGAAGATAGAATCAAAAAACCACGATGATGATGATTTATACAACTTAGACAACTTGTGATATTTGTCACATCATTTTAGATTTCTATCAGCTTAATGAACTTATGACTAATTTTGTGAATGCTTTTGTAATTTTCCAGGGACGGTACATTGTATTGATAAGGACAGCTCTTGGCCCGACAAAGTTCGTGATGGTATTTTTAAGAGCCCAATTTTCGAATCAAGTCTTCTTTTGTTTGCGGACTAAATTGTAACAATGCGAAGCAAACTGTTAACAGTGAAGCATAATGTGGTGTTTAGCATCAGGGTTAAATGCACTAGTGATTCTTGTACTTTACAATTTTCTAGCGTTAGTCCCTATACTCAAAAAGTGCAAATTTAGGTCCAAAGTACGCCGTTTTTGTTCGTCCGCGATCCCTCCGTTAATGGTGTACATGCAGATCAAGATACATAACATGAATATATAATATAAAGTTGATTCGTCTTACCTCCTCTTGCCCACTAGCCATATCGATGATGATGGTAAGTCCACGTCACTTATCTAAAGATCCACCTATTCAAGCAAATTTTCATGGATTAAATATTGGTTCAACATCGAATGATATAAGAAATATACTCATGAAAAAGAAAAGATTATAGAGATCAAAGTATTTTAACCAATATGCCATCACAACTCGTAATTAAAACCATATACTCATAATAAAAGAAACATTCATAATTTTTACCAATATATCGTCACAACCCGCTCTTACACAACTACCATCTTGGTCGTCCATGGTTCTATCGAGCAAAGTTGCATCTAGTGGCTTATAAGATGATTCATCATCCTCATCGTGACTCTCATCATAGATTTCCAAATCATGGTAGCCTCTTGGTGGTGGCCTCACCACGACTTGCCAATTAGATGATTTGTTTTCTCTCGTAAAACACTTGGGAGGCTTGTGTTGCTAATATAAAAGGATCTCCTTTAAATTGATCTTGAAATTGGTCAAAGTTAACTAATGTAAATCCATCTTCAACCTTCACTCCATGATATATATTCGCCGATCGCACTTAAATAAAGGAATTTGAAATTGTAGATAGTCCAACACAATAATGTCACGCAAGATCCCATAGTGACCGATTGTACTACTACTAGATTCTTCATTGTCATTTGACGCAGATCTACGTATTGTAGTTGCTTCGAGTGAAACACCACTATTCGTGTGGACTTTTCGGTTGCCTTCGTGCGAAATCGACAACCATTTATAATAAAACCAGAATAGGAGAGTGCTTGCTTTCTAGGCCAATATGATAGCCACTTTATTGTTTCGAAACATCTCCGTTGTCATTTCGAGTTTAACTGTACATGTATTCAAAATTATAAGATATTTATTTGTAATATGTAAACTAACATATTGTGCAATTAAATAGCAACAAAGTGTTCAAAAACCTTATCCGTAAACCAATCACGAAAGTCTCGAATGCTTCTTTGAAAGTTCTTCATCGAGAGATTATCATGTAACCTCTTCAACTCTTCCATACGCATCCTAAGAGAAAGAAAGAGTGAAAAACATTCATGACAAAGAAACTGGGCAAGTTTTTATTTAACTTAAACTTACTCTTCATATGGTTCCACTTCCGTAGTATTAAACAAAACATATCGATGAGCATTCTCCATGTCTTCAACGACAATATAATATGTTCTCCTTTGGAAATCGGTCGTCCGTCAAATATTCTATCATCTTGACAGTCCTCATTACGATTATGTGTTTCACCAATTTCACAAGCTTTCTTGATATACGATCGCAATATCTCATGCACTCTTCAAAAAGATAGCATTCACATATGCATCCTTCGGACGTGAAGGATTTCTAACACTTTCCTTGCATGTCTTCATGAATCTAAAGAAGATCGAATAAAAGGTGAAGACCAACTACAAAAAGTAATTAAAAAAAATGTTTGATGAATGAATAGAATACGAATACCTTTCAAATGGATACATCCAATGGAATTGATTTGGTCCACAATAATGTGTTTCCGTCCTAAATGTATTGGCAAATGCATCATGATGTCGAAGAAGGAAGGAGGGAAATATCTTTCAAGCATGCACAATGTCTCAACAATTTCTTCTTGAACAACTTCTAGCTTTTCGTATCAATCGTTCTTTGACTTATATCATTGAAAAACGAACATAGTCGTAATATCGCATTTCTTGGCCCTTTAGGTAAAATTCCTCTCAATGCTACAGCAATATCTGCTGCATTAAAACATGATAATCATGAGACTTGAGTCCAAATATCTTGTCTTCTTGTGCAAAACAATTTGCAATATTTGAGCTATATCCGTCGGGAACCTTCAAATTTCTTAATCGCCAATAAAAGGTCTCCATCTCGAACTTGTTAGAGTATCTTTGTGCCGGTGGAAGGAACATCTTATTATTCTCTTCAACCCTTGGGTGCAAATCTGACCTAATTCCCATTTTTTCCAAGTCTTTACGAGCATTAAGACCATCCTTTGATTTTCCTTTGATATCAAGCAAAGTGCAAACTAAACTCTCACCGCAATTCTTTTCAACATGCATTAAATCTAAACAATGACGTACCGGCAAATACGAAAAAGAAATTGACATAATGTTATTGACTAATAAACTCTACAATTTTATTAAAGTATTATTAAAGTCTAAAAATGGTTTACCTCGTGATAAGGCAACTCAAAAAAATTGACTTCTTCTTCCACATGAGGCCTTTCACGACTTTTTTCTTTTAGTCTTCCTCTTCCTCTTCTTGTGGCCCTTACCTTTTTCCCGTCCTTTTTTGTTTCTTCATCATTGTTTATTTCCTCCCCTTTTCCAAAATCATTTTTAATATCACTAACAACTTTTAAAATTTCGAACCGGAGTATTTGAGGCTTGCCCTCTTCTCAATGGTTCCATCAAACCAACTCTTCTTCTTTCGATAAGGATGATTGGATGCAAGAAATCTTCGATGACCCATGTACGCACATTTGTTGCTGTAAGGTAGCCATATTGAACAAGTATCAACACCACAAATAGGACATGCTTTGCCTTACCCTTTGTAGTACATCCACCGATTTCCATAAGCGGGAAATCATTAATTGTCCACATCGAATGGCCCTCAAATTGAACATGCTCTTCTTATATGCATCGTACACCTCAACCCCACTTATCCATAATTCTTTCAAGTCTTCAATGAGTGGCCTTAAATATACATCAATATCATTTCTGGTTGCTTCGGCCCAGGGATTAACAAGGTTAACATCAAGTTCTCTCTTTTCATGCATAGCCATGGGGAAGGTTGTAATTAACAAGCATCACGGGCCAACAATGTATGTGGAACTTAGATTACGATAAGGATTAAATCCATCGGTAGCAAGTGCGAGTCTTAAATTTCGATGATCCGATGCAAAATCAGGCCAATTACTATCAATAAAATTCCATTGAAGTGAATCAACTGGATGTCGCATCTTGTTATCCTTACTATGATGAGTGCTATGCCATAATAATTGTTCGAATTTTCGATGATCGAACATCCTTCTAAATCTGGGAATAATCGGAAAATACCTCAAAACCTTGACCGGTACCCCTTTTTAATTTTGCGCTCATCTCCTTTTCCGACGACTTTCCACCGAGATTTCCCACATCTTGGGCAATTGTCTAGATCTGCAGGTCTTTTCTAAATAGACAACAATCATTGACACATGCATGTATTTTTCATACCCCAAGTCAAAGGTCTTAAGTAGTTTTTGGTAGCGTATGTTGAACCAGGAAGTGTATTTTTCTGAGGTAACATGCCACTCAAGATTTTGAGAAGTTCGGTAAATGCCTTATCAGAAATACCATTCACAGCCTTATGTTTGAAAAGTACTACTGTTGCTGTCAACTTTGTGTAGTCGGTGCAACCTGGGTACAGGGGAGTTTCTGCTTCTTCCAACAATTTATAAAACCCTCCATCTCTCCTTTCTTCAGTATAATCTGCAATATCTTCCTCGTTAACATGCGCATCTACGAACATCCTATATGTATCTGGTATTTCATCGCGATCACATGTCGTTTTGGAGGAAGTGCTAGGACGTTCTTCCCCATGAAAAATCCAAACCGTGTATGTCTTATCCATCCCAAACATAACCAAGTGTGACACTACATCATCACCGGTCTGGAAAATGAGATTTCGGCACCGAGTACAAGGACATTGAATTTTTGGGGGATTTCCTAACTTCTCCATAGCTCTTGCAATGAAAGCTCTAGCTCCTGCACTATATGCAGGAATTGGCCTACAACGAAAACTTAAAAAAATTAGTTGGCAAGCAACAAGAGTGCATGCTAGTACAAAACTAATATTTGAGTTCAAATTTAAAACCTTGGCAAATACACCCAAGCTTTATCCATCGAAAGAATGAAAGAATGGGGATTCTAACTTCACACCTAAATTGACCAAGCTCTCCGATATTTTGTCAACATCCAAGCTCCTATTTAAAAAAGTATTACAAAAAAACTGGATATTAGTAAAGCATTGACGCATCTGATTTCCAGCACAAAGGACTGAAAACATAAACTCCAACAAGTGGCTCTTAATGCACTCCGAGTGCACAGCCCACAACAATGTAACCCCAGAATAAAGACACCCACGTATTCAATGTAACCCCAGAATAAGAACTCCTGGATCAATATTTCATCTAAAACTACCTAAAACAATGGCAAGTAGACCAAATCAACCCAACACATTCATCCCTAAACACTAAAATCATTACAAGGGATTCATTGTTTTGCATTTCAAGAGAATCTCTCAAACATAAATCATAACTAAAAGACTTATAAACTACTCACCAACAAGATAGTCTTCAATGTCAAGACCAAACTCGAAGTATTCAATGAATCATCAAAAAAAAAAAAAAGAGTAAAGATCGGGTGCGGCATTATTTTTCTTTATTTCACTGTTTCGAGTGTATTAAAAGAGAAAAAGAAGAAAAAGACTCGACTAGCAAGGATGTTGTGGCCGGGGCATACTTCGAGAAGAGGAAAACCGATATGGAGAAAATGCAAAATTAAAAATTGAGAGACATTTGCAGCACTGTCCACAATATGATATACACATTGCGAATAATTTATGATCCTATGATTTCGTCCCGACATATTAACTTAAATCACTGTACCAACAGCAATTCCTAAAGAAGAAACTTATTCGAAAACATACGGAGTACCATGCCTAGACTAAAGAAGTGCTACGAAAGCGTTAACATTTCGTTCAATTGATATATGAAGAAAGAAAACCGAAAATATACACATACACCCAAGTATCTCCTCGGCTTCGGATGTATAAGAAGACTTCTGTTTCTAACCAATGCATAAATCCAAGCGGGAGACCACGATCGTGTTTCACTCCTCCAATCACCATGATACCTAATTACAAACACAAAATAGAACTTACTAACAAAAAGAAGCAATATCAAATACAAAATGAATAAGAAGTATTGATTTCCAAATGTTCACTCACCTATAGTATTGCCCAGGGCTTTCGCGAATAATTTCAGCAAGGCGGAAAAGCTCCTTCGTACATCAATCGAGCTTTCGCCTTCTCTAGAACCTCTAATCAAAAATAAAACATAAAAAAATGTAATTCTTATTTCTTATACTTTGTTGAAAGATGTACCAGCAAAAATATTTGTCCAAAACAAATATGATTCCATTACAAAATGCTTTTCTGACAAACAACAACGGAAGTTGGACTCAAAAAATGAGTATTGTAATGGGAAGGAATAATGCTTATGTGAGGGATGATGATGGAGGCAGGAACAACATAAATAAGAACCACTACATTCAAGCTCTGTGTATGTTATACAAAAGTGATCTAGTCAATTTATTCGATTAGTTGCACAGAATTCTCATTTAACTAGCTGAAAACCTTTCCAATGATTCTTCTTTTATTTTGTTGTAGGCTAGTAGCTTCATTTGTAAGGCCTACAGATTAGCCTCTTAGGAGTACATGTACATCCATAACAATCTTCAAAGCAGCAATTTATAAACTTTTTTCTTACAATTTAGATGCCAAAACACTATAAGAAAAAGAAAAAGAAAAAAAAGAGCATGACGCAGGTAGACACACTGGTGAACATGCAAGCACAATCCAAGACACACTAAGAACACACAGATAACATGAAATGAACTGCAAAGATGTAGCCCCACCATTTGCTTTTAAACCTGAAAGGCCATAAACCTCTCGATTGATCAATAAAGTCCTTTATTGATCCACTGAGAACACCCTCTATTCCTCACCATTCTAAGATCTCTGACCATATCTTCCATACCCCTTTAACAAACCACAAATAACTGACAAGCATCCTCCAATTCTGTTTCACGCCATGAACAGTGAACACAAAGGATCTTCCCTCACTTATATCAAGGCACTTCTCCAAATAGAATAACATGCAGCAACATTCTCTTGCCCTGCCCCTATAGCCACATATAAGATTCTACTTTAGGAGGACAGAATAATTCCCATACAAAACTTTTCCACTGGCATATATCATTACCAAATCTATCTTCTAAAAAATCACACCCCTCCTTTACCTTGATCACACCCTTTTTATTAATTTTCAAGCACAATCTGTCCTTTCTCCTCCTACTCAACTTTATCTCACTCAACATTTCATACAGCTTATCCCCCCCAAACAAAGAGCAGAAACTCCCCTGTACATGCTCTAGCATAAAAGCCCACCATCATCACTCAACAACGTAATGGTGAAAATTCTGGCAGTGAATAAAAGAATTCTAATGACATTAATGTTTTTTCTTTATAAAAAGATGTATATTAAGCTGGCTTTGTATGCAATACTTCAAAACTAGAAGCCCCAAATGTTCCACAGGCTCCAAACCTCCAAGCGTTAAGCCTATCTTTTACTCTTTGTTTATGAGCTGAATTGCGTAGATGTTAATGATTGAAGCTAAAAACTTGGACAAAACATGATCACATGTAGATATTCTACACAAAATCTGTATTCCTGTTACTTCTGTTCATTAAGAATCTTGTTTGTATGACCTACAGCACAAAAGGATAAATATTAATAGTCTAAAATCCCATAAATCCATAAAATATCAGCAGAACTACACATGCTGAATTTGTTTAATGCATCCCTCTCCAGCTCTCCTAAACCCTTTTCACAGTGTGATGAAATAAATATTAGAAAACTAAAAATAATGGAATCAATATTGCCAATGGATTAAGATTCAACAAATGACTCGTTAATATTTGGAGTGATCGCAATTAAACGATATAAAGAAGTTCATTCAAGAATCTATACACAACGAATAACATTAAGAATGAGTAAGGCACGGAGGACAAGTAACATCGGGGTTAAGATGTAGCATACGGCGTAGATAGTTTGTTCCCGAATCGTTATCCGAGCAAAAAAGATCCAGATGAGCCAATCCAGTCAAACCGTAATGAAAGCGAAAATTTGGAATTAGCATACCAACAAAAAACAACAAAAATATAAAGGGAGTAACCAACTAGAGCCAAGATGAGATAATTTGATGGAAAATAGTATGTCTAAGAACATTTCATGAAAATCACTGTCAAAAATATAGGACCATTGTGTGAGCAACTTGGACCAATAAACCAAGTAGGGTAATTTCCATATAAGACTACTAGACAGGGCTATACTTTGTCCAGAATGGCGGACATTCGCAACAAAGATTGAAATGTAGCATAACACACGAGAAGAAAAAAAAAAAAGAGAGGAAATAAGCAAGCATGCTTACTTGTGAGAGCGCAAGTCTGCATCGTAATTTGCCGAGCATCCAAATTAAGTGATTTCGAGATGACAATCCGACAACCTTTTCAAACCTCCGTCGGTTATAACAAGAATGAAAGATTTAAACTCTCCAGATTGATCAATCCTACAAGACAAGACAAATGTATATTTTGAAGAAGGTTAAGCAACAAACACGGTTTGTGTCCAACACCTCAAAAGATCATGTTATATTTTATCAAAAGTATCTAAAAGATGAGCACGGATCAACGAACTAGGAGCAGGACATGCAGTGCCACACATACTATTAAATTCAAGAAGATCACTTCGTATAAACGTAGCTACAAGCGGTTGTCTTACCGAGAGATGACGAAGCCCGGCTTCCAACTTCGATCGACAACTCCAAACATTTTAAATGTCAAGTCCTGGGCTCCGAAAGAAACCACAAATTATTATCGATCCGTCAAATACATATATATATATATATATATATATATATATATATATGAGAGAGAGAGAGAGAGAGAGAGAGAGAGAGAGAGAGAGAGAGAGAGAGAGAGAGAGAGATCACAAGTCAAAACTTAATATTTGGCTCTAAGTATCATTAAAGCAAAAGCAACAGGACAACTAGGGTTTTGTGTTTTAAACCTACTTGTAGGGTTATGAACCTCTTAAAACTAAGTGTAACCTTTCCTAGAATCTTTAACAATACTATTCAGCCATATAATTTATTATTGTTAATGATTTATTTGATTAACAAAATTAGAACGGATTAGATAGTCATGAACAATAGTCTTATGTTAGTGAGTGAAATTGTGGGTAGTTAGAAAAGAACAGATAAGGTAGTACGTATTATGCAAGTCTTTTTACGAAATATAAGAGACCACATACACCAAGTAGGGAGAGTCCAAGCGAGGCAAACCCTCCCTCTCACTTTATGGGGTACGAAATAATAGATTTAATTATAATTTCAAGAGAAAATATTTGTCATGCACCAAGAAGATATATGGAAATCCGGATCAACAATGTCACTCATATATCCAGGTAGGCCCTCCAAAGTTCGACAAAAGCTCTCATAACCATGTCGACTCCTGGAAGAAAAGTCGACTTTGGAATCCTTAATAATTTTCCAATGGAAAAGCAAAAAGAATACAATATATTTGTAAAATTGATCTTTCACCAACAGACACATCCAATGAGAACATGTTCACTCAATGTCCATGCAACTTATCCACACTATCTATGCCAAACAAATTTGCTTCACATCCTTCACATTCATACTTGCGTACGCTATTAATCGAATTTCATACGAAACACACCTAGAAACTTATAGGGTTTACATTAACCCCCGCTAACACATAACCCACCACTCAAGACCACCAACACCCTTAACACCGCACCTAACATAATGGCACTCTCTCCACCAGTCCTAACCCGCTAGTGTTTATGCCGGTTGACAAAAAGTCTCGTATTATCATCTATCCTAGATGTTGAAGTAACCCAGTTGAATGCGATCAATTGATGTTCTTGATCGTAATGTTAGAACCATGCAGTCACGCATCTGTGACATTCTTCTCACCCCACCATCCTTTCCCGTCTCGCCATGTAAGCAAGCATATCGTAATCTATATGTACATCTTAAAGATGTGCACAGTAAGATCAACGAAATTGGTTGTTGTTAACCAAGCATTGAAAGAGAAAATATGAATTCAGTCCCTTGAATTTTGTACGCTGGATTCAAGGTTAGGCACCAAACCATGTTTAACTTGCCGGAAATTGCATAGCGCATGATAATTTTCACTACGAGCTAGCACAAAGCAAAAGTAGGTGCACGGGACGTCCTAAATGTACCTCTAAGAGATAGGACATAATGTCTATTCACTAGGATTGCAATAGCGGTAGATCGTTACTTGATACACTTACATAACCCAAAAGGTTTCTTCTTCTTTTTCATGATACAGTCAAAGTTAAAAGACATGTTTCAATTTCCCTTCGAATGAGAAAGAAATTTAGCAATATGGGGACAGGGAAACAAAAAGGGATAAAAAGAAATTGAAAAGAAAATTCACCGCCAAGTTAACCACCCTTCATCACCAATTCTACATGAATCCAGGTTCAAGGTCTCCAAATTTATCAAACCGCTTGAAACATGACCCAACAGATGTATATGAGAATAACTCCTTAAAGACGAGACATGTCTATACTTCGGAATATATTACATTTGGCTATCGTACATTCGAAAAATGCATTTGGCGCTTCTTAGTACATTGCAGAAGGCTATCTTCAAAATTTACAAATTCACGGAACAAATCCTAATAGGCACAAGCTATTGAGTTAAAAAATTACAATTATGCACCATATATGTTCTTGGTACATGTAATAAGATCAAATGCAACCAAAACAAATGAATAACTCATTTTCAATTGGATTTCGCAGAAAAACCTTCCATGCATTCTCCAAGAAGTTGCTACGATATACCATCCTCCAACCATGAACTATGATTTGTCGTTCGGTTCCTCGTTTGAGTGCCAATATCGAAGCCAACTATGAGCCCATTATCTTGGTAACGATAGCATCAAATTCAATGCATTTACAGATATTTTTGCAATTCATCGTAGACTTAAATTTTCCAATCTCCAAGGGTTATTGGTTTCCTAGAACCTTGTTATCGAACAAGAGTGCGAATAAGAGCTATGCTAAAATTGCTTTGCTCATTTCGTTGCCCATTTACATTTGCTTTTCCCTTTAATGTACATACAATATCTATAAATAAATCAATGTCCACCTTGTACTCCATACTTGAAAATAGTCAAATTTACGTAATCACTCTACCCTAGTACCCAAAAAATGCGATAGGAATTAAAGAGGGCAATTGACCTGGGTAGAACATTATAATACAGGAAGCTAATGAGCAAACTTTGGCGCAGAAATAGCTGCACTCATTACATATTCTATAAGCAACAGCTAATGCATAACCTTATCCCCTGGGTCATTGTCAAAAAAAATTGCAATGTTAAAAATTAATTTCCTGCTGATTGACCATGACTAAATTGTTTTGCTTCCTAAAACTTTCCAGCATAAGTAAACTAAGCAGAGACAGATGTATATAAATATAAGATGATAGAATGATTGAAAGAATTACCTTTCAAGTGTGCCAAAATAGCATCTGAGATCTCATTGAATCCCAAATTCAGTACTTTCAAAGTCCTTAGCCCTATAGAAACCAGGGAAGAAAGAAGGATGTCAAATATTCATTGCTATTATCCAGTAGAGCTATGATTATACAAGGGATTTATAATAAATGGAGTAAATTAGAAATTACACATACACACACGCACAATTAAGGGGAATGAGAGATAATCACTGTAAAACCATAGAGATTAAAATAGAGAAAAGTTTATAAATTGGGGCTGGGACCCTAATATAGAAAGATTCAAAAAAAAAAAAAAAAAGGGAGAAATCGCATACCAGGCAGAAACCTCTGTAAACCCTCAGCGATCGAGGTAGCTCCCAGGCAACAAAAAAAAAAAGGAATACAAATTAACTGAAGGAATTGCACGGATGCAGCAGAAGCGATCGACTACCGGAGAGAAATTTGAATCTATCGGAACTGTGTTGGCCGGAGAAGGAACGAAAGCTCACAGACGGGTTAGGGTACTGCTTTGATTTGAGCGTGTTTGGTGAGGGTGAGGGGAATTAGAATGACAAAATTATAGTTGGCGGGGAAATTTGGCCGCGCTTTTTTTTACATTGTTGTAGCCTTATACGACATTTTGAATGCAAACGTTGTCAATTCCACGATAACAACAACGTGTGCGACCAAAACGTTGTTAATTACATTAACAAAAACAACGTTTCAAAATAAAACGTTGTCAATACCCTTGATCACAGCAACGTTTTTACCTCAAACGTTGTCAATACTGCAATAATAACAACGTTTATTATAAAAACGTTGTGGAAAATGTTATACACAACGTTTACAATAAAAACGTTGTCTTTGACAGACTTTTAACAACGTTTTTTTAAAAACGTTGTCCATGAAACGTTGTTAAAGCCCTCTTTTCTTGTAGTGTCGTGATCGCTATAAATCGTCGTACCGAAGTGCACACACCCCTCCTTTGTTGGCCACAGTTGAGAAGTAGCCCCACTGTTATAGCAATACGCATGACTTTGGCTTGCTAGTAGAACTCGATGGGATCGGGGACGACGATACCACGTACACGGGTATCGAGGCACTATTGGTTGTTTGTGTATTATAGGAGCTACCCAAGATTGAAGAAAGAGATATGATATCCTTCTATAACATGGTTTATTTATAAGCACTTATGTGTTAACCAAAGTGCTATGTGAGTTGAATGAATTGTATATCAAGTATGATGATATATGTTTAGTTGTGGTATATAAATGTTAATGCCATGTTATGTTTATTGCTTGAGCATCTTGCCATGCCATGTAGTTGCATTAGTAACTTACTGTGTCATTATGACTCACCCCGTTTGTTGTTTATTATTTTTCCTTAGATCCGAGCCAGCCTAGCGGTTCCCGGTGAGGTCGGTGAGACTCCGTTTAGCTCAAAGGTTGTATTTTGGTCTAGTAGCTCTTGGAGCTTGTTGTTGTTTAACAATATTTCTTTTGGTAAGGACGACGGTTATATAAAGTTATGTAAACTTTACTTGGGTAGTATTTGTTGTGTTGTAAACCATATATTCTTTTGGTAGCTGACGTATGTATGTCGTGCTTGTATATTTAACTTCATAGAAAGTTCAGTTTCTCTCCCGAGGATGTTGTAGCTCGTGGTTATGTTTTGTTCCGGCATGTTGTGGCCGATGTTATTGTTGTTATAGTTGTTTATTTCCCAAGTTTCAGACTTGTGGTTTTAGTTGTTGGGTTCCGGCTGTAGTTTCGCCGAAGACATGTCTATTTTAAATCAGGTTATCAGTTGTATTTTGTCGTAAGTACGGGTGGTTACGCCACGTAATTTTCTTATTTGGTTATGTCGTGTTGTTGTTTTGGCGACCCGACCTTGGGATTTCGTATAGAGATCCGGGTTGGGGCGTCATAGTTGGTATCAGAGCTTATGTTAGCTATTCGCTAGGATAGGTTCCATGGCCTAGGTGGGTGTGGTTTATTATTAAGATTTTAACGTCGAGTGTTGTGTATAGGTTAATATGGGGGAAATTAAGCACGGAGCGAGTACTAGTAGGGTCGGTATGAGTGCAGGTGGAAATGAGGAAAGAGATGAGAATGTTAATACTCAGCGTAATGTTCCTCCTAAACCGAGCCCGAACAATCCGAATGAAGTTCTTCATGATGTGTATCAAAGACTATCACAGATGATAACCGAGATAGCACCGCGAGTTATTGTAGGGGCAGGACCTTAACCGGAGGGTAGAGGACCACAACCAAAGGCTAGAGTACGACAGTTAGATATTACAGCACCACAGCCTAATACTGGAGTACCACCACAGAGAATAAGATATGAAAACAATACTACTATCTTTGAGAAGTTCTTAAAGATGAAACCCCAAAGTTTCGATGGAGAACCTGATGCTACTAAGGCTAAACTATGGATTAAACACATTATCAAGGTATTTACTGCTCTCGGTTGTACCGATGATGAAAAAGTTGTCCTAGCTGTGTTTATGTTAGAAGGAGCGGCGGAACATCGGTGGCAGATGTTGCAGGAGAGCTGGGAACAACAGAGGATACCTCATGTGTGGGTGAATTTCTTGAAGGAATTCAAGGCACAGTTCATTCTAATAGTAGTTCGGGAAAAGAGATAGATGTAATTCATCACTTTGGAACAAGGTAGTATGACCGTGGATCAGTACTCAAACAAGTTCTCAAAATTGGCGCGTTACTGTAGTCACTTGAACCCTATTGAAGCGAGGAAAGCACAAAGGTTTGTTAAAGGTTTGAGGACTGAATATCGAGAATAATTACTTTCGTTACAGTTTACTGATTACCGTAGCGCAATGGATTGTGCACATGGAATAGAAAGTGACATTGAGGAACGTAAAGGAAGAGGAAACATGAATAATTCTCAACAATCTTCACAATATCATGGACGAGATCAGAATTCGGGTAATAGGAGTAAGTACAACAACAATAATAACCGCAAGGGAAGTCAAGAAAGATCACAGTCCAGCGGGCAATCAAGGCAACAGTCTGGTGCGCAAAGTAATAATAACATGTTTACTCCAAGTCAACAGGGTGGTCCGTTGATATGTAGTTATTGCTTAAGACCAGGACATTCGAAGGACAGGTGCTGGAGTAAGGTAAAGGGGCAATGTTATAATTGTGGGGAGGCAGGTCATCTGAGGAAAAATTGTCCTAGACAGAGAGGTGGTTTATCAGAAAGTGTCAATCAACAAACAAGTGGGACTAAGAGGGATAATGAAGGTAGACCTAAGGTTCAGGGTCGAGTGTTTGCGCTTGATCAGTGTGGAGTGCCGGAGTCTACGTCGGTGCTAGGAGGTTTTCTATTTATAAGATTATGAGTACACATATTATGGTAGCACATGTTCATGCATTCATAAGTTACCTTGTGTGATTGGAAACTGGTGTTATATGTTTTCTAGTTTATCTTGTGATTGAGGGAGATACCCCGATAAGAGATTGGATTGTTGTTATTGGTATGATAAGATTGTGATAGACCAATAGGAAATCACATATTGCATGGTAGTTGTGTATCTTACCTTTACATGGCTTGAAAGTGTAAGAAGTTGTGATATACGAGTTAGTAACTATACGTTGTATGTCAATTTGTGGATATGCATATACATGATATTTATAAGATACATGATATAGATTGTTAATGTGTGCATGCTATGCATTGGTTGTGTACCATCATGAGATGATTATATTCTTCCATGTGACAAATATGCTTGGATTGTGTTGACATGATTGTTATTAGCATGCATATCATTCCTGTTTGGAGAGTTAGTATACTGTTACCACATGATTGAGTTGAGTATTTATGGTCATGTTATGGTTGTGAATAAAACTATACCAGAGTTAGAGGATTTCTCTACTTCATGAGAGTGTCCAGAAATGTTCGCAGTTGATTACTTTATATGTCATCTAAAATGGGGATTTGAAACATGTATTGAGTTGATACCAGGGAATCAAAGAACCTAGGGGATCACCATAAATTGGATTAGCGATTGATGGATTTCTTAAACCATGTGTGTAAGTCTTACTTGGAGTGTTTTGTAAAGGTGTCATTAATGATATGAATATTCACCTCCAGTTTTACTACGAAGCGAACCTTAAAAGAAAAAATTGAGTTGTGACCTTAATCAGAATGGAGAACAATATCTTCAACATCGAAAGATTGATATGATATAAGTGGACTTAATCTATTCACTGACATAGAGTTCATTGTGTTAGTATTGACATACTTGAGTTGGAATACTACTATTATAAAGTTAAATTTGCGTTATGTACGGATTCAAATATTTGAAGTTTCTATTCACACAATATGAACAGAATATGAGACATTGTCGATAAGAGGAAAGACTTAAAGATCTTAACTATGTACCTTCTACTATTCAATGGAGTTTAACATGATGACTAGTGTGTTCAAGATTGAAGATTTATTAATTATAACAGGACTATTTGGTATATGTTGAGATTGTTACACGCTATAGATTGTGATGGATTGATTAACCAAGTGATCATGTACCACTAATGGCGAAGATATGCGTATCAAATGAATTATATCCTTGCATATATGAGATATCGAGAGACTAAATTAAACACCGCGAGTAGTGTACTCAAAGAGGAGTTCAAGAATTGTTTCAAGTATACATCTTATCCTTAAACCTTCTCTACGTTGGAAACAGTGATTATGACTTCTGGGGAATGTGTAGACATGTGTGATGGATTCCAAATGATAGTTACTCACCACAACATTTGTCAACGGAGTATGGAAATGATACTAACTAAGACTAATATGGGAACACATAACGATGGATTTTGTCACCGGATTATCACATACTCGTCGGGGTTTCAACGTCGTTTGGGTTGTTGTGGATAGGTTAACTAAATCAGCTCATTTCATACCTATTGCGATGACCTACTCTTTGAATCAATTGGCGGCATTGTACATTCAAGAAATAGTTAGATTACATGGAGTACCGGTTAGTATTGTGTCGGATAGAGACCCAAAGTTTACATTGAGATTTTGGGGTGCATTGCAAGAGGCTATGAGGACGAAGTTAAACTTTAGTACAGCTTTTCATCCTCAGTCGGACGAAAAATTGGAAAGGTTGATTCGAGTACTTGAAGATATGTTACGCGCTTGCGCGTTGGATTTCAAGGGGAGTTGGGATTCGCACTTACCTTTAGCGGAGTTTTCTTACAATAACAACTTCCAAGCAAGTATCGAGATGGCACCGTACGAAGCACTATATGGGCAGAAATGTAGATCGCCGATTTGTTGGGATGAAGTCGGTGAGGCTAAAATTTGGGGTTCAGAATTGGTACAACAGTCGGTTGAAAGTGTAAGGATAATTCGGGATAGATTACTTACCGCTCAAAGCCGACAGAAAAGTTAAGCGGATAATCGAAGACGGGATCTTGAGTTCCAAGTGGGTGATTATGTATTCCTTAAAGTATCGCCGCGTAGGGGTACCAAGAGGTTTGGGAAGAAAGGTAAACTATCACCTCGATACATAGGGTCTTTTGAGATACTTGAAAGAGTTGGCACATTAGCTTATCGACTGGCCTTACCACCATCCTTGTCAAAAATTCATAATGTATTCCATGTGTCGATGCTTCGAAAGTATATGAGAGATGAGTCACATGTATTGGGATATTAGGAGATCACGTTTGAGCCTGACTTGTCATATGTAGAACAACCGGTGAGGATCCTTGACACGAAAGAACAAGTATTACGAACCAAACGAATTTCGCTTGTAAAGGTATTATGGAGAAACCATGAGATTGAGGAAGCTACGTGGGAGACAGAGGTTGAGATGTGGGAGAAATACCCTCATTTATTCGATAGACTTAGTAAGGAATTTAGGTGCTAAATTCTTTTAAGTGGAAGAGGATGTAATACCCTGAATTCTATATGCCTTATATGTGTCTAATTGCTTGAATAACATGTTAGATTAGCCATGCCTTGATTCTTGATACAAATCCTAATCTTTGTTACATCTATTTGCAATGCATTAGTTGTTATAGTTCTTGTAAATTTCCATGTTACTTATGTGTTACTTGTCTAGCATGGTTTTTATGACTTTTCAGAGACCTTTGCTTAGTGTTTTAACTTCACCTAAGTGTTAGAACCATCTTGGGACTATTGGACATCATTTTGGGGCTTTTCTAGAGCACATTTCGTGAATTTGAGTGCACTGGAGCAAGGGCGAGCGCCTGGGCGAGCGCTCAAAAGACAGAATGTTGAGGTTGAGAATTCTGGATGCTGCACGAGCGCCTAGGCGGGGGCCTAGGCGGCTGCCCCGTGTCCAGAATGGTGAAACTCTGTTTTCTTGATTTTTAAAATTTGACCATTTCACCCTTTGACCTCAACTTAAACGAGCCTTGGGCATTTGACCAGCTATTTTCTTTCCTAAAACCACTAAGGAGACATACAAAAACATCACTTCTCCTCTTAGTTCATCCATGGTGTTTTGAGAGTTAGTGTGAGAGACACAAGGTGAGATTAGTGTGTATGTGTCTTGTCCTCTCAATCCAACCATTGAATCTTCCATGCAAGACCACCAAAGCGTTGCTAAGGACTAGGGGACTCCATTACCAAGCTTTGATTTTGAATTCATTGGTATGATACCTCTATTTAAGGTAAGTTACTAAACCCCCTATGTATGTTAGAATTTGTTACATGTATGAATGTTTGTAAACATGCATGACTTGAATTGTTGTTGAATTCATGTTGAAAGGTTATATTGATGAGAATTACATGTTATTATGTGAAAGACATGGTTTAGTTGGTTTAAATTGTGTAGAGATTGATAATCACCAAAGTAGTGAACTAAAGAACATGTTAGAGACTTTATGTAACGCCCGCACGTGATTCACATCGGATCTCGGGTCGGGTCGCGACACTTTAAATGGTGAAAATTGCATATAGCAATTATACCCAAATTTTATGAACTTAATGAATTGACACCAAAAGTGGATTTTTGGGAAGATTATAATTCTCCGAATCACTAGTTAAATTACTACAAAAATTAGAGTTCAATTGGTATGGAATTTGGTCCTCCGAGTATTTGATACTGGTATATTAGAGACTTGTAAATTAGCTCTAAAGTTATGTTTTATGACTTTGAACAATATGTTTGATGATTATATGTTGTAGAAAAATATAATCTACATGATGTTTGTCAAGTTCACTACTTTTGAACTTGACGGTTATTTACATAAGTTGAGTAAGAGTACCTACTTGTGTGTTGTGTAGGTCCAGCTGGCGTCGTTGTTGTTAATGTCATGGTGGGACGACGTATAGTCTTTACGAATGGGATTCGTGATCGCTATAAGTCGCCGTACCGGAGTGCACACACCCCTCCTCTGTTGGCCACAGTTGAGAAGTAGCCCCACTGTTATAGCAATACGCATGACTTTGGCTTGCTAGTAGAACTCGATGGGATCGGGGACATCGATACCACGTACACGGGTATCGAGGCACTATTAGTTGTTTGTGTATTGCAGGAGCTACCCAAGGTTGAAGAAAGAGATATGATATCCTTCTATAACATGGTTTATTTATAAGCACTTATGTGTTAACCAAAGTGCTATGTGAGTTGAATGAATTGTGTATCAAGTATGATGATATATGTTTAGTTGTGGTATATAAATGTTAATGCCATGTTATGTTTATTGCTTGAGCATCATGCCATGCCATGTAGTTGCATTAGTAACTTACTGTGTCATTATGACTCACCTCGTTTGTTGTTTATTGTTTTTCCTTAGATCCGAGCCAGCCTAGCGGTTCCCGGTGAGGTCGGTGAGACTCCGTTTAGCTCAAAGGCTGTATTTTGGTCTAGTAGCTCTTAGAGCTTGTTGTTGTTTAACAGTATTTCTTTTGGTAAGGATGACGGTTATGTAAAGTTATGTAAACTTTATTTGGGTAGTATTTGTTGTGTTGTAAACCATATATTCTTTTGATAGCCGACGTATGTATGTCGTGCTTGTATATTTAACTTCGTAGTAAGTTCAGTTTCTCTCCCGAGCATGTTGTAGCTTGTGGTTATGTTTTGTTCCGGCATGTTGTGGCCGATGTTGTTGTTGTTATAGTTGTTTATTTCCCAAGTTTCAGACTTGTGGTTTTAGTAGTTGGGTTCCGGCAGTAGTTTCGCCGAAGACATGTCTGTTTTAAATCAGGTTATCAGTTGTGTTTTGTCGTAAGTACGGGTGGTTACGCCACGTGCTTTTCTTATTTGGTTATGTCGTGTTGTTGTTTTGGCGACCCGACCTTGGGATTTCGTATAGAGATCCGGGTCGGGGCATCACAATACCAACCTGTGCATTGCATTGAGTCCATCTGGCATTGTTGTCCAATCAAGGTGGGACGACCTATAGTCTTCACAAATTAATGTTTGTGATCTCTATAAGTCGTCGTACCAGTAGTTCACACACCCCTTCTTTGTTGGCCACAGTTGAGAAGTAGCCCCACTGTTGTAGCAATACGCATGACTTTGGCTTGCTATGTTGAACCCGATGGGATTGTGTCGGGGACGTCGATACTACGTACACGGGTATCGAGACATTGGTTGTTTTGTGTATTGCAGGAGCAACACAAGGTGTGAAGAAAGAGAAATGATATCCTTTATTGTGTGGTTTATTTACAAGCACTTATGTGAACATCAAGGTGCTATGTGACTATGTGAATTATATATCAAAGATGATATTACATGTTCAGTTGTGGTATGTAAATGATATTACGATGTTATGTTTATCACTTTAGCATTATGTCATGTCATGTAGTTTCATTTAGTAACTTATTGAGTTTCGACTCACCTCGTTTGTTGTTATATATTTTTCCTTAGATCCGAGCCACCAAGGAGTTCGCGGTGAGATTGAAAAGTGTTCACGCTTAGCTTGCAGGTTGCCTTTTGTTTGGTAGATTTTGAAGCTTGTACTTAGTTATTTTCTTTAGGCAAGGACGAATGATTATGTAAAGTTATGTAAACTTCACTATGGGTAGTACTACCTTGTGTTGTTTTGTATATTCTTTTGGAAGCCGACACTTGTATGTCGTGTTTATGTATATAACTTTATAGTTAATTCAGTTTATTTCCCGAGCATGTTGTAGCTCGTGGTTTATGTTTTCTCTGGCATGTTGTGGCCGTGGAGGTTGTTATTGTTGTTTCTAGTTGTTTTCCAAGTCTTAGACTTGTGGTTTTTGTTAGTTGGGTTCCGGTTGTAGTGTCACCGACGACTTATTTATTATTATAGGTTTTATGTGTTGTGTTTTGTTGTAAGTACGGGTGGTTACGCCACGTACTTTTCTTGTTGGTTTGTGTCGTTGTGTTGTTTGGCGACTTGACCTTGGGATTTCGTATAGTAATGGTTGGGGCGCCACATACGAGCCCTTTTACTATAATCAAAATATCTCTCTTTAATCAGATCATTTGGGTTTCGAACTGCTCGACTTGAACTACTCCCTAGCATTGTGTTGTGCTTCAATGGTGTTTTGCTTCAATATGCTTGTTTTTGTTTTTGTTCGCTTGTGTTTGTCTTTGGTCTGAGGTGAGGTGAGGTGAGGTGAGGGAGAGAGTGAGGTGAGGTTAGAGAGACAATGTAGATTATGATTTTTGAAAATATTGTAAACTCTTCATCCAACAAATCAGATGGAGTTATTAACGTGGAACTCTTTGCAAAGTAGAGTTAGGAAAGTCTGGAAAAAAAAAAAACGTAGAGTGAGCTTGTTGGACTTTTGGGAATAGTAGGGTGGCAAAATGAAAATTAAGCCTTAAATTTTTTAGGAAAATCTTGAACATGCGCGCCACCGGTAGGAGCATGTTCAAGATTTTCCCAATATTTTTCAAGATTTTTCCCCCTTTTATTTTCTTGAAAATTTACACTTTACAAATTTATGAGGATAAAGTGAAAATTTTTATTTTTTTAATATTGTACATTAAAATACTATAATAACAATAAAAATTAATATAATTTTAGAGAGAGAAAATGAAAATGAAAGTAAGGGTTTAACTTAAAATTTTTTATGGGATAATGACTTTACAAATCCTTCGACTATGGCCGATTTCACAATTAGTCCCTTAACAAAATTTTGTATAGTTTTCGTCCCTACCACTTCAAATTTGCACGCCGGAAGTCTTTTTGATGGATGTCGTTTAAAAAATTCTGTTAACTCCTCCATGTGCAAGTCACATGACTTTTTCTTGGGCATTAATGAAATTTCACCTACCCTTTTCTTCCCCCCACCCCTCTCCCTCTCTCTCCGGCCACTCCTTACCACCATTGAAAATGTTAACCAAGAATCCATACCCAAATCGATAAAGATAGTTTAATTGGAATCTGAGTTTCATTTCATGGTTCATTATCCCATAAATATAATATACACACGCGCGCACACACACACATATATATATATATATATATGTATGTACAATTATCCATCTATATCCATCTTTTACCGATCTCTTGCTTTCGACATTCCTGAATCAATGGCGCGTCTCCTCTCCCAAACCCTAATTCGAACATCATCGTCTTCGTACCAAACCCTAATCCACGGAAAATCGCAGCTGTTAGACCTCTCACCTCGCATCCTGACTCAACGATAATGCTTAAATAAATCGGGAAAGGCCCAATTAATCGAGGTGGAGTTGGAATTTGAAAGCTACCAATTCTGGCCAATTCTAACCAATTCTGGGTACAGAGAGAGAGAGAGAGCTACCATTGGCCATGATCGCAAGAAGACCGCCTTTGAGCTTATCCTCCTTGTCGGCTGCCACCGTTTTGTCGGTATAGACATGCGCATCCGAGTCAAAGGCGGAGGTCAAACTTCCCAGATCTATGCTATCCGCCCGTCGAATGCCAAAGCCCTAGTTGCCTTTTACTAGAAGTTCGTCGACGAGCAGATCTTCCGGCGATGGTCTGCACTCCCAGAATGGTAGCTACATCAATGTTGGACAGAAGATCCAAGTGACATGCTCCAGGATTGCAAAAGCATCCAGTCTTCACAATAACAGGGGGAAAAGAAACCTATAATCAGTATCAATTGTTGGAGTGCGGAAAATAGAAACCATTTACTCATTTAAGTAATATGGAGTACTATAATTTTGGCAACTATCGCATCTGATGATAAAAATGAAAACTACTCACA
Source organism: Platycodon grandiflorus (assembly GCA_016624345.1). Classification (NCBI taxonomy): domain Eukaryota; kingdom Viridiplantae; phylum Streptophyta; class Magnoliopsida; order Asterales; family Campanulaceae; genus Platycodon; species Platycodon grandiflorus. The sequence goes on from CM028368.1 coordinate 28,660,031, forward strand.
GCTAGAAAAATAATCCTCTCTCCAGGGACTCCACCCAAAATGAATGTTAATATGGCTATCTCACACGAGTGCTTTTAATTATTTATTAGAGATTTATCATAATATTTTTGAAAAATGGTACGTACAATGTACATAATTGACTTAATAAAAATTTACTAACGACATTTATAAAAAAAACTTTTGACGTGCAAATTTAAAATAATAAAGACGAAAATTACACAAAATTTTGACGAGGATCTAATGATAGAATCGGTCATGTCTGAGACTTTTAAAAGGGAATTGCTATTCCAACCCTCAAAAATGCTAAGTATACTCATTTACTTAGTTCACCCCCCCTTCAAACATTATACCACCTATATTACTAAGTATACCCCCATTTTTTTTCCCTATTTTACCCTTTAACAACCAATTTTTTTCCAATTCAACTTCAACCCATCTCTTTCTCTTCTTTCCCCCTCTTCTTCTGTTTCTCTTCTTTCCCCTTCTCCATTTCCTTCTTCTCTCTCCACCCCTGCCCCTGCCCCTCTCCCTCTCCCTCTCCCCCTCGCCTCACCCCTCTCTTTCACACACACAAAGCTTGTTCCTCTCTCTCGCTCTTCATCTTTTGGATCCGACGTAGAAAAAAGAATTAAATATAGGAACATTAAAAATGGGACTATAGTGGTTTTGACATCCAACAAATATTCAACCCATTTATATTTTTCTTTTTACGGTAAACAAATTAAATACTCTCGCTAATAATGGAGAGAAATATTCAACCCATTTCTATTGCTTTCTTGAATTTTTTAATAATTTTTGGTTAAATATTCAACACATTTTGGTTAAATTTTTTAATAATTTTTTGAATTTTTTTGGAGGAAACTGCGTAGTGTGCGGCACCCCTTACCGCATACCCTAAAGAATGTGCGGCACTGGTCCGCCGCACATACCTTAGGGCGTGCGGCCGGGGGTGCCGCACAGTATGTTAGGGTTCTTAAAAATTTTAAGGGTAATATAATCTTTTAAAATTGTGACAATTTTGTAATAATGGTAAAGGGGTATACTCAGCAAAATGGGGGGTGGGAATATCACTGCTCCTTTTAAAATTAGGGTGTTGCTATTCCTACCCCCAAAATTACTTAGTTTACCCATTTACTAAGTCTACCCCCCCTTCAAATATTAAACCTCGTATATTACTAAGTATACCCCCATTTTTTTTCCTATTTTACCCTTTAACAACCCATTTTTTTCCAATTTAACTTAAACCCATCTCTTTCTCTTCTTTCCCCCTCTTCTTCTGTTTCTCTTCTTCTCCAGTTCCTTCTTCTCTCCACCCCCCTCTCCCTCTCCCCTCCTACTCCTACTCCTACTACTCGCTCCCTCCCCACTCAAAGCCAAATTGATTACGGATGATAAAAAAATAAAAAAGCCATTACCAATCAACAAGAAAAAAAGAAACCTCAACTTGCTCTCTAGTGGAATTAAATATAGGAACATTAAAAATGGGACTATAGTGGTTTTAATATCCAACAAATATTCAATTCATTTATATTTTTCTTTTTACGGTAAGCAAATTAAATACTCTCGCTAATAATGGAGAGAAATATTCAACCCATTTCTATTGCTTTCTTGAAACACACATTTTGATTAAATTTTTAAATAATTTTTGAATTTTTTGAGGAAATGCGTAGTGTGCGGCACCCTGCACACTAGAATGTGCGGCAGTGCGCCGCATACCTTAGAGCGTGCGGCTGTCCGCCGCACATACCTTAGGGCGTGCGGCCGGGGGTGCCGCACGATCTTAGGATTTTTAAAAATTTTAAGGGTAATATAGTCTTTTAAAATTGTGCGATTTTGTAATAATGGTAGGGGTATCTCAAGAAACGAGGGAGGGGGTTTTGGGAATAGCACTACCCTTAAAATTACCCATGCTTATGTTTAGCGTATCTACGTAAGGCTGGTTTTGGAAAATAAAATTCGATTTCTCGTTGGCCGACTTTTAGCTTCCATAGTCAGTTTGGCCGACGTGTGAGAGTACGAAGATTATGGGCACACAGACGCAGACCCAGCAGCAGAAAACGGTTCTCTCATATGACGAAGTTTCCAAGTTTTTCTCTTTGCCTCTCTCCGACGCCGCCGATGCTCTTGGTAATTCTCACACAATCTCTCTCTCACTCTAGGTTTTCATCACACTATATTGTAATTTTGTCACGCATATTGCCTCTATTGGATTGTTGATTCTACAAATTAAGCATATCAAACGAACTTTTTGTGCATTGTCTTGTGGTTGGATTGCCTATTGAAAGCCTGCCTGGCCTCAGATTAAGCATTTTCTTATGAATGGGGTGACTCTGAGGTTTCTTGAATTCGATTTTCATGAATGTTGTTTGTAATTCGATAGATGTGCGTAAAATTAATATATGTAAAATTTTGACTCGTTAAATGAGACATTTTTACGGGATGGAGAGTATTGAAACTCGATTTCCTGTAAGAGTAAAGGTACTCTTAAGTCTTATCTTCTACTCCCTCCGACCTCCCCCCACCCCCAAAAAAGTCATACTTTGACTCTATTGGTCAAATTGATTAAATTTTGACCAAAGATTTATAAGAATTTAGTTATTCGTACGAAATCCTAAAAGTTGTTATTGATAGTTTTCTTAATATTCTTTAGGTGATTGAAGTTTTATAAGCTAAAACATAATATATGTATTTTAAAATAATAACTTGATATCGTCCTAGGTTGACTTTCCAATAAGGAAATGAGACTATTTTCTTAGGACGGAGGGAGTATCAAGAAAAAAGGTACTCTTATCTAGTGGTAAGACAAGAGTACAACACATACCCTTGATATTGCAAGTAGTACCTATGATGCCAAAGTGCTTGTCCTGGGACGCGTAACTCTCTATATCTTTGGTACTTCGCCAGGACTCATTAATATTATAGCTAAAGTACCGAACTAGATTAGATGACCTTCCTGACTTTAGATAAGAGCCTATATAAAATTTTGCTTAATGTGGACTAATACATGGTAGACAACCACGTGCTTTGTTTTTGGAGAAGATGCTTCTTAAGTTACCTATTGTCAAAGCTGAAAGGTGAAGCTAAAGGTGATGAGTAAAAGAACTAATTGAGCATCTTGAGCAAGCTAAGCTAGAGCTACAAAAACCAAAGTAAAGTGGAAAAGGGAAAGTGAAAGCTCTTGAATTTCCTACTCTCGAGCATTGTAAAGCTGTCCACAAATCATTGATAGTTCAATATATTAATTAACGATTATGCACAGCTTGAAGCTTGGAATATAGATCTCCGTTTATTCTTTTGGCTTCGAAAGATCAATCTGTCTTCAAGTTGTCTCAAGATTTTTTGCACCAACAATTGCGTGGTTGTAGCTCTTGGTTCGTCATTCTAGAACATTACAAAGATTGAGGCTCATTTTTTTCCTTAACATGTTGATAAGAATGTTCTTGAAAAGATCCAACAAGAAAGCTAAGATTGTACATGGATACTGTCAGAATATTTAGTATTTATTGATAGGAATTGTTCTGGTGTCGTAATGCTGTTTCAATGTGTTACTAGCTTATGGGTGCCTGTGAGGAAATTCTCCTTGGGAGGAACAATCATGGGTTGGGGGGGAGGGTAGTGTTCCTTCATCCCCTATTTAAGTGGAATCAAGGGTGGGGTTGTGTGTACTTGCTATTTGCTTTTGATTGTCCTAGATTGACATGGAGAGTTGGGAAATGCAAAACCGAGCAATAAAATTGTGAAATGATGGATCTCATCTCACCTCTTCCAGGACCCAAGGGTTTGAGTTAAGCTTCGCACAGGCCGCAGGTTGGTACTAATCGTGGGAAGTGAGACATGATTGTGCTATGTGTTATGTGGGAAGCACCGAGAGTGAAAGGCTATGGACAGAAAAAGTTGATAACTTGGAGAGGGAGTAAATTCTGTTTGAGGAGCCTGCATCAAACGTCAATTATAGATTCCTTGTTGAATAATTATTGTTGTTCTTTTTCTTGAAGAGCGATCCAAGTCTAATTTTATAATCAATGTTATTGGGGATCATATGGCCTTGGTGGGGGACATGCAGCAGTACTGTGTTGGCTGGAGGCCTGGAGGTGACACAACTGTCCATTGGTGGGCCTTGGATATATGCTGTGGTGCATTTGCCGAGAGAAATTCACGTATTTTTGAGAACATGAGTTTGGCCAAAGTTCTCTTATGGGATAGAGTGGTCTATCTTGCTTCACTTTGGGCGAGCACTCGGGGTGCGGGGTGCCTTTGGGGAGTGGCCAATACTGGCCATTTCTGTTGTCAAGCAGGATTGGAGAGTTCTCTTGGGGTTGATTTGTTTTTGTGTTGTTTTTAATCTTTTTCAGTTTTTCCCATCTTAGCATTTCCTTCTTTTTCGATAAAAAAGAAGCATGATGCTGGACATGAGTAGTAGGTAGGGTCAAGTATAAGCAGGGAGCCAGTCCAAAGTTAGTGGGAGTTGACCTTAGTACATTGAGATTCATGGGAGTTCAACACTTGGTTATTTTGCTTGTATTTGTTACACATGGGAAGCTGGGTGCCAAGTCCTGTATCCATATCCTGATGCAGGGTTTCTTTCTTTTTTTTTTTTTTGCTGTTTTTCTTAAGGGTAAGATATTAAGGTGTTTGATTTTTGAAAGATTTGTTCTTATAAAAAAAATGAAAGAAATTTTTTAAGTAAGCTTATGTCATGAAGACTCGGCAGCGGTTTGGGGGGACATCATGTAGAAATCTCAGAATGCTTTGGTTGGAGGATATTAGATTCTTTATGGAGGTTGTGGAGGATGCTGGATGCTCATAGGAGAAATGTGGGTAGCCTATACCATTTTCTGCAGGGAGCTCGTGTTTCGTTTTATGTCCACAAGTATTCTTGATTCAATAATATATCGTAAGAGTCTCGATTGCTTGCAGGGTTTCTAGAGTCTAAACTACTTTCTTTCCTTCTGATTACCACCTTTTGTACTTCTCTAGGTTTCTCAGTTTGTTCTCTTAACAGTTTCACTGTGTGTGATTACTGATTTCCAAAGTCCTTGATTTTTAATTTTTTAGTTGGTTATTCATGGTTTCCTCGCTAACACTTTCCACTCCTTTCAAAATTCTCCTTTCAAAATTAGCTTGACAAGGACTAAAAATGAAGAGTAAGATTTCTGGTCTTTGCTGTATCAAACCAATCTTCTGCTTCTTCTTCTCTCTTTCTTTAAAAATGAGTTGCATTTGCTGTATTCCCCCCTGAACCCATTGTCTGATTTTATATGTTGCGTTCCTACTGAGAGATTTAAACTTAGATCTCCTGCTGCTAAGGTGGTATTTGAGGGCTGTAACTGGAACGGTGGTATTTGAGGGCTGTAACTGAGAAGAGTGATGAATTGGTTCCAGTTACAGCTATGATTTACTCTTTAATCAAAAATGGATTACTTTGGGTTGTAATTGTCTCTTATTAAATTCATTCAATTGGAAAATATTAAAATTACCTGTTTCCTTCAGATTCGCATGCTTATAATTTCTGAAACATATTCATTTGAAAGAAATGCTGACTTTATTGATCCTTGTTGCAGCTGTCTGTAGGAGTGACTTAAAGAAAATATGTTATGATAACGGTCTTGTCAGGTGGCCATACCGGAAGGTAGGCTTTATGTTTTCTTCTAAAATCCTGTCTGAAATGTGTTTGGTTATATGAAGAGTAGTTTTAGAATGCTAATTAGCTCTGGGGTTCATTCATTTGTACACACACAAAAAGGAAAAAAATGGATATAAGCTTTTTGTGGAAAGAGATATGCCTTACTGAGTGAATGCATTAGTGCTTATGATCTGAACTTAAAATTCCATGTATTCTTAAGCCATGTTCTTTGATTTTTTCTACATCTTTTATGCTGTTGCGATGTGAAAAAATTGGCATACTTGCAGGGAAAAGAATAAAAGGTGGAACTTGGGCACATTTAAGACTATCAGATATATTTTTCTTACTTGAAATGATTGAAGATCAAATTTAGACACACTGATGACGAATTGTACAAACTCATTGAGGGAAGAAAATTCAGATTTACTCATGTTTGACAACGTACAAGGATTAGCCCTATGAAGAGAGGCGCGGGTGGGGGGGGGTGGGGAGAAGAACGAAAGTGAAAGAAGAATGCTTACCCTCGCAAGGGATTAGCTATGCCCAAAGTCCACGATCCGACAAATGTTCAAATCTCAATATTATTCAACTCTCCCACTAAGAATGGGGGATTACTTTGATAGTTGTTGTACAAAAGAAGAATCCAAATACTGCTAGGATGATACTAATTAATTAAAGGGTAAACTATCAAAAACCCCTATGTGCTGAGACCCATTATTCTGGTGCCCCTATACCGTCACTTTCTTAAAGAACCCCCATTTGGGGCCCTTTTAACGTGAAAATCTAACGTCGTTATACACAATTGCAAAAAAATAAATGAAGAACATTCCAGGTATTAGTGAACTTGAATAGACATATTTATCCTCTCCTTTCTCTACTCATACAAACGAAACCTAGTCCTCCTTCCAGCAATCAGTGCTCCTTCCTCCACCCACAACCACCCCATTCCCACCCCACAGTATCCCAATACCGACACTTTCTCTCACTACTCAATATATTCTATTTAACATATTTATTTCATTTCATCCCATCCAACGGTTCACATTCCCTCCCGCAAATCTAAATCTCCACCGTCCAATCGATCTACAGGCCCCATCTTATCACTATTCCCTCCCCTCAGATCCAAATAAAAAATCTCTCCTCCGTCTTTCTCTCTCTCTCTGCCCTTTCCATTTGTCACAGAAGAGAGAATATTTTGACTTCCAATACTGCCCATGAGGCACAGTCATGGATGACACATTGAAGCAGCAACCTGAGGCTAGAGTCGTCAATCGACCAAGTCGGATCAACATTCTGGCGACATCTGCCACAACAACACGAACTCAATCAACTCGCTCCTTTCTCTGCCCATTCTCACGGCGGAATTCATTGCGTCATGATACTTCTCCAACTCTGGCGCTCTCCTCAGCTTCTATGGCTTCCGGTTTCCAGTTTTCCTCACTATCCAAGAGCATATATAGTAGATCTAGTGGCCGTGAAACTTCAAAAACCAATTGGCGAGAGAGAGAGAGAGAGAGAGAGAGAGAGAGAGAGAGAGAGAGAGAGAGAGAGAGAGAGGGAGAGGGAGAGGGAGAGGGAGAGGGAGAGGGAGAGGGAGAGGGAGAGGGAGAGAGGGGTTAAGTCTGTTAAATGAGGGCAAAAAAGTCATTTATCCTTCTCCGTTAGTTCCATCTTGACTCCGTTTGGCAACCAGGGTTATTTAAAAAAAAAGGCCATATAGGGGCACCTGAAATGTGGGGCTTAGAACATTGGGATTTTTGATAGTTTATGCTTAACTAAAATACTAAAAGAACTCTAATAATATAACTAGACTACTTTAATCCTAAAAATAATAATAAGGTCCCAATAAAATTAGAGCTTTAATTGGTCTTTTGTTAGGAGGGAGGGAGGGAGGGAGGTTTAGATTCAGGGTTAAGTCTGTTAAATGAGGGCAAAAAAGTCATTTATCCTTCTCCGTTAGTTCCATCTTGACTCCGTTTGGCAACCAGGGTTATTTAAAAAAAACAGGCCGTATAGGGGCACCTGAAATGTGGGTCTTAGAACATTGGGATTTTTGATAGTTTACGCTTAATTAAAATACTAAAAGAACTCTAATAATATAACTAGACTACTTTAATCCTAAAAATAATAATATGGTACCAATAAAATTAGAGCTTTAATTGGTCTTTTGTTCTTAATAAGCTCAATACTAATGACCACCGACACAGGCATAGACCCTACAAGAAAGTTTCTTCAGACTGGGGTGTGATGTGCAAATGTTCTTCCGAGTGTTATGATTACTTGTTTTTGCTCTATCAGGGAGCTCGCTCCTTTGGAACAATTTATCGTGGCTGGTGGGGATTCATTGGGTTAGCCATTACTCTTTTTATATCCTCATTTCTTCAGATGCACTTTGGATGTTTTGGCATGGGCAAAGATGCTAGTTTGCTGTTCTGTGTTGCATTTGGACAGAGAGAGATTCTAGAATTTAGAGATCAGTCGGTCGCTTCTTTGGGATAGAGTGGTTTTTCTAGCATCTTTTTGGGCTTAAGTGAGGGGATTTTCGAGGAGGCCATTGCGGAGATTCAACAATATTGGAATGCTTTCATTTCTTAGTTATAGTTCTTATCGTTGGTCTTCTGTATTTTTGCTCTTTTGATGGACTCCTCGTCCGTCTTTTTGTCTTTCTTCTTCTATTAATATGATCTTTTCCTTTTTTTCTCAAATAAACCATAACAGTAGTACTACTCCAACTGTAATTCCCTAAACAATCAATCAAGACACAAGTTATCCCAAAATAACAATTCAAAATAGCCATATAATTATTTAGTTCCAAATAAATTATTCTTTCCCTTGCGTCCTGCTTCATTCATTAATCGAAGAAACAATTGTCCTTTTATTTCAACTTAACTTCGTGACCATAAGTGTAGTCGGGTATTGCTTTTAGTAGCCTTGGAGAAGTTGGAATAAACTCAATCTAGAAGATAAATCATATCTTATATTGTAATCTGCTATGACATTCCGTCATTTGTCTATCTTGATGTCTCTTTCTCTCTTTTCTCCAAACGTAACAAAAGAAAGAAGGAAAAAAGTAAAGCCAGCTATTGCTTTTATTCTCTTTCTCTCTTCCCCCATCTCTCTTTCCCCAAAACAATTATTCGTTATTTCAACTTTTAGTTTCGGTGCCAATTATGGGTGGCTTTTGCTTTTAGTAAACATGGGGTTGTTGGAATAATTCAATCAAGAAGATTTATATTATATTGTAATCTGCTTTCTGTCATTTGTCCCTGTTGATGTCTCTTTCTCAATTTCCCAAAAACCTAAAAAAAAGAACGAAAAGGAAAAGGAGAAACTAACAAAAAGAAGAGGGATATATGGCTTAAATTATAGTTATGCATAAACAGCGACCATCTCACTCTCCTTCACTCGTTTCACAACTCTTCTCTTTGCTCTATCTCTCTTTTGTGATCATCTTGATTGCAATTGGATTTGGGACCCTTCTTTTTTCTTTTTATTTTCCTTCTGAAAAGTCTATAAGATTCAGTGGATTTGTCTCTGCAGCAAATCCTGGATTTGACTAAGGGTGATGCTGGAAATCCTAGGTACTTTAATATCAGCTAGATAACCCATGGTTGTGTGCCAATTGCTTTTACAAGTTCCCTATCAACATTCTGTACCATCATCATTGCCTGACGCGACTCACTGGAGTCATCACTTGCTGGTGACAACATCAAGGGCAGCTTTATGGCCTATGTCTTCCTGCACATGGAGGCCTCACTTCTGAGTTCAAGATGGCAGTCATATCTAGGGATTCTGCAGCTAGCAGATTTCAGCAAAGAGGGCTTCAGGCCATCCTTTCCCCCCCCCTCTCTCTCTCTCTCTCTCTTTCTCTTCTGGTTAGGTATGTGGTGGTGGTCAGTGGGTGAGGGTGATAGAGCCTTCATGATGCTCATGGTAAAGGAGGCCAAAAGGAAGACGTATGGTAGCTATGGAAAGTGCTGGGTGAGGAGGCTGCTGATTATTTCAAAGCTAGAGGTCTGTTGCTATGGTGGTTGAAGGCTGTGGCGCTATGTTGCACGGATACGGATACGCAGATACGGATACGTGGATACGGGATACGGGGATACGGGTTTTTTGAAAAATATAGGATACGGGTACGGGGGTAATATGTAAATATTAAAAATATAAGGACCCAAATATAAATAAAAAAATATACATACCAAAATGTAAATATAACAAAATATAAGCACAAATACTAGTCTTGAGGGGTAGCAAATTAGCACATATACTAGTCTTAAAGATAATAATGTTATTCTTCGACATTATCTCCGACATCTTCACAAAAAGCAATTAAAGCATTTTTCAACTCCGGTTCATCTAATGTAAGATTCGCTATCTCGAGAAATCCAACATCCTCCATGCTTCCAAAGTCATCTCCACCAACATCCCACATCTTGGTCTTCTCAGCTTGGTATTCCGGATTGTTACGTGATAAAAGACGAAGATTGTTATGTACAAAGACCAAATGCTCAGCACGTTTTGGAGTTAACTTGTTCCTTCTAAGTGAGTGAATAAAGGAATATGTGCTCCAATTTCTTTCACAAAAAGAGGTGGAAGATGGTTGTCCAAGCACTTTCATAGCCATTTTCTGAAGTAGAGGTGCAGCATGACCATAATCTGCCCACCAACTTCGTGGCTCCATATAAGCCCGATCATCAATAGAGTCAGTGTCATTAAAATGACTTGCACTCATGGCAATCAAGGCATAATCAGAAGTAGCAGCTTTACAGTCTTCACTTTGAAAAATCCTCTTAAAACACTTGTTTCTTTCAGAGGCAACTTCAAGATCCATATTAGGAGGAACTCTTCCTTCTCCTTCTTCAAGCCATTTCTTGCTATAGAACCTACATTAAAAATGGTTTTCATATCATATCCATAATTATAAGAATGCCATGGATCACATCATAAAATGATTTTGATAATTAGTTAATTACCTCGGATTCAATGAATGTGCTAGACAATGGAGTGGAGTATTATTTTTGCCCCATCTTGCCACAAGAATGCCATGGATCACATCATAAAATGTAGATTCCTCATTTGCCAACAACCCCTCATGCTCATAGATAACCTTCTTCACCTTCTCAATCATAGAATCCCACATCTCATAAACTAGATGAAGACAAGGTTTGTCAGTATCACAAAGCACGAAGCATTTCATAAATGGGGCCAGTAAAATCAATGATGTAACTTATCTTACTCCACCATCCATCATTCAACATCAAGTCACGGATTGTTGCTGCAGCTCTTCTATCATCCTCTTTATAGTTTGTCCACTCATCACTAAGCACCATATTTTCTAAAGAGCGTCTAATGAGTTTAAACCTTTTAAGCATCACAATATTAGAAGCAAACCGAGTATCTGCCACTGCAAGCAACTTCAATGTGCTAAAGCGATTAAAAATAGCCAATCGCATCTGATGGTTCATCACAAAATTTTTTACAAACAATGCATCATCATGCACAACAGTAATTCAACTACATTCATTGTACACCTCTTGGTTGCTATCGACATTCTTCGCTGCACATATATTTTTCAATGCAAGATTAAGAGTATGCACAACACAAGGAGTCCAATAAATGCCTGGAAACTTGCCTTCAATTATCTCTCCAGCTGCTTTGCAATTAGCAGCATTATCCGTGATTATTGGAACAACCTTGTTGTCCCCAACCTCATTAATCACTTCTTTCAATTTCGCAACTATAAAATGTTTATCTTTAACAATTCCCGAACAATCAACTCCTTTGATAAACATGGGGCCACTGTCCGAGACAACCATGAAATTAATAATTGGCCTACATTGAGGATCACTCCAACCATCTGACACAATAGTTACCCCTTTATCATTCCATTTGCTTTTTATTGGCTCTAACAATCTCTCCACATGTGTTTTCTCTTGCAACAAAAGTGTTGTCCTAAGCTTATTGTATCCAGGAGGAACATATCCACCCAAATTATTATTAGCTGCAAACGCATAAGAATGCACAAAATGTGGATTTCTAGCCAAGTTAAAAGGCAAACCCGAAGTATAAAACATCCTAGCAATTTCGGCATCCAACTGATTCCTGGTTTGTGTGTCAAAAGCTTTCTCAATAGCAGTCTTACTAGAGTAGCCTTTTCTTTTTTTTGATGTGAATTGGGGAAAGTCAGTAGGGGGTAAAGAAGTGGAACTAGGGAGTGAAATTGTCTTAGGTTTTAGTAACTCTAATCTCTTTTCCGTTTCTTCATCAATCTTCTTCATTTGTATCAAATTGTCAATAGTCACTTTTACAGGCCGCAACTCCTTTTCCACTAATCTTTAGTAGATGAGCTCTAACTCTGGTATAATTACCCGCATAACTCTTACTACAATAATTACATGTCCATTTCCTATTACCACCAATATTTACCCCTTTTTCTATGTTTAATACATACTTCCATAAAGGGTTTTGGTCTTCATCAATTCCAGAATTTCTAGCGACCGAAGAAGTAACGCTACCGGAACCGGAGGATGTCATATTCAAAAGTTAACTGAAAATATAAAGTAAATATTTGAATTATAACAAAGATATAGAAGATGTAAATGTTTAAAAAAAAAAAAACCAAAAATAAATGTTTCAAAATATAAACCTTCTGTCTAGTCACTAGTGTCTATGTTTGAAAATAAAAAATATAAAACTAAAAGTCTCAAAGCCAAAAGAAAGTCACACTACACTACAGAGCAATATCCAAAAAAGGAAAAAAAAAAAACACACACACACAAAGAACTACACAGCAGTATCCAAAAAGAAAAAAACACACACACACACAAAGAACTACAGTACACAGCAGTAACCAAAAAAAGAAAAAAAAAGCACACAAGCAGTTTCCAAAAAAGAAAAAAAAAACACAAAGAGTCAAAGACAGAGGCGACGTCGCGACGAAGAGTAGAAGAGAAGACTTCAAACGAAAAAAGGACAAAGGCGTACCAACCTGGAAGCAGATCGATCGAAGATGCTAGGGCCTAGGGTTCGACAGAGGCTTCGATCGACGAAGGATCGACGGCAGCTTTGATCGATGAAGGATCGACGGCGGTTTCGATCGATGAAGGATGACGGCGGGCTTTGATCGACGAAGAGCTTGGATCGATGAAGAGCTTGGATCGACGAAGGAAGCAGATGACAACGGTGGAGGCTAGGGTTCGTTTTCAGAAGGAATCGATCGTTTGTTGGCTAGGGATCGATCATATAAAGGGTAAGTGATACGTATCCAATTTTTGGGTATACGTGTCCGGATTCGGGTTAATGTTCCGGGTTTTGGACACGCGTACCCGTGTCCCGTGTCCAAACTTTTCAAAAATCCAAATTCGGCCCCGGTACGTATTTCTTGCCGTATCCAGTGTATCCGAGCCGTATCCGTGTCCGATACGTATCCGACACGCGATACGCCATGGAAGAGCCGTGTCCGTGCAACATAGCTGTGGCGTATGATTGTGGGAGTTTGAAGGTGTACTTGACTGAAGAAGTTATGAAAAGAAAACGAATATGGAAAGAAAAAAGAAAAGAGAATTAGGTTTTTCCGTTCATACGGCTATAGCTCAAGGGTATTCATATGCTTCTGAAGACCAGTGATGAGATTTCAATCGGGACACATTCAATGTCAAGACCTTAATTAGGATTGGATCTAGACTTAAGGAGACCAACCTGCACTTTAGCCTAATCATGTTAGAGTACTGCTTTATGATAGAAACTGGCAGTTACACTAAGATAAATGGGACTAAATACAAGATTTTATTGCGATATTCTCTGAAGAATCATTCTCAATAGTAGTACATAACAGAAATACAGCATATGAGATTTAACTAAGGATAATAATCCAGAAATCAGTTTCAAAGTGTTTCCCTTCCAAGCAGTTAAGAGCTTGGTCTCTCCCACCCAGTTCCCACAATTAAATGCCTAAAATATAACTGCTCTGCACTGACCTATTGTTATTTATTTAGCTGACTCCTACAATAACTAACTCTTACATAATTGAATAACTGCTAACTAACTCTTAAATAACTGCTTACAACATTAATTCTGCTCATTGGGCCTAGCCTTCCTCTTATAAACTTGATTAATCACAGGTCTAGACCAAGCTCTCAAATGCTTGGAAGGGAAACACTTTGAAACTGATTTCTGGATCATTATCCTTCTTAGTTAAATCTCATATGCTGTATTTCTGTTATGTACTACTATATCTCTGTTTGAGAATGATTCTTCAGAGAATATTGCAATAAAATCTTGTATTTAGTCCCATTTATCTTAGTGTAACTGCTAGTTTTTATCAACTGGTATCATAGCAACAAGATCTTGGTGCATTTTATGGTTTTGACCAGAAGCATGGAGGCACGCTTGCAGATTCTAGAACGAGGATTTGAAGGTCTCTTGGCTATGCGGGAGAACATGGAACAAGACAGGCTTGAGCGCATGGAAACATGAAGGCAATTAACTGAACTAACAAAAATAGTGCGTGGAATAGCAAATCGTTCCAGGCGAGATGATGAGAGTCAAACACCGACCGAAGTGGGTGCTGGAATTAATATCGGTCCGAGAAAAAGAGTGGAACGATGGAGAAAGCTGAAAATTTTAGTTTTTCAGGGTGAAGATGCATATGGGTGGACAACCCGTGTTGAGAGATATTTTGATTTGAAAGGGATGACCGGGGCTGAGAAGTTGAAAGTAGTTATGGTGGCAATGGAGGGAAAAGCTTTAGCATGGTATCAATGGTGGGAATTTACTGCACTAAATCCTGCATGGGTTGATTTTCGTTTTGCGGTTATAAGGCGTTTCCAACCAGCCATGATTGAAAGCCCTTTTGAATTACTATTGACTCTCAAACAAACGGGGTGAGTAGAAGAGTATAGGGAGAAATTTGAATTATATGCAAGCCCTCTCAAATGTGCTGAACCATCTTATTTGAAGGGAGTTTTCTTAAATGGACTCAAGGAAGTGGTAAGGGCAGAATTGAAGCTTCATCCGGTTCAAACCTTTTCTGAATTGATGGATTTTGCTCAAAGGGTGGATGAGAAGAACACCTTGATAAGTAAGGGAAATAGTGGAACACAGTCTGGAGGAAAACCATTTAGACCTTAGAAGATTTAGAAGATTAACTGGTGCTGAATTGTTCGAGAAATCTAGAAAGGGACTTTGTTTCAGATGTGATGGAAAATCAGGTCATGTATGTGCTAGTAATAAACAATTACAAGTACTACTTTTAGAAGAAGAGGAAGGACAAGAAAATAAAGAAGAGGAGCTGAAGGTACAAGAGGAAGGGGGAGAAATGAAGAATTTACAATTGTCCTTGTTTAGCATCAATGGTTTCACTTCAAAAAAATCTATCAAGTTGTGGGGAATATTGGGAAATAGACAAGTGTTAATCTTAGTAGATCGTGGAGCCTCACATAATTTCATCTCTTTTACATGTGCCAAGGAGAATCAATTGCAAATAATGTAGGCTTCGCCTTATACGGTAGAAGTGGGAGATGGTAGGAAAATTGGCTGTGAAGGGGTGTGCCCGGAATTGAAGATAATGATTCAAGGATTGGGGATTTAACAAGATTTCTATGTGTTTGATCTAGGAGGAGTTGATGTGGTATTGGGAATGGAATGGTTGGCGAGTCTTGGTGAGATACAAGCAAATATCAAAGAATTGACCCTCAAAATTCCTATCAATGGTAGTTATCACATATTGAAGGGGGAACCAAGTTTATCACGTGCAGCAGCGTCTCTCAAGCGTCTCTCAAGTCCATTATCAAGGCGGTCAATGATCAAGGACAAGGATTTTTGTTGGAGTATAGAGGGTTGCAAGTGGAGGCCGATACCAATACACCTTTACCTAAGTGGTTAGAAGCCATATTGGATGATTCTCTGGGAGTATTTCAAGAATCACAAGGATTGCCTCCTCACCGAAAGCAAGATCATGCTATTGTTCTTAAAGAAGGAGCTAACATTCCAAATCTCCAGCCATAGAGGTATCCCCATTACCAGAAGGATGAAATTGAAATGTTAATAGATGATATGCTTCATCCCGATATAATAAGGCCAAGTGTGAGCCCTTATTCTAGCCCAGTTATTTTGGTGAAAAAGAAAGATGGAGGATGGCGTTTTTGTGTTAATTATAGGGCTTTGAATAAAATTAGATAAATTTCCAATTCCTATTATTGATGAGTTGCTTGATGAACTTGGGGGAGCGGTATTTTTTCTAAATTGGATCTTAGATGGGGGTATCACCAGATTCAAATGAAGGAAGAAGATATTCCTAAAACTGCTTTCAGGACTCATGAAGGGCATTATGAATTTGTTGTGATGCCTTTTGGACTTACTAATGCTCCTTCTACTTTCCAATCCTTAATGAATGAAGTGCTTAGACCATATTTAAGAAAATTTGTTCTTGTTTTCTTTGATAATATTTTGGTCTATAGCAAAAAT
Organism: Platycodon grandiflorus; assembly: GCA_016624345.1. Classification (NCBI taxonomy): domain Eukaryota; kingdom Viridiplantae; phylum Streptophyta; class Magnoliopsida; order Asterales; family Campanulaceae; genus Platycodon; species Platycodon grandiflorus. The sequence continues at coordinate 28,676,118 of CM028368.1, forward strand.
GATATGGAGCATAAAATACATTTACAAGCAGGTTTGGCTTTATTGAAGGAACATCAATTGTTTGCAAACAGAAAAAAGTGTACTTTTGGGCAATCTCAATTGAATATCTTGGACATATCATGCAGCCGACCCTAAGAAGGTTGAAGTTATGTTGAATTGGCCTACACCAAAAGATTTAAAGGCCTTGAGAGGATTTTTGGGTCTTACAGGCTATTATAGAAGATTTGTGAAAGACTATGGCAAGATCTCCCAGACTTTGAAGCTACTTGAGAGCCAGTTGCAACCATCATGGAACAATTTCCTTCTTTTCACCTTGAGGACAAGGTGACTCTTTTGAGGGGGAGTATTGTTAGACCTGTTATTAATCAAGTTTATAAGAGGAGGGCTAGGCCCAATGAGCAGAATTAATGTTGTAAGTAGTTATTTAAGAGTCAGTTAGGAGTTATTCAATTATGTAAGAGTTAGTTATTGTAGGAGTCAGTTAAATAAATAACAATGAGTCAGTGCAGAGCAGTTATATTTTAGGCATTTAATTGTGGGAATTGGGTGGGAGAGACCAAGCTCTCAAATGCTTGGAAGGGAAACACTTTGAAACTGATTTCTGGATCATTATCCTTCTTAGTTAAATCTCATATGCTGTATTTTTGTTATGTACTACATATCTCTGTTTGAGAATGATTCTTCAGAAAATATCGCAATAAAATCTTGTATTTAGTCCCATTTATGTTAGTGTAACTGCCAGTTTCTATCACTTTATTGCTATAATGTGGTCTGTCTTATTACTTTAGCCTAATTAGGATTCCAATCTCTTTCAATGTTCTTTAGATCCTTTCTGGAAAGAGTATTGAAGAAATTAAAATGGATGCTGCAAGAGAAAGAAACAAGGAACTTGCTGAGTTCTTGAAGGCTACTGGAGAGAGGAATGATGCTTCAGCGAGTTCGGCCGCATCATTGTCTCCGTAAGCTAATTTAACATTTATATGCCGACATATATGCCTTATTTGCCCCATATCAATATTTTAAAGCGCCTACATGATGTTGCATTTTGCTGACTAGGGGCCATAATCTTACTGTTTGCATGGTCGTATGGCGTCAAACATTTAAAACGCTGCGTCCTCCAAATTTTACATTCTTTATTTCATTATTCTTCTTTTGTCTAAAGAATAAAGACAAAGAAAAGATGTCGTCATTACATACATATATTGGATTTTAGTATGTGTCATAGCTATCAAAAGTTCCTGGTGTTGTAGGAGTGGGAGGGCAATGAGAAGTTCTTTTCCCCAGAACAGGAAGACCAAAATGAATTAGGAGACTGAATGATCAAGTTCTGAAGATATAATAATCTCTGTGGATTTGCAATTTTCGCATTCACTCGTCATTTTCCACACTGGTTTCATTTGTTTTTCCGTCGCAACTTCCCTGAGTGATTTAGAACATGCGTGGGGGATCTCAGCCTAGAAAGGCTGAGGCCAAAATTGATGCAGAGCCGCAGGTTTAAAATATTTTTACTAGTCTGTTTGGAAGGGATTGGGGTGACTAAAGTCCAAGTACAGATGAAAGGAATGGAATAGACTACAATTCCACGTGCAAGATACACACCAAATCAAGTAACTAGAATAACTAGAATAACTGCAATTGGAATTAAACTAGAAACTGAAGCGAGACCTAGTTGGGTTTGTAATCAAGATCTTGCAACTCTAGGACTTTGGTCTCACTCTAGCTATTTACTTTTTTCTAATGATCTCTCTGTTTCCTATCTTGTATCTTGGTATGAGGACACTAATTCAGTATCTACCGGCTTTCACAACACATGGAGACCCTAATTGGTTGCCAAGTATTGACGGCTCTCGCAACAATAATACGAGTCAACAAATTGCATTAGAGATCTAGTTCTCTAAGTGGCTATCCATGTGAGTAGCTATATGTCTATGTCACTAACATGAATTTCTACCTGGATTATCTGAATTGATTAGTCCGGCTTTCACTACGCGACCAACAATTCTACAATTGACTAATAGGTGATCAAACTACTTGAAGCATTAAGAGCACAAGACAAAATCCAAGCAATGAAATAGTACTATAATTTTTTCTTTTTTGATAAAAGAAGAAATATCATAGATTAAGAAGAAGGTACAACAAAATGGATGAGGAGTCCATCCAAAAGAAAGAGAAGAAAAAGAAAATGAAAATAAAATTACTACAATAAGGCATTCCAATCTTGCGTAATTTTCGAGAAAGGAACCCCACTAAAACCCCTTTGGCAAAAAGCCAATAAAGAAGCTAAAAATACCACCCTATCCCATAACAAATCCAACGTGACCTCCTTGCTCCTGAAGATTCTAGGATTTCTCTTTATCCACAAACACAAAAATGAAGCAATAGAAGCGGGACTCACCCAAACCTACCCTACCACCCCAAATAAATCGTGCCAAAGATAACAGGCACTATCGCATGGCAGTGAAGAAACATGTGACTGAGAGATTCAGCAAACTTTGCACACATCACACACCAGTCCGGGGAAATAGCCTTACCAGTCTGGGGAAACATGTGATTGAGAGATTCAGCGAAATTCGCACACATCACACACCAGTCCGCAGAAATAGCTTTACCAGTCTCCGCTTCTGCAGCATGTCGTTGGTGTTGAGTTTATATAACGCAAGAGACCAAGCAAACACTCTTATCTTGAAAGGAATCTGGGCTTTCCAAATGAAGGAAGAAAGGAGAAAAGGTGAAGAAGTACGAGGCTGTATCAAGTGAGAGTGGAAAGATTTACTCTAAAAATGCCTCAAACCCTCTAACTCCCAAACTCCTGAATCTGGATGGGTAGACAACCTAACCTGAGTGAGTGTATTAAGAAAGTTAGTCACCTCTTTCGCCTCCCGTTGGGATGACGGAAGAAGTGAAAATTCCAGAGACCCACCCCCACAAGAAACTCTGAAATAGGGGCCAGATGGACTGATGAAAGATTATACAAACGAGGAAAGGATATCTGCAAAAACACTTGGCCCACTCTCATATCCTCCCAAAATCAAATACGCTCCCCATTCCCGACCTGCATCTGAGTGTGAGAAAGAAACTAGGGGTAGCACTATGAGTGACGGAACTGCTGATATTAGTATCCCAACCGATCTGATGCAAGCCAATTCGCTCCTAATCAGTTTATGCCAAATAGATTGTGGTTCCCGGGGGGAAGCGCTAAAGCCACTTACCCACTAAAGAAATGTTCCGACAAACAATCCCAATTGCCAAGCCCCCCTCCCCTTTAGGCATGCACACTCTACTCCACCACAAGATGATCTATGCTCCCCCTCTGGCCCTCTCCAGACCCCTCCCACAAAATCACGCATCACACACTCTATTCGATCTGCCACTCACAAGGATCTTAAACAAAGAGAGAAAATATATCGGAATACTCAACAAACACAACCTAATGAGTGTAATCCGCCCATCTAATGAAAAGAATGCCCGTTTCCACTGATCCAGACGCTTTGCAATCCTCTCGACAGCTGGATCCCAAAAGGAGACAGCCTTGGGATTACCACCCAAAGGAACCCCTAAGTAGTAAGACAATGCCAAGGCAACACATGACACCCAATCAAAGAAGCAAAACCTGGCACCTCTGGAGACCCCATGTTAACACCCGCAATACCGCACTTGGCAAGATTAATCCTAAGGCCAAGATAGACTAAAAAATATGAAGAAGAGTCGGCACATTCTTAAAGTTCCTAACACCCTTGGATAAAGATAAGATTGAATTCCTAACACCCTCGAATAAAAATAAGATCGTGTCATCAGAAAACTGTAAATGCAACATCCTCACATCCTCTCGACCTACTGCACAGCCCTCAACTAAATCCGTCTCCTCCCCTCTTGAAATCAACCTACTAAGAACGCCACCCGCTAATGTGATCAAAAAGGGGGAAAGCAGATCCCCTTGCCGCAAACCCCTCGTAGCATTGAACCACTCTTGCGCCTTACCATTAAAAATGACTGAAAAGGATGGAGAAAGAAAACATCCCGAGATCCACTGTCTCCATCGACTACCGAAACCCTTACGCTCCAACACAAGATCTAAGAAGCTCTAATTCTCCCTATCATTAGCCTTCTCGAAATCAAGTTTAACCACCAGACCTTTCCTACCCCGCCTCTCTACGTCCTCCACGACTTCATTGGCGACCAAAGCTGCATCGACACTCTGACGGTCCCCAACAAAAGCGCTCTGCGCCATGGAAATAGACTCAACCAACACACCTCGTAACTGTAAAGCCAACACCTTAGTGATACGCGAGTTCTCAAGAAGTTGCTATGTATGGTTCTTGAAGAAGTTGACGAGGAGAGTGTTATTTGTGGGGTTCTAAGAACTGAAAGAAAAGTGATATGCGAATTCTCAAGACTTCCGTCGCTCCGTCGCTTCATCCTTGCAGGGACAGACAACACCCCTAGCAGGATTGTGGATTCAAAAGTTGCTGAAATCTTGCGATCAGTTTGGCACTGTAGATGATGACAAATTAGAAGCTGAAATATGAGGTGTTAAGTGATTGTTGAATTGGATTCTAAGGTGGCTCTAGCATATGAGTTTCCAACGTGGAAAAATGACCAAGGAAGATTTGGCAATTTATCGGTGATATTAGTATACAGCTTTTATAGATTGTGAAGGTTCGTTCAAAAAGGTTTCACAAGAAGCAAATGCTGGTCGGTTTAAGAAAACGGCAGACGGCTGGTACAGATCCTCCAGGCTTAGCAGTTTTTTTTTTTTCTTTTCTCTCTCCCCTTTTTCCTTCTCTGGTGACTTTGAATGTTCCTTTCGGTATTTTGGTTTATGTTCATTTTTCTTGTTTGTCAGAAGAAATTTTTGCTGATCGTGGTATAAGGGTCGATAAGAGTATGTTCCACTGGGAGGTTTGACCTTTCATGTTTTGGGGGGTGGGGGGGGAGAGAACTTTTCTCGGCCATCTTATGTGGTGGAGTTATATTTATAAATTGATGTAAAAAAAAGAGTATTTTGTCAATTATGTTGTGCTAGTTTGCTAGAATGCCGCGTCTCCCCATTTATATAATCAAGGTTTATCACAAGAAAACACTTTCTTATAAAAAATAATTTTCTGGTGCTTTGTTTTCTTTATCTGGTTTTTGTTTATGCAACTTCCTCTCAAATACATCTGTCCTTTGTCAATGAACAGAGTGTCCCAGATTCAAAGCAAAAGCAGCACCTCGGTACAAGATATGTCCAGCTCACGAGGTGTCTCTAAGCAGCAGGGAAGCAAGAATTCCCCGAATGGGACGCCCTCGGATCTGCAGAGCTCAAACTTGAGCAATGGAACTCCAGCCAGTTTAGATGAATTTATGTATGGATTCCCTTCAGATGGCTTGTCAACTGCCTCCAACAAATGGTGGGGAGTAAGTAGCGCTCTTGATGGTAAACATGATTTTCATGGTGTGCAAGGTGCAGACATCCAAGCAGAGGAACACCAATCCAAGGAGAAATCGGTTAGTGCTGAGTCGAGTCTATTAGAAAAATCAGATAGTCGAATGGATCAAAGTAAGGTTGGTCCTCAAGGGACAGGTATATTGACAGCTGTGAGGAAACGAGCTTTAGAAGAAGGCAGAGCTCTGAACCTGGGGGTATATAAATATGGTGGTACGAAGAAGCTTGGTAGGAGAGAGCGAGTTTTGCTCCTTGGAATATTCAAATCCTCGTTGCCAAGTCGGTGTAACACATGGTTTTGAAGACTCTTCACTGACTGATCGGCTAGCGTTCAACATAGTTGAATCATTTTATCTACATTACTCTATGTGAAGTTAACTTCGTGGAAAAATTGCGGGTTAGTCCCTTTTATGAGATTTTCAATCGTTTAAGGACAAGATAATTGTTTCTAACTGCTTAAGTCCACTTTAAATGATAAATTGACTATTTGTTCCAAACTGTCCTCGCCCCTTCACTTCCCAAAAAATCCCTTCATTTCACGAGATTTTTTCTCTTCTACTGAATTATGATTTCAGGAGCACACTTGAAGCCCGCTCCAGGAAATGCCAGGCAATCGCCCTTATACTAAGAAGAATGCGCGGAGGGGATTCTCGAATTTTGCAAAGGCTGGATAGGTGTCTAATTATTAATAATCAATTTCATCTTTCTATGTCGTTAGTCAAAGTGAGTCATGTTGGCTTACTTCCTTTTCTTTCTCATCAATAGAAGCAAAGTAAGCTTTTCAAGCTAAGCTAAAATCTCTTCAACTTGCTCTTAAAGCTTGGAATTGGAAGATTTTTGGTGATCTTAATAAGCAGATTCTTCAAGCTCAGAATGAACTGGTTGGAAGCTAGCTTACAGATGTCATGGTCTTTCATCTTTATGATGTACTTTTAAGTGGGCAAGAAGAAAGGCAAGATGCAAAAAGGAGGTGAATATTGCTTACCCATCTTCTTCTTCTTTTTCTGGATGGTTGACTTTTGTTGATTTTGAAAAAATTGTGCATTTGTGCATCGCGATGTTTCGTATTTTTTAAAGGCATAAACGATATTTCGCAACAAAAGTGTCATTTTTCGATTAAAAACAATTATAGTGGACTTTAGCAAATGAAAATTGTCTAAAAGGGATCGGCTCGAATTTTGCCCTACCTTCATTATCTTTGTTATAGAAAGTTTTGGTTCTACACTGCCCCTTTATGGATTGTTTATCATTTTCTGACAAAGTTGTTAAGAGTTTGATGGAAGCTTGCATGGTCGTTTATTACGGGACGGCAACACCCGACAACTTGGTATCAGAATGATGATTACGGAGATGAATTTTGGTGGAAGCTTGCTTTCCTTTAGCTTGTTTCTTTCGCTGCCCATTTTTATTGTTGAACTCTCAAGGGAAACAAGAGCAAGGTCATGAGTCACACCACCCATTGCACGACTCGCATCATGGCATTCGGCTTCAAGCTCAACATGACGACACACATCCGTAAAAGTCTGTATAAGTTAGAATCTGCCTCAAATTACTCCAAGAGTCAGGCAGTGAACGAATCACCGGTTGAACTTGTTGTTCATTAGATAAGATACTACCAACAGCCTTAAGCTCACGAATCATTCTCGACATCTGACGAATTTGATTGGGGATGGATCGTTTCTGGTCAATCTTATAGCTTTCAAACTTATAAGTTAAGGTTCTCAACCTTGTAGAAGATGTGTTCCCAAAATCAGCCCTTATCTGGTCCCACATATCCTTAGCAGTTGGGCAAGTCTCAAACTGCCCAATAAGATCATTATGCATGCTACTCAACATAGTAAAGCGTGCACATCGATCTTTCTTTACCCACAATTGGTAATTCTGCACGTTAAGACGATGTTGGGCTACGGTAGAATTATCCATTTTTGGTTCAGTCATCACAGTATCTAGGTTCTTAAGAACCTCCTGCTCGTTTAGCAAGTAAGTGATTTTCCTTTGCCAAATACTATAGTTTCTGCCATCCAATTTCTCACCCTTATTCAAGTCAATGATTACACTCTTTGAAGCCATTTCACTATAATATGGTTGCAAATATAGACATTTTAGAATACATTTCAATTCACTTTTGTTGCAAAGATTAATTAAGAATATTATCACATTATACAAATAAAGAGGGAAAATCCGCGGGGCTCGTAATCGCAACCAAAGTATGCACAATGTAAAAATATTCGCAAATTAATACTTTGAACAAAAGAAATAAGACAAAACAAATCTATCTAAGTACACAATATGTACAAATATATTTCCACTACTGAAAATACTATTATTGGGTCTTGTGTAGTCCTAATATCAATTTTAGAGCCCAAAACGACAAATTTATGTCAAATATGACTTAAAAAATATAGAAAAAATAATTAAAAATTTCCAAAATTTTTAAAATTCACAAAACAGTACCCTAGTCCAACACATAGTCCTTTTGGTTCATAAAATATCACTGAAAATTTATTTCGTATTTTTAATTATTTAAAAACTATGTTTTTATACATTAAAAAAATCAAAACACATTTCCAGTCAGAATTTTGCAAAGCAAACAACACCATTGGACTCAGAAGGCCCAAAAAACCCAGATGCGCTGCGGTGACAAAAAATGGTGGCTGGAGCAGTTGCACGCGCTCACATGCGCCACCATTTTCCCTCACGCACCGCTTGTGCCACACAGACGCTTACTGGGCCTCAGGGCTGACGTATCTGCTGACGGTGCAGCCATGTGGTGATGATGTGTATTGCCATGTGGGTGATGACATGACAGTTGCCTCAGACAAAGTGGGACCCACCTTACTGACGTGTATTGATGATATGGTAGACACATCAAATTTGACCATTGACCATAGACGTTGACTGTTGACCAGTTGACTGGGAATAAAAAGTCCTGGCACTCCACAAAAAAAATGGTGTTGTAGAGAGAAGGAATCGTACATTGTTAGAGATGGTTAGGTCGATGATGGCACAAGCCAATCTCCCAATTTTGTCTTGGGGGGATGCGCTAATGACTGCCGCATATGTACTTAACCGAGTGCCTTCACCCTTGTGGCATCTTCACCCTTGTGGTTGTGCAGGTTATGTCCATAGTACATCTAATAAGTTTGGAAAACTAGGCCCTAGAGGAAACAAATGTGTTTTCATAAGGTATTCGAATACCTCGAAAGGCTATGTTATGTATGGTGGAAAACCTGAAAAAGGAATGACTGAAATAGAGTCGCGCGATATTGATTTCATTGAAAACGACTTCCCTCAGATATGGGAAGTTAGAAAAGACTTTGAACTTTTTGAAATGGAAGAAGAACATTTGACGTCTCTTGGCGAAGGTGGGGAATTACCTCAACCTGATCTTATGGTACAACATGAAGTTGAGCCTATGGTCACCAATGCGAGTCAAGAAGATCTTTATCCTAGTGGGAGTATGGATTCTAGTGGGAGTCCTATACTAGAACGAAGAAGTTAACGTGGGAATATACCTCGTCGTCGATTTGCGATCGAAGGGGAATCTTTCTTATGTGCTTATTCCGATTCCAGTGAGCCTACTTTGTTCAAAGAATCTTTTTCTTTACCTACTAATAATGAATGGATAACTGCTGAGCCTCACATCCACTGGATTATTGGCCAAGGTAACTATTCTATTTGGTTCGACCGTTGGCTTGTGACTTCCATTAATGATCAGCCTGCTGACTACCAGTTGAGTTGTGTGAAAAAATTGTTTCTTCCCTCTGGCATAACTCCTTTGGCCAAATCTTTTCTTGCTCCCTATATTGCCGAAGAAATAGTTTCGGCTAATATCCACCTCACTAATTTAAAGGACAAGCTGTGCTGGGATTTGATCTCTAATGGTCGGTTTACTCTCCATTCTGCCAGATTATTGATTCGAAATCCTCAGCCGATCTCTCTTTCTTCGAAGTTTATCTGGCATAAGCATTTCCCCATCAGATTAGTGTTTTTATGTGGCTTTTATTCCTTAAAAAGCTGCCTATTGATGAAGGATTATTGAGTAAAGGTTTCAGTTTGGCCTCCAGATATGCTTGATGCCATATTAATATGGAGACTTTTAACCACATATTTCTGTCCAATAAAAGTGCCCAAGCTGTTTGGTTATTCTTTCAGCATAGCTATGGTATTCGTATGAGCGGTTCTTCTATTCAGCAGCGCTGCTTCGACTGGTGGATTAACAAAGACTCTATAACAAGATCTCTCTTACCCTCCTTAGTGCTTTGGACTCTTTGGAAAAGTAGAAATAGAGATCTTTTTGGCAACAATCCTTGGCTTGTCTCAACTCTTATTTCTTTGATTCAGGATGATCTTCATTACATCCTCTTGGCTGCCAATTATCGGGTTGTTGGGGCTATCCAATCCTCTCTTTTGGTAAGCAAAGGCAAATTACTGTTAGTTCTGTCAAATGGATAGCTCCGTCGGGTATTGTTAAGCTCAATTCGGATGGTGCTTGCAAGGGTAATCCTGGTTTAAGTGGAAGTCATGGGTCTAATAATGCTGCTGAGATTAGGGCTCTCTTTTATGGAGTCCGAGTCCGATGGCTTCATGATAATGGCTTTAAGGGAGCCATTGTTGAGATGGATTCGAAAATAATCTTTGACTGCCTTACAAAAGACCTCTCCCTTCCTTGGAAATGACTATACTACTTTCGAGCAATTCTATCCATGCATAAAGACAACCAATTTGTTTCTTCCATTGCTATTGGGAAGCCAACTTTGTTGCAGATGGTCTTGTTAACCTTGCTTGTTCTTCTCTTAAGGATCACTTTTTCTCCTCTGCTCGTGACACTCCTCAGGCTATCCGTAGTCACTTACGTATGGATGCTGCTGGGACTCCCAGACTTCGGATTTCCTAAGCTCTTTTATTTAGCTTTTTCTTCTTTGTTGTTGCTGTCTTTCTTTTATGTTTATGCTCCTGTATTTCCTTTTCGAGGTTAGGCTCCTCCGTCCTCCCTCTTATAAGGGCCAGACTGGTTGTCCCCCTCAAATTTGTACTTCTTTTCCTTTTTAATAAAATCTAGTAGGGTGCCGCCCCTGTTTGTGACGCCCCAACCCGGATTCCAATACGGAATCCCAAGGTCGACGCACCAAAACAACAAGCAAATAACAAATACAAATACTAAAAGCATGTGGCGACGTTACAGCCGGAACCCAACTAATAAAACACAAGTATAAGTTTTGTAGAAAATCATTCACACATCAACTACCTCGGCCACAACATGCTGGAACAACTGTGCATAAACCACAAGTTACAACATGCTTGGGAAAATAACTAAGTTAAATATGTAACAGAGTATACGAGCTCGACATACGCGTGTCGGCTACCCAAAAAAATAATAAGTACAATTAATGTACCAATACTACCCCAAAGTAAAGTCTACATGACTTTACTTAACCAGTCGTTCTCACCAAAAGAATTGCTACCACTAATAACAAAAGAGCTCCAGGGTATACGAAGCAAAAGACCACCTGCGAGCTAACGAAAAATACTATCCGGCCTCACCGCGAACTTCCTTCCTGACTCGGATCTAAGGAAAATAATTAAACAACAAACGGGGTGAGTCGAAACTCAATAAGTTACCAAATGCAACTATATGTCATGGCATAATGCTCAACGATAATTTTAACATTGCAATACATTTATATATCACAACAAACATGTAACATCATCTTGATATATACATAACACCTCTCAATGAGCACCTTGATACTCACATAAGTGCCTATAAACAACCATGTTATAAAAGGATATCATTTCTCTTTCTTCGTCTTTACGTTGCTCCTGCAATACATAAAATAACCATGTGTCCTCGATACCCGTGAGCGTGGTATCGACGTCCCCGATAAACCTATCGAGTTCAATCTAGCAAACCAAAGCCATGGTATTGTTACAACAATGGGGCTAATTCTCAACTGTGGCCAACAGAAGAGGGGTGTGTGAAACTCTGGTACGGCGACTTATGGCGATCACAAACGTTAATTTGTGAAGACCATAGGTCGTCCTACCTTACTCAACCAACGACGCCAGCTGGACTTACATAATGCACAAATAGATGTTCTTATTCATCTAATGCAAATAATCATCAAGTTCAAAAGTAGTGAACTTGACAAATGACAAGTAGATTATTCTATTCTACCACCAATCATCATTCAATACATATGTAAGAATTCTATTCAACACATTAGAGCCATTCACAAGTCTCTACTTTAACAGTACCAAAAACACAGAGGACTAGAATCTCGATCAATCGAACTCTAAACCTCGTAGTAATTTAATATGTTGTTCGGGGAGTCATAATCTTCCCTAAAATCAACTTCTCGAAGTCATTGTTAAAGTTCACAAAATTAGGGTTTCAATGCTAAATGCAAGATTACCCAATCTCAAGTCTCAAGTTCTCTATTTGTTCAAATCCTAAGATTTATGTTCAAACCCTAGCTCGTCAAACATCATTCAACCCATAAACATATCACAAGTATAATGTACCCATCTCAACCTAGAGATTTGTACATAAAAACAACATCCATAGCAAGTCATACAAGATCAAAGATGAACTAGCATACTATAGAGTTTAAAGCTTGAAAGGGGGTTTAGTAACTTACCTAGAATCGATTATCAAGACAAAGAAAATGAAATCAAAGCCTTCAAAGATGATCTCCTAGTCCTTAGCAACACAATGGTTGTCTCGGATCGAAGATCGGACGGCTAGATCTCCGGGAACTCACACATACACACTAGTCTCACCACATTTCTCACACACACACTTTGGATCTTCAATGGAGGAAATGGAAGGGAAGAGTGAGAGAAATGAAGTCTCTCTCCTCACTTAAGTGACCCCAAAACCTGATTTGGGTTGGGTGGTAACGTGGCTCAAGGAGAGCCACACAAATGGTTTGAGATTTTGAGTTAAATGAAATTTTCGAAAAACAGAGATTTAAATCTGCCCGACTTGCACGGCCGCGTCAAGGAAGGCGCACGGCCGTGCCACTCTCGCACGGCCGTGCCAAGAAATGCTGTGCGGCCGTGCCAAACATTCTGGAATGTCTGACCACTCTTTGCACGGCCGTGCCAAGGAAAGACACGCGGCCGTGCCAAACTTTCTATCCAGTCACACTTTCATTTTATTCTATTTCCTCGATTTGAACACTTGGCCACACCTAGGTGTGATTACACAACACTTATAACACATCTTATAGACATCATGAACCATAACAATCAATTTAACAATGCATAATTAATCTAACAATTCTTATAAACATGAAACTAAAATATAAATTTAAGCATAATCCAACTAACATGCTAATAAAACAAGTTTAACACATAAGTCACACATAAAATAAGTAAATCATGCATAAGAGGATTCAGGGTGTTACATCCTCTCCCCCTTAAAAGAATTTAGTCCCTAAATTCCTTACCAAGTTTATCGAAAAGATGAGGGTATTTCTCACGCATATCGACTTCGGTTTCCCAAGTAGCTTCCTCAATGTCGTGATTCCTCTATAGTACTTTAACTAGTGGAATCCGCTTGGTTCGCAAAGTTTGTTCCTTAGTGTCAAGAATCTTTACCGGTTGCTCGACATATGACAAGTCGGGTTCAAAAGTGATCTCCTCATACTCTAATACATGTGAGTCATCCTTCATGTACTTTCGAAGCATAGACACGTGAAACACATTGTGGATTTCTGACAACTAAGGCGGTAATGCAATTCTATACGCTAAAGTTCCCACCTTCTCAAGAATCTCAAACAGACCAATGTATCTCGGTGATAACTTTCCTTTCTTGCCAAACCTCTTAGTACCCCTACGTGGCGATACTTTAAGGAACACGTAGTCTCCTACCTGGAACTCAAGATCTCGTCTCCGATTATCGGCATAGCTTTTCTGTCGACTCTATGCAGTAAGTAGTCTATCCCGAATAACCTTCACACTCTCAACCGACTGTTGTACCAACTCCGAACCCCAAATTTTTGCTTCACCGACCTCATCCCAACAAATCGGTGATCTACACTTCCGCCCATACAAAGCCTCGTACGGTGCCATCTCAATACTTGCTTGAAAACTATTGTTGTAGGCGAACTCCGTTAAAGGTAAATGAGTATCCCAACTTCCCTTAAAGTCTACCGTGCACGCACGCAGCATATCCTCAAGTACCTGAATCAACCTCTCCGATTGTCCGTCTGATTGAGGATGAAAAGATGTACTAAAGTTCAATTTCGTTCCCATAGCTTCCTGTAATGCCTGCCAGAATCTTGACGTAAACCTCAGATCTCGGTCCGATACAATACTCACTGGAACCCCATGCAACCTCACTATCTCCTGGATATACAATGCCGCCAACTGACTCAAAGAATATGTTATCGCAATAGGAATGAAGTGTGCCGATTTAGTCAACCTATCAACAACAACCCAAACTGCGTCAAAACCTCGATGAGTACGTGGCAACCCTGTCACAAAATCCATCGTAATATGCTCCCATTTCCATTCCGGAATCTCAAGTGGTTGCAACAAACCCGCTGGCCTCTGATGCTCGGCCTTTACCTGCTGACAAGTCAAACATCTAGAAACATGCTCGGCCTTTACCTGCTGACAAGTCAAACATCTAGAAACATACTCCGCAATTTCTCGTTTCATTCCACTCCACCAAAATTGTTTCTTCAAATCCCTATACATTTTGGTACTCCCCGGATGTATAGTATACTTCGCCTTGTGAGCCTCATTGAGAACTTGTCGTTTAACCACATCATTCGAAGGAACGCAAACTCTTCCCCGAAATGTAAGAATTCCATCACTGTTCATCGCAAAGTCGGTTGTTTTTCCCTCGCTCAAATCACCAATTATCTTAACAATTTCTGGGTCACCAACCTGAGCCTCTTTAATCTGTTGAAACAAAACTGGTGTAGCTCGAATATTCGCAAAGATTACTCCACGTTCTGTCTCGAAAGGATTCCAATCTCGCAAATCCTCTAACATCTTCCATTCTCGAACCATTAAGCAAGAGACGTATGTCTTTCTACTCAATGCATCCGCTACTACATTTGCTTTCCCTGGATGATAAAGGATCGTACAGTCATGGTCTTTCAATTTCTCCATCCATCTACGTTGTCTCATGTTCAACTCCTTTTGTGAGAAGAGGTATTTCAAACTCTTATGATCCGTGAAGACCTCAAACTTCGCTCCGTAGAGATAATGTTTCCACTTATGCAACGCAAACATAATCGCAGCCAATTCTAAATCATGAGTAGGGTAATTCTGTTCAGAAGCTGTCAATTTCTTTGAAGCATAAGCAATAACCTTCCCATTCTGCATAAGCACACAACCCAAACCTTACTTCGAAGCATCACTGTAAACCACGAAGTTGTCACCTCCACTAGGCAATGTCAAAATAGGAGATGTCGTCAAGCGTCTCTTCAACTCTTGGAAACTGGTCTCACATTTCTCATTCCACACAAACGGTGTCGTTTTCTTTGTCAAATTCGTTAGAGGTGTAGCAATCTTGGAAAATTCCTCAATGAATCTCCGATAGTATCCCGCCAAACCCAAGAAACTACGAACCTCGGTAACTGTACTCGGTGTTTTCCATTTTGTCAATGCTTCCACTTTGGATGGATCAACTGCTATCCCATCCTTCGAAACCACATGACCCAAAAATGATACTTCCTCTAACCAGAAAGCACACTTGCTGAACTTAGCAAATAACTGTTTCTCCCGAAGAACTGATAATACTACTCTCAGGTGCTGCTCATGTTCTTCCTGTGACTTAGAGTAAACAAGTATATCATCAATAAAGATCACTACGAAACAATCCAGATATTGATGAAACACACGATTTATCAAATCCATAAATACCGCTGGTGCATTTGTTAACCCAAACGGCATAACTACAAACTCATAGTGCCCATACCTCGTGCGAAAAGCAGTTTTGGGAATGTCTTCCGCTCGAACTTTCAATTGATGATACCCACTCCTCAAGTTTAGTTTGGAATACACAACCGACCCTTGTAACTGATCGAATAAGTCATCGATGTGAGGTAAAGGATATTTGTTCTTGATTGTTACTTGATTTAACTGTCTGTAATCGATACACAACCTCAAAGTACCATCTTTCTTCCTCACGAATAAAACCGGTGCACCCCAAGGTGATACACTTGGTCTAATGAATTCCCTATCGAGAAGTTCCTGTAACTTCTCTTTCAATTCTGCGGGTGCCATTCTATAAGGAGCCTTAGAAATAGGAGCAGTTCCTGGTAATAGCTCAATACAAAACTCTACTTTCCTATCAGGAGGCATATCATACTCAATGGAAAACACATCAGGAAATTCACAAACTACCGGAACTTCCTCTAACTTCGGTGTAGTAATATTCTTGTCAACCACACAAGCCAAATAACCCGTACACCTACGTGATAATAACTTTCTAGCCCTCAAAGCAGAAATAACATGTATATTACTCTTGACAGCATCACCCACAAATGCAAACTCGGGAACACCCGGCATAGCAAAAGTAACTTTCTTACTATGACAATCTACTAAAGCATGATAAACACACAACCAATCCATGCCAAGTATCACATCAAAATCACGTATGGGTAGCACAACCAAATCAGCATGCAAAGTGTGATCACCTATCAGTATATCACAAGCTCGGTATACCTCCGAAGCCAACATATGCTCCCCCAACGGGGTAGATACCTCAAGCACAAAAGGTAATGATTGGGGCAATACACACAAGTTTTTCACAAAATGAGATGCAACATATGAATGCGATGAGCTAGGATCTATAAGAACTTGTGCTCTACTACCGAAAATAGAAAGACTACCTCCTATCGCGAACGTAGACTCAGGCACTCCTTGTTGATCGAGCGCAAAGACACGACCCTGAACTTTGGGCCTACCGTCGCTATCTCTCTTCGTACCACTAGACGGCTGACTCACGCTCCCCGACTGACTACCCTTTAGCTTCGGGCAATCCCTCTTCAAGTGACCGGCTTCCCCACAATTATAGCATTGCCCTGGTTTATACCCTAATTTACTCAAGCAATTACTCTCCGTATGTCCAGGCCTCGTACAGTAATTACATATCACTGGAGCACCTCGTTGCCCCTGAGAAGAAGTAAAATTATTCCTTCGTCCGCTTGATTGTTGTCTAGATTGTCTGTTAGATGATACTCTGTTCTGATTTCCCGTACGATAGTTGTTATTGTTGTTGTAGTTACCCCTATTCCCTGAACCTTGTCCTCGCCCATGAGATTGCGAAGATTGTTGGGAACCCACATTCATCCTTCCCTTATGCTCTTCAATGTCACTTTCTATCCCATAGGCTCGGTCTACTGCACTGCGGTAATCTGCTAGCTGTAATGACAGTAAATGTTTCCTGTACTTGGTCTTCAACCCCTTGATAAACTTTTGAGTCTTCCTTGCCTCATTTGGAACCAAATGGGTACAGTAACGTGCCAACTCCGTGAACTTAGCCACAGACATGTTACCCTGTTCAAGATCACAAAACTCTCGCTCCCTCTTTTTCCGAACCACAGATGGAATATACTGGGCCTTGAACTCCCTTAAGAAATTAGGCCAAGAATGTGGTACTCCCTGCAAATTCCAGCTCTCTTGTAGCACTTGCCACCAGTGCTCCGCTGCTCCCTCTAATTTGAAGACTGCTAAGGTAACTTTCTCACCATCATTGCAACCCAAAGCTGCAAATATCTTCACTATGTGTTCAATCCACAGTTCTGCCTTATTAGCATCAGGTTCTCCCAGAAAAGTTCGGGGTTTCATCTTCAAGAATTTCTCAAGAGTGGTGGTGTTGTTTCTCTGCCTTACCTCCGGTTCTAGCATTATCACTTCCGGTTGTGGTGCCTCCACCTCCGGTTGTGGTGTTTCTACCTCGGGCTGTGGTCCTGCCCCTCCGTTCATCCGCTGCGTCAATGCATTAGTTCAAGCATTCTCCGGTACATATTTGCCATTTCCTCATTCTGGTCATTCTGGTTCTGTTCAGGGGGATCATTACGAGGACGGTTAACATTCCCCGCTCCCTCATCACCCTCTCCAGCATTTGCACCAGCCCTACTGCTACTCCTCCGTTCCTAGTTTCCACCATTTTATCCTACATACATCACTCGACGTTAAGAGTCTCAACAATAAACCATACCCACCTAGGCCAAGGAACCTAACCTGGCTTTGATACCAATTGTGACGCCCCGACCCGGATTCCAATACGGAATCCCAAGGTCGACGCGCCAAAACAACAAGCAAATAACAAATACAAATACTAAAAGCACGTGGCGCAACAATCCGTGCTTACCACAAAACCAAAATAATAAAAACTTAATGAAATAAAGTCAATCATCGGCGACGTTACAGCCACAACCCAACTAATAAAACACAAGTATAAGTTTTGTAGAAAATCATTCACACATCAACTACCTTGGCCACAACATGCCGGAACAACTGTGCATAAACCACAAGTTACAACATGCTTGGGAAAATAACTAAGTTAAATATGTAACAGAGTATACGAGCTCGACATACGTGTGTCGACTACCCAAAAGAATAATAAGTACAATTAATGTAACAATACTACCCCAAAGTAAAGTCTACATGACTTTACTTAACCAGTCGTCCTCACCAAAAAAATTGCTACCACTAATAACAAAAGAGCTCCAGGGAATACGAAGCAAAAGACCACCTGCGAGCTAACGAAAAATACTATCTCGCGCTTCCTGCCTGGCTCGGATCTAAGGAAAACAATTAAACAACAAACTGGGTGAGTCGAAACTCAATAAGTTACCAAATGCAACTATATGTCATGGCATTATGCTCAACGATAAGTTTAACATTGCAATACATTTATATATCACAACAAACATATAACATCATCTTGATATACACATAACACCTCTCAATGAGCACCTTGATATTCACATAAGTGCTTATAAACAACCACGTTATAAAAGGATATCATTTCTCTTTCTTCGTCTTTGCGTTGCTCGTGCAATACACAAAATAACCATGTGTCCTCGATACCCGTGAGCGTGGTATCGACGTCCCCGATAAACCTATCGAGTTCAATCTAGCAAACCAAAGCCATGGTATTGTTACAACAATGGGGCTAATTCTCAACTGTGGCCAACAGAAGAGGGGTGTGTGAAACTCTAGTACGGCGACTTATGGCGATCACAAACGTTAATTTGTGAAGACCATAGGTCGTCCTACCTTACTCAACCAACGACGCCAGTTGGACTTACATAATGCACAAATAGATGTTCTTATTCATCTAATGCAAATAATCATCAAGTTCAAAAGTAGTGAACTTGACAAATGACAAGTAGATTATTCTATTCTACCACCAATCATCATTCAATACATATGTAAGAATTCTATTCAACACATTAGAGCCATTCACAAGTCTCTACTTTAACAGTACCAAAAACACAGAGGACTAGAATCTCGATCAATCGAACTCTAAACCTCGTAGTAATTTAATATGTTGTTCGGGGAGTCATAATCTTCCCTAAAATCAACTTCTCGAAGTCATTGTTAAAGTTCACAAAATTAGGGTTTCAATGCTAAATGCAAGATTACCCAATCTCAAGTCTCAAGTTCTCTATTTGTTCAAATCCTAAGATTTATGTTCAAACCCTAGCTCGTCAAACATCATTCAACCCATAAACATATCACAAGTATAATGTACCCATCTCAACCTAGAGATTTGTACATAAAAACAACATCCATAGCAAGTCATACAAGATCAAAGATGAACTAGCATACTATAGAGTTTAAAGCTTGAAAGGGGGTTTAGTAACTTACCTAGAATCGATTATCAAGACAAAGAAAATGAAATCAAAGCCTTCAAAGATGATCTCCTAGTCCTTAGCAACACAATGGTGGTCTCGGATCGAAGATCGGACAGCTAGATCTCCGCGAACTCACACATACACACTAGTCTCACCACATTTCTCACACACACACTTTGGAGCTTCAATGGAGGAAATGCAAGGGAAGAGTGAGAGAAATGAAGTCTCTCTCCTCACTTAAGTGACCCCAAAACCTGATTTGGGTTGGGTGGTGACGTGGCTCAAGGAGAGCCACACAAATGGTTTGAGATTTTGAGTTAAATGAAATTTTCGGAAAACAGAGATTTAAATCTGCCCGACTTGCACGGCCGCGTCAAGGAAGGCGCACGGCCGTGCCACTCTCGCACGGCCGTGCCAAGAAATGCTGCGCGGCCTTGCCAAACATTCTGGAATGTCTGACCACTCTTTGCACGGCCGTGCCAAGAAAAGACACGCGGCCGTGCCAAACTTTCTATCCAGTCACACTTCCATTTTACTCTATTTCCTCGGTTTGAACACTTGGCCACTCCTAGGTGTGATTACACAACACTTATAACACATCTTACAGACATCATGAACCATAACAATCAATTTAACAATGCATAATTAATCTAACAATTCTTATAAACATGAAACTAAAATATAAATTTAAGCATAATCGAACTAACATGCTAATAAAACAAGTTTAACACACACACACACACACACACACACACATATATATATATATATATATATATATATATAAACTGCAATGGAAGACAAAATTTCCTCTATGAATAAGAATCAAGTTTGTGAGTTAGTTGATCTCTCGCAAGATCGCAAGGCTATTGGAAATAAATGGGTAATTTTCAAAATCAAGTAAAAGACGGATGGATCAATTTACATGTATAAGGCACGTCTTGTGGCGAAAGGCTATACCCAAAGAGAGGGTTTAGACTATGAGGAAACATTTTCCTCAGTGGTGAGATTTTCCTCCGTTCGTCTCATCCTAGCGATAGTAGCGCACATGGATCTGGAACTTTTTCAGGTGGATGTTAAAACTGCATTTCTCAATGGAGAACTGGATGAAGAGATATATATGACTTAACCAGAGGGTTTTGAAGTCAAGGGACAAGAGCGCAAAGTGTGCCAACTCAAACGTTCCATCTATGGTCTCAAACAGTCATCTAGAAAATAATATATTTGTTTCTACCAAGCGATAACCTCAATTGACTTTGTGATGATTGAGGAGGACCATTGTGTGTATGTTAAACGATCCAAGAAAAAGATCTTGATCTTATCATTATATGTTGATGATGTCCTACTTGGGGGAATGACATGGAGATGATAAATGCCAATAAAGAGTGGTTGTTTGCTCATTTCAATATGAAAGACTTGGGAGAAGCAAATTATGTGCTCGGAGTAAAAGTCGTTGGGGATTGCTCTAGAAGGTTTCTTGGTTCGTCTCAAGAGACTTACAATATGAAAATTATAGAACGATTTGACATGACTAACTCAAAACCCGTTGTCACTCAAATGGAAAAAGGATGTGTCCTTAGTACAACCCAATGCCCAAAGAATGAAAAAGAAAAGAAGAGGATGACTGCAACTCCATATGCAAATGTGGTAGGGAGCTTGATGTATGCTATGGTGTGTACTCGGCTTGACTTATGTTTTACAGTTGGGATGTTGAGTCGATTCCAAAGTAATCCTGGACCCGCACACTGGGTAGCAGTAAAAATAGTTCTACATTATTTGGTAGGAACCACAAATTTAGCCTTTAAAATTATCTCCTAATACATTACGGAACTATCTCCGAGCCTATTACGGAACTATCTCCGATTTATTGATAAGTCCGAATGGATACGCTACTTTGACTCATAAACTGCGGGATCTCATCGCATCTATCACAGCCTAAAATTATCTAGGGCAGCACTACTCTCTTATAAATAGTAGCATCGGACACAGTACAAGGTACGCGCAACTATACACTTTTTGCTCCCTCAATTAGCATTATTATTTCTCTGATAAACAGTGTTAATTCTCACACCGAAGGGACTTTGTAGGGATCCCTGTGCATTAACTATTTTCTTATTTTCAGGCCAATTACAAGTCATTTCACCGGAATAAATTCTTATCAGGACCACGGTGCAAAATTGGGCATCATCACTCATGTTGATTATTAGGTGAAAATTAATGTGTGTTAGGCATCTTATTCTTCGGTAGACATAATTCACAGTTAACAACATAAATATTTATTGGTGAAAAAATTCCCTCCACAATCTTATTCTCATTACGATCTAGGGAATGTACTGAGAAAAGGAAAACTAAAGATTGTGTTTTTTTTTTTTTTTTTTTTGAGGTAAAGACAGCGTTCTTAGTGCATAAATATTCGACACAATCAATTAAAGGAATCGTCTGTGTTGTGTTGTTTTTTCTGAGTATTGTCTCACTGTTGTATATTGGGTAGTTTTTCTCCTTTTTTTTTTCTTAATATGCCGTTGACACGTTGTTGATAATTAGCGTTTGTACGGTAGATTTTGCTCAATTGAGTTTTGTAATTCATTGATTTGCGATATTTCTGGCTAGAGATGTTAAACGGGCTAGCCCTAGCGGTTTCGGGCTAGTCTTAATGGGTTGTGGCCCTAACGGGCTGCGGGCTAAACGGTCCAATTTTTTCGGCCCACTAATATTACAGACCTAACCCTAACCCTAGCGGGTTTCGGGCTAAACGGACCACTATCGGGCCACGATTAAAGATATAATATAACAATATTTTGAAATAGTGAATCGATAAATCATTCATAACTTTGATAGTTTCTTATGTTTTTCAAAAGAAATATAAACTGGACATTTTTTTACATCGATGTCTTATAATTTTCAACTTGTTATTCTCAAAATAAATAATGTAATAGCTCTACTTAGTAGTTCTTTCCAACATTTTTGTTTATATTTCAGTATTTATTCACAAGTATATAAAGAAGACCTGTAGTGCAAAGGATAAATGTGTTTGACTTTGGATTAAAGTTTGTTGGTTTTATTCTCATAGTGGTTGTTTTACGTATCTCCTAAACTTTTTACAGCCTAATTAATATTACGCGGGCTAGCGGACCAACCCTGAAACCTGGCGAGCCAGCCTTAACGGGCCGCGGGTTAAACGGGTCAGCCCTAAAAAACCTTGATTTTAAACGGGTCAAAAATATTGAGCCCTAACCCTATTTTTTTTTGTTTAAACAGGCCAACCCTACGGACCGTGGCCCTTTTAAAATCTCTATGGCTTATGAACCCTAATTCCTAATTTATTCCTAAAAGGTTTAATATATAATTTGGTCCTTGAACTTTACACCATTTCCTGGTTCGGTTATAGAACTTTGACATTTCCTATTGTGGTCCCTGAACCTCACTTTAAGGCGTACAGTTAGTCCCTCGAGTGACGGCCGTCACTTTACACGTTAATTTTTTTATGAAATGCCTAAAATGCCCTTCTTACATACTGAGTGTGATTACACAGTGGACAAGTCTTGCTTACGTGGATTTAATGTTTTTTTTTTGCTAACTAATAAACTAATTTACCCCCTTTCTTAATTTATTTCTCATTAAACCATTCCCCCCTCTCTCTCTTTCTCTCTCTCTCTCTCTTGGTTTGTCTCTCTCTCTCTCTTCTGGTTTGTCTTTCTCTCTCCCACTTCTGATTTTTCTCTCTCTCTCTCTCTCTTCTGGTTTCGCGCACACACACACACACACACACACACACACACACACACTCTCTCTCTCTCTCTCTTTCTTTCTCTCTTCGCGGTCTCTACAGTAGGAAGCCTAGGCTGAGTATGATCCTACCCCTAAACCCCAACTCCCACAATCTCAGTCCCAAACCCTAACCCTAACCCTACCCCTAAACCCCAATTGAAGTTCAGAAGTCGGAAGTCCTCAATTGACCAGAAAGTAAAGACTGTTATTTATTAGCATATACTCTATGTTAGCAAATTTGCGACTCATGAGTAGAATTACCTCCCAGGCTTTGGTGGATATGTATGTTAAAGTTGATTTATTTGGGTTTGCATTACAGGTGTTTGCCGAAAGTCCTGATAGAAATGAGGACAGGAGTGTCTTGTTGTGGAATATTTTGATTAATGGGTGTTGTAAAGTCGGGCGGTGGCATAAAGCTGTGGAGTTGTTTGAGACGATGCCGGTGAGGAGTTCTGTTTCATGGAGTAGTTTGGTTAATGGGTTGATGAGGAATGGAGAGTGGGAGAGAGCGATGGAGCTTTTTGATCATGCCCCCGAGAAGGATGTGGTTTTGTGGACCACGATGATTCATGGGTTTTCGCAAAATGGGTATCATGAGAAGGCTCCGTCTATGTTTTTCCAAATGCTGGAGGAGGGTGTGAGACCAAATGATTTAACTGTTGGTTCTGCGCTTTTGGCTTGTACAAAGGCTGGTGCTCTCGAAACGGGAGAGAGAATTTATAAGTTTATTTCGCGGACTGGTTTCCAGTTGAATAGAGGTGTTGGAACTGCATTGGATTTCGGTTTATGAAACCCTGGAGTCACTTGTCTACAGCTTTCGGGAAGCGAGCCATGGGACAAAACGATTCCTGTAGGTGTAAATTCCACCTTAAAATTATCAGATCCAGTATTCTAAAGAATTTTGATCTTCCATCAACTGTTGACGTTTCCATTTCGCACAATCAGAGAGAGAAAGTGGGACTGTTTGTTAATGTGTGAGAGAGAAAGTAGGAGGGAGGAGAAGAGAGTTGTCAACAGAGGGAGAGATTTCGCGGCCAGTGAACAAATGAGATGCCGGAAACTGATGAGATCGTCGGCGGCGACGGAGACTAAGAGAGTTGTCAAGTCGTTGTGATTGCACAGTTGAAGTGAGAAAGAATGAGGGAGAGAGAGAGAGAGAGAGAGAGAGAGAGGGGGGGGGAAATAAGAGATAGAGTGTAACTTAGTTTTAAAAAAAATTATTAAATCTAAATAAATAAGATTTGTCTACAGTAAAACACACTCAGCATATAGTAAGGGCAATTTGGCCATTTAATAATTTTTTTAACGTTTAAAGTGACGGCCGTCACTCCAAGGACTAACTGTTAGGCTTAAATGGCAGTTCAGGGACCACAATAGGAAATGCCAAAGTTCTATAACCGAACAAGAAAATGGTGTAAAGTTCAGGGACCAAATTATATATTAAACCTTCCTAAAACTTTTGCCATTTATATAATTATAACCATCGAGTTTAGCGCTTGTTTAGTTGTATCAATTGTGCCACGTTCAGTCCACATCAGCAGCCACTTTAAGTTTCTAATGAGGTGCTGATAGACATGATTTTTTTTTCTTTTTTTTTACTTTTTTTTGTTTTGGAAATGTTAGTATATGACTAATTAAATGTTATAGTACAATAGGTGGTTTGATACCTAAACGAAGAGCCTCCACAGCAATAAACCTATCAAAAAGCTTATTACTCCTGCCACGTCATGCTACTTCATCAGCTTATAAACATTTTTTTTATAAACTTGTTTTTCACTATACATAAACTCATAAAATGTTTATAGCATGGACCCACTACTAAATATTTTAGTCTTTCTCAATATACATTTGAAAGTAGTAAATTTATTTTCAAAAATAAATATATCATTATAAAACATAAAGGGCAAACTACACAAATAGTCCCTGTAGTTTTAGTGTTTTTTGCAATTCGTCCCTGTACAAAAAAATTTTTGCCAGTCGTCCTTGTACCAATTAATTGAACGCAATTGGTCCTTCCGTCCAACTCCGTTTATTTTTTTCCGTTAAATGTGCTCACGTGTCTCTCACATGACTTTACTCAGGGTAAAATTGTCCACGCATTCTTTTGTTTTGAATAGACAAAAATACCCATATTTTTTTTATTTTTTAAAACTTGATATTAGGGCATTAATGTAATTAGCTAAATTGTAATTCTTTTTCTTTAGAAAGAACTTGAAATCTTCATCGTCTCCAACTTATTTACTTACAGATTAAACAAAATTCAAAATCTTCTTCAACTGCCTCTCTTTCTTCTTCTCCACCTGTCTTTTTAAGAATTCCCTAATCAATTCCAACTGCAAATCGCCTCTCTTCGATGATTTCTAAGCTGAGTTTGGGGTTTTGTCACTTCTCTTTGCCCTAATTTCCTGAATTTGGTGCAAAGATTCTTGATTTCTGGGTTTGTTGGGTTTTCTTTTGAGTTTGAGGGAATCAGGGACTTTCTCCTTGTGCTGATGGTGACGGCCTTGGAGGTAGTGAATCTTACAAAGGAGATTACCGTCACCAAATTCAAACCCTACACCGAAATACACCCAAAAATACACACCCAACTTCGTCTTTTTCTCTTTTTCTTGTTTTTTTCTCTCTCTCTCTCTCTCTCTCTAACTTTTTTATGTTATCTCTAAATTGCAGAAGGGGACAAAGTGAGTGTGTAAAATTGAAATCTGAAGGAAACCCATTACATAAAATCCAAAAAACTGACCTGGGTTTTAAATGATTTTTTTTTGGGTAATCGTTATTTTGTGAGAGATTACCGAGGCAAAATTCTGTCAGAGCTGCGGGCAAACACCATCCAACATGGTTTAATTCAGGGCAGTATTAACAAATTCCTGTGGGCAAACATCATCCAACAAATCTTTATGGGCAATGGTGATTGTATGAGCAATTTGGTCTATTGAAAGTACGCAGAAAGGTTGAGAATCAATCACTGTGGTGGTGATGTTGTCAGCGTCTTGGCAATTGAGCTCGAATCCATGGAGGCCGCAAGCTGGAGGATGATCTCGTCCGTGGAAGGGAGAGAGAGAGAGAGAGAAAAGAGAGAGAAGAAAGAGAGAAAGTGGAGTAGAGAAGGGAGAAAGTTACAGAGCGGAAAAAAAAGCCGAAAGTGAAAAAGCTCGAAATGAGCTTTAATGGCTGCATGTAAGAGAGAGAGAGAGAGAGAGATTCATTGGGGTAAACCCTCTTTACTTCTAGTTTTTTTTTTTTTTTTTCCTTCTTACTAATTCATAAATGCATCATCCTTCATTCTTTATCAGAAGATGTACAGTTTTAATGTTATATATCGTCAGGACAACGACTCTTCTTCTTTTAATACCCGAGTTTTCATGAGTTTGTCTCATATATAAAAGAAACGTTTGGCCTTAAGTATGTCTATGTATGGCATGCATTGATGGGATATTGGGGTGGACTTCATCCAGATGCTCCTGGAACTCAAAAGTATAACCCAACTTTAAAATTCCTAATACAATCTCCTGGAAATCTTGCAAATATGAGGGATGAAGCTGGATGCCATGGAGAGATACGGAGTGGGCACAATTGATCCAGCCAAAATCACAAATGGTCCCTGTACTTTTTAAAATAAAATGATTATTTTACCCTTTCTCAAATGCACGTGCGAAGCACATGTACATACTTAACGGCCAAAAACTAACAGAAGTGGACGGAAGGACCATTTCTGTAAAAAGTCTCGGTACAGGGACCATTTGCGAGGTGTAAGGACGAAATGCAAAAAACACTAAAACTACAGGGACCATTTGTGTAGTTTGCCAAAACATAAAAAAAGTATAGAAAAAATATATTATGTCTAACGAATAATGTATTCATTTCTTAATTTATCTTTCCAAAAATATATTATTTATTTATTAATATTTATTAGAATTCAAAATATGGATGAAACAATATAGAATTTATGTAGTTTAATGAGAAGGTATAGAAAGAATGAATATGTTTGAGAGAATGCAATGGAAAAAAATAATTAAGAATCCTATTTATAGAAAAAAAATACATTTAAAATAATATATATATATTTTTTAATTAGCCGTTTTGCAACAGCTATATTGAAACGTTCATTTTTTTTTTGGAAGCAGGAGCCGTTGTGCATTGCAAACAATTATTTGAATTGTTGAAGTAGTCACAATGGAAAGAGGAAATAATTGAATTGTAAAACAATATATATATATATATATATATATATATATATTTTGATGAATTAGTCTGACACCCCAAACTTTAAACCGGTTGATATTTATAAAACTTTTCAATCCTAGTCAGCAACAAACTCTTCACTCCAAGTGTATAAACCGGTTGATAAAGCTTTATAAATTTTTATAAACCTCCTGTTGGAGGTGTAAAGTTCAATTTGTAAAAAATGCTATTAACCCTTACCATCAACCAAAAATAAATATTTCTATTCAAAAAACAAGTTACATACGCGCTAAACGCAGCCCCCCTTAATGCGCTAAACGCAGCCCCCCCGGCAAAATTACTAACTTGCCCTTTTCTCTATTTTATTTTTAAAATTTTTAAAAACTAAACTTTAAATTATTGTTTCCCCCCTAATTTTAGAAAATTTAAAACCACCCCTGGACTTTTTTAAACTTACAGCCGCCCCCTATTCAACCTGAGAAAATTACTAAATTGCCCTTGATTTTTTCTGAGAAAATTACTAAATTGCCCTTAAATTTTTCTATATATAGAAATGATTTCTAACTTAACAAACTCACAATTTTCAGTTTATCTCTCTAAACTCAACATATTCTCTCTCTCTCTCTAGAAAGTTCTTCAGCTCTCTCTTTAGTTTTCTGCATTAAAGGTATGTTTTTCGTATACTTTGTATTAAATAAATTTTTTATTTAGTTATTTGTTTTGAATATATATGTTTGTCGCATATTTTTGTGTTAAATATGAATTTTGTGTTGTTATTGTTGTGTTATAATGTACCATTTAGACAAAAAAAAAAAAAAAAAAAAAAAACTGGGGTATATGCGCCTGGATCATGCGCATGGTACAAGCGCATGTTGCACGATTTATTCGAATTTAATTAAAAAATTTTAAAATTTAAAATTTTTTACCACATGCGCCTGTATCCGGCGCATGGAGACTTGTACATGCGCATGGTCTGGGCGCATGTACAAGCCTCCATGCGCCTGGTACAGGCGCATGTTGCAAATTTTTAAATTTTTAAAATTTTTGCACTTTAACCCTTGTATTTGTCCTTTTTTTAAAATTGTTTCATTTCACCCCCTGAGTTTGTTAGTTTCGTTAAATTGAATGAAATTTTGCATTTTGCCCCTTGAGATTGTTAGTTTCGTTAAATTGAATGAAAATATGCAATTTTACCCCCTGAGTTTGTTAATTAAGTTAAAATTTTGAGGTATATGAAAATGTTACACTTTTAATAAATTATATGGTTAAATAATTATTAATATCTTAATATTAAATTTTTATGTGATTTATTAAATGTTACACTTTATTCCTAATTATTTCATTATGCTTAAATAATTATTAATAATATCTTAATTATTATTAAATGTTACACTTTATTAATATTTAAATATTAATAATTAATAATATTTATTTTTTATGAGATTTATTAAATGTTACACTTTATTTCCAATTGCATTATGCTTAATATATTATTATGAGAATATTATATGTATATATATATATATATATAAATATATATATATATTTAAAATTAATTTTTTTGTTCATGTAGATGTCTGATGATCGTGGAAAGAGGGTTATGGAGCATAGTTTGGATTATGAAGGGCGGGCCAAAGATCGACGTGTATTTGCGTCTGCACGAGCGAGAGAGGAACACCGGAGACAGAGACAGCGACAGGCTTTGATGGATGAGGAGCCGGTCCCGCCTGTCGTACTTACCACAACCCCTGTTCAGTGGCACGGCTATCAGCCTACTCCGGTTCCGTTTGGGGTAGGTTTTGATGCAACCTCCTCAGTTGGAGATTCAGCTTCATGGACTGAACATCACTCGCATTCTCCCGCAACGACCAATGAGGAAGATCGTCGTAACGAAGAATTTATTCGGCAGTTGGACGACGATATTGAGCCGGATATTGACTTACCTGAACCAGTTCCTTGTGGTCGTCGTCGTCGCCCTAACCCTAGTAGAGCTGGCGCTAGTAGTGGAATGAGCGGCAGTGATGATTGGAGGTTGAGGGAGCCACAAGACGGAGGCCCCCAAATCATCGACTTATTGTAATACCCCAAATTTTGTGTTAATAATAATAAATTACATAAATCAATATTATAAATTATTTTGGGCCGATTATATTTGTTAATTGGGCTTGGCCCGTAAATTAGTCCATTAGTTTTAGCTCAAGAGTTAAGTATAATAATGATAATAGTAGTAGTAGTAATAATAATAATAATAATAATAATAATAATAATAATAATAATAATAATAATAATAATAATAATAATAATAACAGATAATGGGGAATAAGGGAGAGACGTGATGGAATACGTTGGGTGAACGGTTGTGCGCTTGGGAGAGGCTACGGCATCGGAGAGATAAGGGATTCGTTTGGTTGAATTTCGAAAAGAGATTTCTTGGTTATCCTTTGGTACCGCATTCGGTAGAGACGGTAGAGACCTCAATTGAGAAATACTCTCTGCCTAAGTTAGAGAGGTAGAAGGAGAAATAGAGGGAGAAAAGAGGATACAGAGCAAGGAAGGAAGGAAGACGGCGGTGAGGGCTGGTTCAAGCGTAGCATTCCGCAAAGCAACCCAATCGAGGTAATCCGATTACGTTCCTTCTCTGAATTAGATGTTCCAGTTTGTTTTGTTATGATTAAGGACACAATTTATGATGTTATAGGATGAAAGATTAGATATTTGTATTAATGGGTTATTTCTTTGGGTTGGCTTTGTGTGTGTGTGCACTGGAGAGTGAAAGAAGGGAAAAGAAAGGAAGGGCTGTTGTGTTAGTGGGTGTGGTGTGTGGTTGATGGAGAGAGAGTGACGGTGGGGAAAGGGAAGCGCTGACGGAGGGAGTATATAGATCATGTGCGTTGTATTTGATTTGTTTGTGTGGTGTGTTGCTGGAAGAAAAGAAAGAGTGAGGGAAGAGAAGAGAGAAGGGAGAGAAGCTGTAAAAAAAAAAATTCCAGAAACAGAAACAGAGGAGAGAGAGATATGGGTGAGTGTTTTGGTCAAGCCTTGGTAAGTGTGGTTGTGTGTGTGTGTGTGTGTAGTGTGTACTGTGCGTGCATGGGTTGTTGTGTATGTATGTGGGTAGTGTATGTAGAAAAAAAAAAAAAAAGAGAAAGGAAAGAAGAAGGGAAAGAAGAGGGAAAGAAGCTGGAAGAAGAAATGAGAGTGGGGTGTGTGTTGGGTGATTCGTGAGAATGTGTGTGTTTAATATATATTATATATATATATATATATTATGTATATATAAGTACAGTGTGTGTGTGCGTGTAATGTATGTGATATATATGGACAGTGAGTATGAATGTGTGTTAATATATTATATATATATAAGTACAGTGTGTGTGTGCGTGTAATATATGTGATATATATGGACAGTGAGTATGAATGTGTGTTAATATTATATATATATATATATATATATATATATATATATATACATAGAATATGTAAATAGGCAATTTGTGTGTGTGCCATGTGTGGGTGTGAATTATACGTTTATAAGTGAAGTAAACTATGGAAATAAAATGATAATTTTGAAATACAAAATGTATTTGTTCTTAGTAATTAGAATATATTTTATTTAAGCAGACTTAGTTAGTGATTGGTATTGTACGTGTTGAAATTAGATTTGAACGAGCGCGCGTGACGGACGTTATTCGCGTACGAGTAATTATCTCCGCAAAATTAGCCGGTAAGGGATTTCGCTTCTTTTAAGTTATTTTGCGAATATATTTTTTTGGCGTTAGGTTACTCGTTTATATTTTTTTGAAATTATCGTTTTGATTACCATGCCCGACCTCGTGTCGGAATTTGCTTTGACTCCGTCGTTTCGCGTTTCGTTGCATTATATCCTTCAAACCTCGTGTCATATCTTTGGTATTTTGATGAAGTGCTTATACTTCGAAAGTAAATTTCGTATGTATCGTTTGATAATGTTGTTTTATTTCGAACTCCGTTATGATCACTAGTTGAAAAACCCGTCACTGGGTATAGAGTGAATCTTAATTAGTTCGTGATTACGAACAACCCGTCACTGGGTATAGAGTGAACCTTAATTAGTTCGTGATTACGAACAACCCGCCACTGGGTATAGAGTGGACCTTATATTTTTGCACCACTTGGCCTCTGGTGCGGTAGTCATGACTTACCTTCTAATAGTTACCCTTGGGGTAAAATTTTGGCACCCTTCGGGGGCATTTATGTGATTGGTCAATGGACCACCTACGTGATCATGACATCTGTGAGTAATCCGTCGTGACTAGCCGGTATGGGACGGTTGGTGACGATTGGGTTACTCGACTTCGTACTTTGCATGCTTCTTTTCTTTGAACTCTCATTTGTGAAACACTAATTCGTTCGCACTATTTTGTTTCGTTATAAAGTATCGCATGAATTGCAAACTACCTTTTTAACATTGTTTTATTTTCGAATATTCTCCTTGTGCGTCCACCCTTCCTTAGAAACCGGAAGGGCGGCGACTGAACTTACTGGGCATTGTTCGCTCACCCTTCACTTTATTCTTCTCCTCAGGTCATAAGTGAGACGTTAAGGTTTTTACGTTGAGACACGCATGCAAGGATAAGTTGGAAGATATTTTATTGAGTTCTTTGTAATTAGCCTAATTTAAATTTTAATGTTTGAATAATTTAAGTTAGTCCTGCGAGACAAATCATTTTGGGTTTGAATTTTTGTGATTGTAATATTTGAGTTATCGTTCACGAGACTTTCCTTAAGAATATATTTTGATGTATTGCTAAATTTGGTTTGGTTTAGTTGGATTTCGAGCAGTGACGTTTTGGGCTTGGGCCCGTTTAATTGGGCTCAGGTTTGGGGCGTTACACTTATTGCCTGGTTTTCTTGGGCATATCTCATGTGCTCTATGGACCCGACATATGGTAATCTTTACTATATCTAATTTTTACTTAATTCGAATTATATTTGTCATTACATAGAAATTATATTTTTATTGATGCTAATATGTATTTACGTTCTTTTTTATATTTAACAATAGACCTCCTTTCGGGACTCCACGGTGGTGATCGGATGTATAAGTGGAGTCTAAACAATTTTAGGGCCACGTAAAAGTTTGAAGCAACGGCTTGGCGCATTTGCAGAAATGCATGTTTCCAAACGTGAACATGCCTTTGATTTCTGCTTTCGTGGAAAGATGGTATCCAGAGACCAACAGTTTTCATCTTCCATTTGGGGAGATGACGATCACTCTCCACGATGTCTGGTATCTTTTACAGATACCTGTAGCTGGGTTCCCTGTTATGGGAGATAGCAGCTTATCTGAGTTGAGGCTGAGGATAGGGGGTCTATTAGGGTGGACGGCTGACCAAGTGAATGTTGAATTCAAGACTCATTTGATCATGCTAACACCATCCAAAGAGAGTGTGGTACGAGCGGGCCAATGGTCGGTCCAGAACGAAAAGCAACTGCATATTTGTTATGGACGTTGGGTGCGTCACTCTTCGTCGACAAATCAAAAACTTCAGTCACCTCACAACTTCTGCCGTTCTTGGACCCATTGGAGGAGGTGCCCAACTATGCTTGGGGCACAACTGCGTTAGCATATCTATACCGTCAACTCGGTATAGCATCTCGTCGAGATACAACGCAGATGGCTGGATGTCTGACTCTGTTGGAAGTAAGTTTTACTTGTTGGTTTAATTTATTAATTTGGAATCATTTGTATTTATTTTAATTTATTATTTATTAAATTGTTTGCGATTAGGGTTGGATATATGAGTACTTCCCGAGTTCATCCCGGGCATGTAGAAAACGGACAACGGCAAGTCCCTACGTAGCTCGTTGGCGCACGGCTACGTCGAGAAACAGGGAGCCCATCGGTACTTTGGATATGTACCGGAGACGACTTGATCAGTATACTGCTGAGGAGGTAAGATAAAATACCCCCCCTATAAATTTAAATTATTGAGTTTCTTATTTTTTTATTATGTTAATATATAGTTATTTTTTTTATTAAGATGTTAATTTATTTTAGGCTTAATTCGCAATTTAGTCACTCTACTTTGGCGAAAAATTCATTAAGGTCACTCTACTATTTTTTTTTCAATTTAATCATTATACTTGCCTTAATGAGTCTTGTTCATCACTCCGTGAAGTTTTTTGGTTAAAAGTTTTAAATTTTTTATCTAAACCCTAAAATACCCTTATTGAAGCATCGTGACTATCACGTGGATCCTCGGCGATGACTATAATCGAAGACGCACTTCACAAGTAGCTGTTGTGAAGCCATTGAAGTGCAGAGAAGAAGAAATCAAAGAAAATCGATTTCAAGAGGATTTGTCCATCCATTATTGCAAATCGAAGCACCACTGAAGCACCCTGATGCCGGCGAGCTCGAATTCCATTTCAAGTAAAGGTAAAGGAGTTCGAAACCAAGTATCTTCAAATGAGATTATTGAAGAAAGGTTTTGTTACTGCGGTAATAGGGCTCGTATGTGGACATCATGGACCGAAGAACATCCTGGTATGAGGTTTTTGGATGTCCAAACCGGAAGGTATGTGATTCTCTTAAAACAATGAATCTAGGTTTATTAGTTTGATGACAATGTTGGATCCATTTGATATGATTGGAATTCGAGATTTTCGAATTTTGGGTTTTCAAAATTTTGGGTTTTCAAAAAGAATGTGGTTAATTTCGTTATGTTAGAGATTTTCAAAATTTGAAATTTGATTAATTTCTTATGAATCAATTTGGGGTAATTTCTATAAATTTTTGTTTGAAAAATTGCTCATTTGATATGATTGCAATTAGAGATTTTTCAAAATGTGGGGTTTTCAAAAAGAATGTGGTTAATTTATGTTATGGGTCAATTAGAGTTTTTCAAAATTTAAAATTTGGTTAATTACTGTTATGAATCAATTTGGGGTTTCAAAAATTAAAATTTTGTTAATTGGTGATCTTTTGTTCATTGGTAGCGAGGATGATGAAAATAGATGTCATTTCTTTTCATGGTACGACCCTCCAATGACTCAAAGAGCAAGAGAGTTGTTGAATGATTTTAAGAACAAAGAGGTTGAGATGAAGACAATGTCAACCAAGCTTGCAAGTACAAAACTAAAGATATCAAACTTAAAAAATGAGGTTTGTAGATTGAAGGAAGAGAATGCTATGTTGAACTTAAAGTTGGCTGCAAATGGTTGGAAGGAGAAGATGATTGTTCTATTTGTTGTCATTGTCAGTGGGCTCATAGTGTATAAGAATGCCAAAGTGACTCCCAATTCATGCTGCCTTAGGTTGTTGTTATGTTATATTATTTGGTAGTTTTTGGACATGACCATAATGTACAAGAATGTTATGTTATGTTGGGACAAGCCATGGTACTTGTAATGTTATGTATGTTGGGACAAGCCATGGTACTTGTAATGTTATGTTATGTAGTATATCTTTGGTATTTGGCGTTTTGGACATGACCATAATGTACAAGAATTATATTTTGTAATGTTATGTTATATTATGTAGTATATGTTGGGATTTGGAACAGAGTACCAAAAAATTGTCCAAGAATTCTGTTTTGTAATGTTATGTTATATTGTCTAGTGTATGTTTTGTAATGTTATGTTTTGGACTCTCTTTGGAGTGTCAAAAACATAAGAGTGTCAAAAACAAGAACAAGAGTGTACTTCATTCACTACCAACATAAAAACAGCCCCTTCTTTACATGCACTACCAACATCACTACCAACATCCACTACCAACAACAAGAGTGTCAAAAACAAGAGTGTCAAAAACAAGGGTGTCAAAAATAGCCCCTTCTTTACATGCACTACCAACATCCACTACCAACATAAAAAACAAGAACCACTACCAACAACATAGTACCCAAAATAAGAGTGTACTTCATTCACTACCAACATAAAAACAGCCCCTTCTTTACATGCACTACCAACATCACTACCAACATCCACTACTAACAACAAGAGTGTCAAAAACAAGAGTGTCAAAAACAAGGGTGTCAAAAACAGCCCCTTCTTTAGATGCACTACCAACATCCACTACCAACATAAAAAATAAGAACCACTACCAACAACAGAGTACCCAAAATAAGAGTGTACTTCATTCATAGAAAATATATAAACAGAGTGTCATTACAGAGTGTCAAAGCCAACCACTACCATGAACAACCACTACCAACATAAGAGTGTCAAAAACAACCCCAAAAACAACCACTACCAACATCATCCAGTGTCAAAAACAGCCCCTTCTTTACATGCTTCACCCAACAACAGAGTACCCAAAATAGCCCATGATTTACATCATTCACCCAACATAAAAGTGTCAAAAACAGCCCCAAAAATTACATGCCACAATTTAAAATATACAAACAGATCTAATCAATGTCTATTCTGGTTCCATTTGTCTCCTGGCACTTCTTCCTCCATGTGTTTATCATGGTCCTTTCTGATTTTCTGATCTGTTGTCCTTTCTCAACTTTAACTCTCTTAATTGCTGCTTGAGTCACACCTTCTGTTTGACTAGCAATTGATGCTTGAGTTCTTTCTTGTCCTTGAATCATAGATGCCTATTTGTGAAAAAAGACAAACAAAATATATTCACAATAAATTTCTTGGATTGAATTGAATTGCACATTTGTTAGGTTTGCACATTCAAAAAAGTACCTGGATTGATTGACTTGCAATATCTGTGTGAGTTGGTACACTGAATTGCAGATTTGTCTGAGTAAACTCAACTGCTGAAGATGTAGTCTGAGTTGGTACCTGTTGCAATGCATATAATACATAAATGTTAATAATAGAATACACAATAAATAAAGATTATGCATTTAATATACCTAAGTAGATTGAGTTTCAGTAGGTGGAGTGAATTGCACATCTATCTCGGTTGATTTACATAAATGGATTGAGTGGATTGTGTTGCAGCAGGTGGATCCATGACTTGATGAAGCAAACCCAATTGTATATTTGTCTCAGTTGCATGACTTGATGAAGCATGTTCCCCTCCCTGTTAAGACAATTTCAAATACATATATGTTAATACAATGTTTATATAGTGCTTAAAAAATAGAATACATATATGTAATCATTTACCTCAGAAGTCCCAGCAGCATTTGTTGCCAACTTTTCTTTAGGACAACCTCTCTTATTGTGCCCAATCCCATTACAAACTCTGCATCTCATAACCCTTCCTTTTCTTGACAAGCCCAGTTTTTTTGGATGACCTTCCTCACTTGTTTGACCCTTCTTTTCTTCATGTGGAGCTTTGATCCTGCATCTTTTAGGTCTACCAGGCATTTTCTGAGCACTAGCAACTGACAAAGGTTTCTTACTTGACTTTGGCCACTGATCTTCACCACTGATTGGGCTTAGAGAGTATTTATAAGCTTTCAAAAATGTAGTCTTAAGGTAGCAAGGATCCAAGTATTTTTCTGGCCTTTCACCTATTTGGAGGATGGCAGCAATAGAATGGGTACAAGGAATTCCACTCAGTTGCCATCTTCTACAACTGCAAGTCATCTTATCAAGGTTAACCACATAACCCTCTTTCCTATACCCCACCTCAAACTCCCCATCCCCATTGCAAATTGAGTTCCAATACTTCACATCCTCTTTGTTTTTCTCCAAAATTTTCTTGATAGCAGGACAATAATCTTTAGAATGCCTCATCATCCACTCTCTTCTTTTCTCCAATCTAGCCATCATATACAACCTTATTTCCTCTAACATGTAAATGATTGGCTTAACTCTAAATTCAACTATAGTCCCATTAAAAGCCTCTGCCATGTTATTCTCAACACTGTCAACCTTCATTTCAGTCCTGAATAGTGCCCTGCAGAATTGCCCAAGGTCTTTCTTTATGAGCCCATAATATGCTGCCTCATCAAAATCCTTCGGTTCGCAATTCTTTTTGCATTTGATTCTCATTACTAGCATACACCACTGCCCAAAAAGCCTTTCTGAGTTCACCTCCCTTGAAGTCTTTCTTCCAATTGCTATATATATGCCTTGCACAATTTCTGTGCTCAACAAAAGGCAACAGCTCATGCACTGCCTCCATAAGGCCTTTCTGTTGATCAGTAATCAGAACCCATCCATCACCACTGCCTAAATCCAAGTCATTTTTCAACATTTGAATAAACCATTTCCAAGTATTCTTGTTCTCAACCTGAACCACAGCCCATGCCACAGGAAACATCTGATTGTTGGCATCCCTCCCTATTGCAACAAGTAATTCCCCTTTACAAACCCCTTTCAAAAGCATCCATCAAGCCCCGAACGGCCTACACCCGCGAAACCCCTTCTTCAATGCAGCAAAACATATGTATATCTTTGAAAAATATTCTTTTTTATTGGTTGCATGAACCCATTTTTCTATCTCCACAGTACTGCCCACATTAGTTCTTTTTAACTCTTTTCTATAATCCCAAAGTTTGCCATAATGACCATCCAGTGATCCTATCTCTTCACCAAGAACCCTTGCCCTAGCTCTCACGCACATGCTCTTACTAACACGCAATTGGTACGTGTCCATCACATCTTTCTTAAACTCTCTCAACCTCCATTTAGGGTTGCTCAAAATTTTTTGTTGATACATTTTTGCAAGCCAGCCTACTGTACAACATCTACTCTTAAATCTTTTGCCACATTGATGTTCTGGAGTGAAAGTTTTAATCTGAAAAGTATTTTCATCACGAATAGTGCTTGCCCGGACTTCCCAAGTACAAACATCGAATTTACACACTTTACATGTACCCTTTTCTTATCATTTACCAAGAATTTTATGTCATACCCATTCACACATCCATAGTCCCTAATTGCATCCCTAAACTCTTGCACATTTGTGAAAGTCTCATGCAAGTGAAATTCCTATTTTTCATATCGATTTAGGGTTAAACCTAGGGTATTTTTCTCTCACAATTCTCGATCATTATCATCTTCACCGCCACTATCCGAATCGGGGAAAATCTGCATCCCTCTCATCAAAAACCATCTCAGAAGCATCATGATTTGAAGGAACTAACTCTCTCTCACCTCCCATTTTAGACGTACCTTCATCAAAATTATACGAAAACCCTCTCCTCTTAATTCCAATAGACTTGGAGTTCACATTACCCTTTCTCTTTAAGGCAATTAAATTTCTCCTAGCATTTAGTAACTCATCATCATCATTAAGGTTTTCTAGGTCCTCATCTTCCAGATCATAGTCTGATGAATCATCCCCACCAGATTCAGAACCTAAATACTCTGCATCACTATTCATTTCAAGTTCAGCTTTCTCAACATCATGTAAGATAAATATCTCTAATTGTCCTAATTCTTCACCAAGCTTTGTAAACTTATCCCAATCTCTAGGGGTATACAATGCCCTAAGTCCTGTGTCTTCTTCAATATTCTCAACTGATACACGATAACAAATGGAACTTACATGAGGGTACCCTAACTCATTTACTACTCTACCCTTCAACCCAGAAAATGACAAGTCTTCTATATCTAATTCCTCCCAATAATGAACCTTCCCCTCATATTCAATTGGCAATTGATGGAGAAATTCACCTCCATAATGACATTTAACAACAACTTTCATCTGCAATTTTTAATCAGAAAAAGGGGTGGGGGACCATAATCAGACAAACCACTTATTACCATACTATTGTACACCATCCATATTAAAACAAAAATTGGTAGGGAAGGGGGGGACAACCAACATTATAATAACATAGTAGTGGGGAAGGGGGCCAAGCAGAATAGAAAAAAACTAGTGGGGGACAAAAAAATATCTAAATTGATAGTTTTATAACAAATAAAAAAACATGTTGGACAATGTCACATAAAAAAACCATATATAAGCTCAATACATGCATGTAAACACATTAACAACAAAAGCCCTAATTTTAGACGACATAAATCCTAAAAATTTCATGAAATCGACAATTACACGATGAAAAACCCTAATGTCTTACAACTGACATGTAAATTGGTTAATACAAAACATTAAATGATTAAGTAACACATAAAAACCCTATACTGTAACACAAATTAGGGTTTTTAAAAAAAAAACCCTAACTGTTGACATGATATTGATAATACGTAAAAAAAACCAGGGTTTCTGAGTTCCTACCTTCAATCCTTAGCGATTTCACCCAGTAAATCCAAGAAACACGATTTTCTTCTTCCAGATCTTCGTGATTTCTTTGTCAATGCTTCGTGATTTCTTCGCGATTTCCCTTTGAATATTTGTGCGTGAGTACAAATGAAGAACGAAGTCGATTAGCAATACAAATGACTTCAAACAAACCACGTGCACGGCATGCTCTAGATTATAGGGTATTATTGTCTTTTTGCCAACCTCCGTCCAACAAAACTAACGGCGCACGTGCGGTGACCTTATTGACTCATCAAGGCAAGTATAATGATTAAATTGAAAAAAAAAAATAGTAGAGTGACCTTAATGAATTTTTCGCCAAAGTAGAGTGACTAAATTGCGAATTAAGCCTTTATTTTATTCAAATTATATGTTATTAATACAGGTTGTATGGCTTCCGTATCACCATGACCCGACAACGACCATCCCGATTAGTCTGTTTTGCGGTATCATCCACTATAGGACTATTACGGAGGCATACATGCCCGAGTGGTGTTTACGACAATTCGGGTATGTTCGGACAATCTCGGTTGCTCCTCAAGTCCCTACTAAGGTATATTTGGGTTTGAACCCAAAGTTATATGTGGTGGAGCACGATCTAAACAGAGAAATTGGGATATGTGGCAAGCCCACTACATTTCGCCCGAACGTTTTGGGTCATTTAGGTGTATTAATCCTAGTGATACGATGCCGGGTATATGAGGTGGTTTAGGGCCCGATCTCATCCTCGGGTTGTCGGACTGATTCCGCGATGTCGTTGATGAAGGACCTCCGTCACCTAGTCGGTTGCCTCTAGCATTGTGAGTATTAAAATCTTCAAGATATTCATGGCGTATTTATTATTTATTGTTACGAATATTTGTTTTGACTATTCTTGTCTAATTTTGTATTGCAGCGAATGCAATATTTAGGTAACCAGGCTCAACAGTACTTGATGCCTAGCGTACGGGGTGACGAGAATCACGATGAGGAAGAGTTCAATAGAGCTATCATAGATATATGCCACCACCTGCGTGATTGGATGTAGTTATATTTAAAATGTTAGGATTGATGTAATATTTTAGTTTAAGGACTTCCTTTATTGTATCTAATGAAGTTTATTTAAGAAAAAACTACTTAAAAAATATGACTTTAAACAGTTGCATTAACAAACAAACAAAATATCATACAGTTTGACTCAACTCAAACCAATAGAGATCTTTTTGAGGAATCCATAGATGTTCCCACCACTGGATGTCTGGATCACAAATCCTTTGCCACTGTGGCCACCCGGGTGGCATCGACGCGCAGGGCCTCAAATCAATTTTAATAAAATGTTCTGCACCATGAACCAGCGCAAGGGTAATAAATTCAGTTGGCGCTGTTTGTCCACCAAGACGTGGCTGTAGAGGCAAGAAATGCTGGCACCCTGCCTGTCTTGAAAAGCACTGTAAGATTCGCGATACCGCGTTGCAACCACCGGTCCTAGATCGGTCAAACACGCCAATGTCGCCGTGGAGCCGTAGCCGTGATAGTCACATATGCGAACAGCTCTCATAAGAGTTTCTTTTGTCAAAGCTCTCTAATAAAGTTCCCAATTTTCGAACATCTCTTGAACTAGCTCGCGTCTCACCAAGTCCCACATTTCATCGTCGCCATACACACAAAGGGCAATACATCTAAAACCACAATGCCCATCTCCCTTTACGTTAGTATGTCCGATTATATACTTCAAAATCCAATGTGGAACGTTGGTTGGGTATGGAAAATCAGTGATAAACGTATTTGCATCAGTACTCATAGATCGACTAGCTTGTCCTTCACTAGGTTCTGGAAAGGAAGTTGACATGGGATCTGGTCACTAACTACCTGAGTATTTCTTATCGACATATTCCTAATCGGATGGGTCCCTCTTCGTTGACTTCCTGTTGGGAGGGCGCCCTTTATGTTTCTTATCCGTATCATGTTCCCCCAACTCAGACGCGTGTCTACGAATGACATTCCCTATCCTGGTAGAAAGCACGACCTTGTCAATATCTGATTGTGGACCGATATCAGACAACAGATCTCTGAGCAAATCATCACCACTGCGTCTCGTCGTGGATAATTCCTCAGTTGCCTCCATATCTAAAGTCCTCCAGAAAATATTGATATCTGTGGGATCAAACGGGATTAGGTTGCGTTGCGCCTCAATCATCTCATGAAGACATGGTAAGCCGTGGGACGATCGCAGAATGCGTCGATCGATGTCATACCCTTCGAGTTTGTTAGCCTCCTTTAGTGTCTCTAGCTTAATCCACTCCTCGTCCATCAACTCGAAAGCCTTATGAGATACACTGCATGAAAGTTGTCGAAACACGAAGCTTTTTTCAGTTAAAGTATGGACAACTG
Source organism: Platycodon grandiflorus (assembly GCA_016624345.1). Taxonomy (NCBI): domain Eukaryota; kingdom Viridiplantae; phylum Streptophyta; class Magnoliopsida; order Asterales; family Campanulaceae; genus Platycodon; species Platycodon grandiflorus. Next base: position 28,717,858 of record CM028368.1, read on the forward strand.
TGCGCGATTGCTCGAATTGAGCCTTTATCTCGTTCAGCTGTAACTCAATATTGTTGTGTAGCTTCGGGAATATTGTGTCGAAACCCCAGGGTGAGCCTAACCATCTCTTTAGTCTGCGAATGAGTACTCTCGACACTAGATGACAAAATATTGGACACATTTATTAATATGAGATGATAAAAATGTATAATATAGTTTAACTTCTAATAAAGAAAAATTCATTTCAGTTTATATAAATTAAATATAATACCTGTTTGTCGTAGTATTCCCAAAATGTAAAATATCTTTGGTCCACGCACAACAGAATTTCTTCTTGTATGGTACCAACCATTCTCTCATCATGTAATTCACTAACCCATACTTGTTAGCCCATACTCCTACCAACGCACCGGATGTGCTTCAAATTTCTCCTCTGTTCTTGCATCAACAATTTTATGCCACCTAGACATAAATACGGAGAAAAGTCTTTAGTCTTCATGCGCCGAACCACATGCTTCTCCACATTCTTCAAAACATGTCTTTTACACAACATATGTTGGGCACCGGAAAGAAATCTTTGAATTACTTTCATTAAAGCCAACTCTCTGGTGAGAAAAGCTTGGATAAATCTCCAAAAGTGCAAACAACGATGCGGCGTACCCAAAATCCACATGAAAGAATTAGTGGTCTCGTCATGAATGAAGGCGAAAGCAATGTGGAAATTTTTACCGGTAGATGTCACCCCTATAATCTCCAACAACGACAAGTTGTACTTATTTGTTTTGTACGTTGAGTCCAAAATGATAACGTAAGGAAACTTTTGTAACAAAATCACTGATGTTGGGTGCATTAACATGACATGTTTCAGAGTAACATCATCATCTTGAACCACCAAGTTGCTGAACTGCAGTAACCTCAAATGGACATACTATTTTCTTCGAACCGCGTTTTTTTCTTTGACTTATATCGATCTCCGGTACTCGGGAGTTCCACTTCTTTCGCAACCAAAACAAACAATTTTCTTTTCATTTCTACTTCTATGTCGCTTAATTATCATATGCATGTTATTTAGATGTCCCGTAAAGAATCCATTCCCCACCAAGACTAAACTCGAAATATTATTTCGTAACAAAGCACCGCTAACATCCGGATAAATTGTTTCATCTATAGGGAACAATCCGTAATTATTTAACCGTGTGTAAGCAAAATTTAATATTAATATTAATTCAATTAATCGGCCCAAACAAATAACATAGGCCACAAATAATTATTGTTTAAGCAATTATAATCAACATTTAATAGTAATTAACAAAATGTAAATAATACAACTAATAATATTAATTCATTTAATAGACCCAAAACTAATAATTATGTAACATAAAAGTTAACAAAGTTAAATTAAGAGGAAAAATTATAAATTTCTATTTACTTAAACATTTAACGAAACCAACTTACTCATGGGGTAAAGTCAATATTTAAATATTAATAAAGTGTAACATTTGAGGCTAAATAATTATTTAAGCATAATGCACAATGCAATAGAAAAAAACAAAGTGTAACATTTAATAAATCACATAAAAAAAAATTAAGCTAAATTACTTAATAATGCAATGAGTAAAAGTGTAACATTTATTAATAAATCAAATAAAAATTAAATATTAAGATATTAATAATTATTTAATCATAATGTTATTGAAAGTGTAACATTTTCATAAGCCTCAAAATTTTAACTTAATTAACAAACTCGGGGTAAATTGCATATTTTCGTTCAATTTAACAAAATTAACAATCTCAAGGGTAAAATGCAAATATTCATACAATTTAACGAAACTAACAAACTCGGGGGTGAACTGAAATAGTTTCAAAAATAGACAAATACAAGGGTTAAAATGCAAAAAAAAATTAGTGCTACATGCGCTGTACAGCGCATAGAATCTTGTACATGCGCCTATATCATGCGCATGTACAAGATTTTATGCGCCTGGTACAGTCGCATGTAGTTTTTTTTTTTAAATAAAAATTCTAAAAACGTGCAACATGCGCATGGCATCTTGTACATGCGCATGGTCCTGGCGCATGTGGCCTTTTTTTTTTTGTTTTTGTTTTTGTCTATTTAACACAAATAATTAATCCAAAAAATATACAATTTCGAATCAAATAACTCAAAGCACTCAATTTAATTAACACAAAGTAAAAAACATACATATTAACTGAATAATTTAAACAAAATTACCTCTGAATTGTCTGAACTGGATCCCCCTTCCGAGTTATTAGCCGAATTATTAGACATTTGGACAAAAAAAAAATTAAAGTGTTGAGAGAGAGAGAGAGAGAGAGAGAGAGAGAGAGAGAGAGAGAGAGAGAGAGTGATAGATTGTAGATGAAAAAAAAAAAATTTCATCCATTCCTTTTTAAAAAAAATTTAAGGGGTCTAAATGTTAAATTTAAGGGGGCTATTTTAAAATTTTAGGAGCCTAAGTTATAGGGGGGCGGCTGTAAGGCTAAAAAGTTTAGGGGGCGGTTTTAAATTTTCTAAAATTAGGGGGAAAACTATAATTTAAAGTTTAGTTTTTAAAAATTAAAAAAATAAAATAGAGAAAATGGCAAGTTAGTAATTTCGCCGGGGGAGGGGCTGCGTTTAGCGCATTAGATGGGGCTGCGTTTAGCGCCGCTCAAAAAGTTATTGCACTAGTAAACTTGTAGAAACGTTAACTTTTACTTTTTACTATTAAACAATGTTTTAAAAATTGGCCTAGGTGCCCCCAAACGCTGCGCTTAGAGTTAAATTGAGTAAAAAAATCGTCAATGAGAAAAATCGCCGCTTAGCCAAATTACTTTTAAAATTTTTTTTTCAAAAAACAGCATCGTTTTGGTTTAAAAAAACAAAAAAACCTAAGTTAAGTATGTTTATTTTCCATACTTTATATGTTGTAGTATTGTTATTTTATTTTAAAGTTTAAACTTTGGAGTTTGGAATGATACTATTGAATTTGGTTTTAATTTTTTACTATTAATCTTGTAATGTGATCATTATTTTAGTTTATTTTGTCATATTTAGTTATTTACTATTGTTGCAGCAGGTATTGATTATTGAATTAAATTTTAATTTTTAACTTTTAATCTTGTAATGTGACCATTACTTTTAGTTTATTTGGTTATAATTAGTTATTAATATTGTTGCAGCAAGTATGATATAAACCTATAGTGTAATTATGTTTCAATTTCTAGGCCCCGACTAGGTCCGCGCTAGGCCCTGCCCTGACGCCTAAGCTCCCGCCTAACAATTTTTAAAACACTGCTATTAAAAGTTTAACCTTAAAACTTTTTAAATTAAAAATTATTTAAAAATTTTTTTGAATGATAATTTCTCCGTTTCTAATTTTTTATTAATCAAAATATGTCAAATATGATTTGAGTACATAATTTTAGTAAACATGTCATTATTACTCGACTGCTCCTTCATTTCACAATTCCAGATTCAAGCAACAACCAGCTCCAAATGTTTTGTTTGAACATTTCCAAATTTTGACCATGCGTTTGCTTCAAATTTTCACTCAAATATTATGACCCGACCTATCAAATCAATCACCTCTCTCTCCTTTCCTGTCTCTCTCTCTCTCTCTCACATGAACCCAATTCTAAAATACCAATCAAAGCTCCTCCAACAACTCATTCAGACTTCACAATCCTCAACCCAAAAACATGAACATGAACAACTATTCATTCTCTCACTTTCTCCCACTCCTTGTTCTCTTCCTCCTCCTCACTTCACTATCACCAATTATCTCCTCCTCCACCAATCAACACCCGCCACCACATCACCAACCAAACACCATGGATCCATCTGAACTACAAACCCTATTCAAGATCATGGACACTCTCTCCTCTGATCAAACCTGGAGTATCTCATACCCAGACCCTTGTAAACCTGGCTCATCCTGGGTTGGGATAGAATGCAAACCCGGAGTAACTGAGTCTGACCTTCACCTCCACCATGTAACTAGGCTTGATTTTGGTACTCCCCCAAACCCAACTTGTAAAAACACCTCTACTTTCCCCCCACAAATCTTTCACCTCCCTTACCTCCAATCTGTTTTCTTCATTCAGTGTTTCACTAAAACAAGAACAACCCTATCCCTGTTACCAAACGGACCCCCTTCCGTACTCCAACAGCTAAGTCTCCGATCAAACCCGTCTCTTGTTGGCTTTATCCCACCTCAAATCTTCTCTCACCTCAGCTCACTCCAAATCCTCACATTGTCGCAAAACCGTCTCTCCGGCCCAATTCCGGTACAAATATCTGACCTCACCTCCCTCGTACACCTCGATTTGAGCTACAATCTACTCACAGGCCCAATCCCACACCAACTGTTCAGCCTCGAACACCTCGTCGGACTCGATTTGAGCTACAATTCACTCACGAATTCAATCCCGGACACAATCGGCCAACTGGGTAATCTTCAAAAGCTAGATTTGAGCTCAAATTCACTCACCGGACCCATACCGAACTCCGTCGGAAACCTCAATTCATTAGCATTCATCGCCCTGAGCAACAACAAGTTCCACGGCAATCTCCCGACCGGATTGGAAAAACTCAAGAGCTTAGAGTACTTCATCATGGACGATAATCCGATGTTCATGACACTTCCTTCTGCATTCGATAGGTTACTAAAACTACAGGAACTTCGCCTCGCGAATTCCGGGTACTCGGGCTCGATACCACCAACGTTTTCCAAGCTCACGAACTTAACCACATTGTCTCTGCAAAACAACCGGTTATCGGGCGAAATCCCGGTCGGGTTCGGCAACCTTTCCCACATGTATCACATGAATTTGAGCAGGAACATGTTGAGTGGGAGAGTTCCTTTCGGATCAAGCTTCTTCAATAGGCTGGGTAGGAATTTAGATGTCAGCGGCAATCCAGACCTGTGTTTGAATCCATCAGAGGAAGCATATGCGTTCAACATTGGAGTTGATTATATTTGTGGAAGCAACAAAACTAGTAGTACTATGATTATTCCATTGAAGAAATCTCAAGCTTCTTCGCTTGATTTCACCTCCACCTCATTCTCTATGTTTTGTGCTTTGGGTGTTTTGGCCCTTCATAATCACATACATATATTTTCCTTGGTGTGATTTTTTTTTTATTTGTTCTTGTATTAATAATTTAATTATACTCTTTATTTTTTCTTTTATTCATTGGGTGATCATTTAAATAAGGGTTAAATGCATCATTAGTCCTGAACTTTTGAAAATTTTATGAGCAGTCCATGCACTAAGCAAATGCACGCCACACACCAAAGTAGTTTTAATGCCAGAAGTCCCTGAGATCAACGACGTTAAAAACTACTCCGTTAAGTGATCATGTGTTGAGCATATGTTCATATTAGTGGGGGGTGGGGTAGGGGGCAAAAAACATGAATTTAAAAGCCCTTACTGTCAAGCCCCTTTGTTAAATGACGGTATAAAACCGATGACGGTTTAACGTGTAGATCCTTGAGTATCTCTTCATAAACCTCAAGAGATTGTCTAGGTCGACGACGCTGATTAGGAATTGGACGCGGTATGGAGGTTGAGGCGGGGACCGACTAAGGCAAACATGGTGTCGGGGCCACGAGGGACGTTGGGGTTAATGGTTCCCCCATAACAACATTTTTTTTTTAATGTAATTTTTTTTAAAGATTAGAGGGGACATAGATCTTGCCCTAACGTTTATTATTATTATCTAATGAATCGAAAAGCTACAATTAAAACTATATGATGAGTTTGGTGTGACTAGAACAAATGGTGCATCTGGCGAAGCTTTAAACACCCGATCTCTCCGTTGAAAGTAGAGAAGTACAAGGGTAGCTCTAGTATGGGGCTTGAATAACTCAATCTCTCTGTTAAGAAAAAAATACATAAGGTTCAAGGAGCTTCTACCCGAAAGAACGATGCAACAAACTCGCCGACACAGAGCGACAACTTGCTAAGGATTTCTCGCCGGACCGTGATCTAATGAAAACAAATAAACACGAAACGGGGTGAGTCGAAACTCAATAAGCTACTAATGCAACAATATGGCATGCTAGATGCAAGACAATAATATTTACAATTATAACATGTTATCGTATCATATATCATTTCTAGGACAAGGCATATAACGAGTATAACATGTAATCATATAACCCTATACCACACGAAAGGCTAACGATTGCCAACCATCTCATACCAGTTGAAAATCATGACCAACATTCGCTTGTATAGGAAACACATAAGAATTGTATGTAAACATGTTTAAAGGGATACGTCGTCGAGGTACACCTTCGACCAGACCAATACTTCCAACCAACCAACCAATATAATACCAAATATTAAAGCTGTTGTTGAAGTGCTCGATCAATCAACCAGAATTAAGAACTCGAAGTCGTTTGTTGACGTGCTTGAATCATAAACCAGAACCAAGAACTCAAGAACAAGAAACCAAAAGAACCTGTGAACCATTTTCTATATTCACAACAAACCGGGTGCCCCGGTCCCTACAACCTGAGAATTCATGATGGAAATAGCTTACCAATGTTGCAGTTGTACCATACAACACTTGGCACTATTCCCATACCATAGCCAACGGTAGGGCGAGGCCCGATGTATTGACCTTTGACTATTACGTAGCCCCATCTCCCACAATAATCGAGCGTCAATACACCGCCAAACAAATATGTCATAGACTTAACTAAATGCTCAAGTAGATATTTACTCGACATTTAAAATAAATCGGTTATAGTCCAAAGTAGGAAGTATAACCACAATAACAACATTCAATAACAACACGAATGTCTTAAGTAGGTCATAATAATTCTACTTTACAAAATCAACCAACACATGAAAATTATGATAATTACGTAACTTTAACAAACACAAATTATGTAACCAAATTATCCAACGAATCTCTCGAATCATCAAGGAAATCCCAAATCACACACGTGGTTTCATTGATTATGAAAATCTTAACGAACTCCGTTAGAGTCATTTTTGGTTTCTAATGAGTTCAAGTCGAAGAATATTAATCATACTTTAAAATTGACAAGTGATACCAATTCCTTGTATATCAAGGAAGAAAAAACAAGTCTCTCAACATGTAAAACAAGTTTACCACGAAATTATATGGTTCATATAGCAAAACATACTCAAACGTTGTGATTTCAACACGATTCCAACATTTTACAAGTCTAGGATGTCATACAAGACATAATTAGAGAAGGAGAGGGGTAATAGATTACCTCTTTGTGGTTTTAACTCAATAACTCCTACACGCAACCTAGGGAATATGTTTTCCTAGCCAAGAGCTTTACGATGGTGAAGACGGATCGTCAATCTGACTCCAAATACTCAAGTTACAACACTTTCTTGCTTACACTCTCTCTAGTCTCTCTTTAGTTTCCAAGGATGAAGAGATGAAATGGCTGAGTTTTTAGACTCTCAAATGGTGTCTGAAGGAGTCAAAGATTCTGGTCTCTCAAGCCTAGGACGTGGGCAAGCCTCAGCCCTTGGATGCAAGTCATTAGGTCAACATGTTAAAAATTCGTCCAACAACCACAGCAGAGCACAACGCTATGCGGATGCCTTATACGGCCGCATAGCTTCTATGTGGGCACCTTATGCGGCTGCATAGATTCTAGAAACTTGAGGGTTTTATGCAAGCTAGCACTATGCAGCCACATAGTGCTTTGCTCTGGTCAAAGTGTTCCCAAATTCTCCCAAAATGATTCCAAACATGCTCTCAAGCCACCCCAAGTTGGTCTCAACCTCAAATTAAGTCCAAAACACAAGAGAACTCCTTCAAAACAACATATAATAGGGCTAAGAATGCAACACCTTTTAAGTACGAATTATTATTTGATTAATTCACAACTCAAGGCATACTAATCACATTAATTCAACACAAATGAAAACACGTTCAAATGAAGTATGCTCATGAAACGTGAATAACACTAAATGAGATTGACAACTAAGGTACATGCAAATGATACGAAAGGTTATGGTGTTACATCCTCACCCCCTTAGAATAAATTCGTTCGTGAATTTACTTACATCAAACAAAGATAGATAGTTTTCACGCATCTCTTGCTTCTATTCCTATGTGGCCTCCTTGATGTTGTGATTCCTCCATAACACTTTTACAAAATGAATAGGCTTGGTCCTCAATACTTATTCCTTGGTATCAAGTATTCTCATGGGTTACTCAACATAAGAAAGATCAGGTGTCAAGTCTACCGGTTCTGTCACACCCCAATTCAAGCCACTACACGTAGCCTAAATTCGGGCATGACCCGACTTAACATAATCAAAATAACCACCTGATAAACAATATAACAGCGAAAATTCAAGTATGGCGATAAGCCATCCAACCTCATAAACTGAAATATACAACTGAGTCTTCACAACTCAACCAACCGATATACAGACTAACAAAGAAGTCATCCAGCCTTTATATACAATACAACAGAAACAGTGTTTAAAACCTAAACAGTATAACAACCACTGTCTAACATATACAAAATGAAGTCTACCCCAAAAGAAAACAACCCTCTAATCTCGCATGAGCCGACCAGTACGTGAACCCTTCGCCTCGCTCCGATCTAAGGAAAACAATAATGAAAGGGTGAGTCACATAAACACCAACACATGGATAAGTAAGAGGTCCCTTACCAAATCAAAAGCTAAACCCTTGTTTCTCCCCTATATTTCAGTGGTTAAAATAGCCTTGAAGTCCCCTAGGTTGGTCCTTTGTTGCTGCCTTGGTTGGAAGAACACAACACTTGCAAGAACACACACAAACCCTAGGTCAAAAAGTGGAGTTTTGTGAGGATTTTTGGAGAATTTGAGAGAGATTTTTGAGGGTTTTCTGAGTTTTGAGAGTTGGAGTATGTTATTTCAGACCTTACCCACATTTATACCAGATAAGGAAGCCATAGCATGAGGTGGAAATCAATAAAAACAAAAAAAAAACAAAAATCTTCCTAATTTGTCAGCCTGCGCGCTAAGGCGCGATTCGTTCATCGGCGCACAATTTTCTTATTTTGCTTCGTTTTCTCGATTTGATCGCTCGTACACCCCTAGGTATGATTGTAAAACACTTATAACCGGTGTTCGAAAAATCGTTCTAGGCGCCCGCCTAGGCCCCGCCTAGGCGCTAGGCCCCCCCCAAACGCCGCGACTAGGCTCTAGGCGCCCGCCTAGGCACTAGGCCCCCCCTAAACGCCACGACTAGGCTCTAGGCGCCCCCCAAACGCCGCGACTAGGGCCAAATCGGACAAAAAATTGCCACCATGAAAAATTGCCGCTTAGTCAGCCTAGGCGCCGCATAACGCCTAGCCGATTTGAGCGATGTCGTACGCGTTTTGTCGAGGAGGGACCCAGTATGAGGAACCTGGGAGGAAGGGAGTCAATCAAAGGCAGAGCGACGCACGACGATGCGATGAATGATGTCCTCAATCTTGTGGATAGCTAGGGCTTAGATAAGTTCAGCGTCGGAGGAGAGGGAGTCAACGTGACTGAGATCCACAGCTTGGAAGTAGTCGAAATGGCTGGATTGATTACGGTGGGAAATGAGGCGATATGCCGATGAAGAGGTGAAAGAGAGAGTGAGAGTGAGAGAAATTAAGAGAAAGCGAGAGAGAAAGAGAGAGCGAGAGCGAGAGATTGTTGTCGGCGTCGAAATCCCGTCATCTATCTCATAGTGAAAGAGAGAGAGACATCTGTGAAAACTTTGTGAATTGTGAGAGAGAGACATGCGGTCAGCTTTTAGTTTTAGGGTTTTAATTCACTTTTTAAAATGACAACATCCCCCCTCAAGTTATTAAAGTATTCCCTTCTTCCCTCCACTTTGAAATGATAGAGAATTTGATTTTAATTTTTAATTTTAACTTTTAATCTTGTAATATAATAATTATTTTTAGTTTATTTGATTATATTTAGCTATTTACTATTGTTGCACCAGGTTTGGTATAGACCTAATATGTAATTATGTCTCGATTTCTAAGCCCCGCCTAGACTCACTAGATCCCGACTAGGCCCCTAGGCGCTAGGCCTGCTCGCGCCTAGCGCCCGCCTAGCGATTTTAGAACATTGCTTATAACATATCAAAGAATGTCCCCAAGGGTTCGATATCGATCTTGGATCGATTTAAAGTCACGAGAAAGTTCACGAAACCGAACACAATTTCAACAACTTTTTGTTTTGTAACTTCAAGTTAACACAACGTATACTACTTTTTCATAGTCCGATTTAACAACACAAAACCTCTATAACATCATGTATATCTAGGTATAAAGTATTATGGTTCATCTCTTTCATATCGGATCAGTTTACGCTACAAAACAATGCAAGAAAGTAAAGCACCGAAACACGAAATCATGAGTTTACGACTCATCAGATCAACATTATGAACCACGATAATCACATTAACAATGCATGCACATAATTATATGATCAACATGCTAATGAGATGCTCGGTTATTACAGTTCGTACTCCAAGATATGTGATGCATCCGACAAGTATTTTCTCAACATTGACACGTGAAACACCGCATGAATACCCGATATTGATGGTGGTAGTGCAAGACTATAAGCCAACCTCCCAATTCTTTTTAAAATCTCAAATGGACCAGTGTATCTCGGAGTCAATTTTTCTTTCTTACCGAACCTCTTAACTCTAATCCGTGGCAAAACTTTCAGAAACACATGTTCACCAACATCAAACTCAAGCTCTTGTCATCTGTGATCCGCATAACTCTTTTGTCTACTTTGAGCCGTTTTCAATCTCTCCCGAATGAGTTTCAATTCTCGGCCGATTCATGAACCATATCGGGACCCAACAACTTTGGTTAACCAACTTCATCCCAATAAATCGGAGAACGACACTTCCTCCCGTAGAGTGCTTCATATGGAGCCATTTCAATACTCGACTAATAACTGTTGTTGTAGGTGTGAGTGCCCGGATCTGCAGATCGTTCCCTCGGGCCTTTTTTGCTCTTGGACTTCCCTTTATGATCGTGTGTTCGATAAACGTGAAAAAACACATTTATTTTAGAAAAAAAGAGTTGTCACTCTCGTTTATGAAGTAAACGAGAGAAAAACTGAGATTGTGGGTTCGGGGGCCAAGTTACGATTTGGGAAGGTTTTACGCACCCATCTCGCCCTTTCGGTCTCTACATATTTGCATGCTTGTATTTAAGTATTACAGTTTGTTATTTTATGTGAGTGGAAGTGTATTACGGAGTACTTATCCCTTTATAATGTACAAATATAATACATGTATTTTCATATCAAATGTATTGAAATATATATGTACATACTTCAAATATATTTATTTACATATTAAAATGGATTAACGAATGGAAGGGGTTACCTTCTGTTGTTTTACAGAATTTGGGCCAAGTTCTAGGCCGTTGTGTTATATTGGATCAAGCTAGCTCGTAGCCTGACCATTGTGCTTCCACTGCTACCAATACGAGGAAAGGAAGACTTATGTTTTGTGTTTGTGTTATGTGTATTGTGAGTGAAAGTGAGAGAGTTTGATAACTCTTTTCTTTCTTTTTCTTTCTTTCTTTGAGAGTGCCGAGAATGTGTGTGTCTGGTGTGTATGTTGAGTGTGTTGGTCTCTTGTTGAGGGAGAGAGCTGATGATTGAGAGGGAGATAGAGAGCTGATCATCTCTTTATATACTTTATATAGGAGGTTGGGAAGAGATATTTGTACGTTACTCTCCGAGCCAAATTTGCACGAAGCTTTGTTTGTGCCTTCAAAGTCATCAGCAGCCGACGATTTGACTTGTGAGGCAAAATACTTGTTTGGTGCGCGACGCACCTGGCATGATGCTTGCGCACCAAACCATGTTTTTGTGGTTTTAGCAAACCAAGCAAGGCTTCATGCACCAAAATAGTTTTTGGCTTTTTCAAGGCTTTGTGTCTTTCACTTTGGCCCTTTTAAGCTTTATATCTTCAGTCTGGACCCTTGATGTTGATCTAACTGATTTTTTTGCGTTTGCAGACGTCGTTAGTCCTGTTTGATAGGTTATTTCCTGAAATAATCATAGAAACAAGCGTTAGTCCATTTATATATAAACAATTATTTATAGGAAAATTCATATAATGTAGGTGTACGAATTCTGGGTGTCTATAGAGCCCCTCGACTACGTTTGCTTAGAAGTAAGTGAGCGTCGTCGAAAAAGATAGATATCAAGCTTCATATTGGCAATTGTATTGTCAAACTCTGCATCAAAGTTTTGTGTTACTATATGTATGTGTGTGGTCGAACCCTGCATCGGGATTATATGACCAAGTGTGGTATGTCAAGACTTTAGCTCGAACTCTTTAGGGAGAAGAGCATTTAATCATGACTCTGTGGGGACATGATCCCACTGGAGAAATGTTGTGATGCAAGAGGCTTGTAACATCTTTGTGGAAAAAGGATGGCCATACTAAGAAAGAATGCCATTCGGTGATCGAACCTTCTAAAAGGCGCCTACGTATTTCTATAAAGAGAATCGATCGAAGCATAGTTTGCATCTCTTCGGGAAGAAACATAATTGTGAAATGTTCGAATGTGGGAAAGAGCAACAAGCTTTATGGTGACCGAATCTCCTAAGAGATTACCTACGTATCTCGGTTAAGAGAATCAGGTCGAAACGTAGTTCGCGTCTCTTCAGGGAAGAAACACAATTGTGAGATATGTTCATGTGTTGGAAATAGCGACAAGGTCTGCTCTATGGTAATCGGATCTCCTAAGAGATTGCTTACGTATCTCTGTGAAGAGAATCAGGTCGGGATGTAGTTCAAATATCTTCGGGGAAAAAATTTGATTCGGAAATGTTCATGTGTGGGGATGGTTCATTTTCGGACCTCGGGTTCATACCCATTGGGAAATGACCAAAAGAAAGCTGTACCAACGTAAAATGAAGTAAATTACAGTTTAGGATAAGCTATAAATTGACATAAAATAAAGATACTATTTTTGATTGGCGTCTTAGGGATGAATTTTGAGCTGTGTTGGACGGCGGGGCTGTTGAGCGGTTGATTTCCAAAGGCCTCAGGTTTGAACCTGTGGGGAAATGATTGGATAACTGGGTGTGTAAACGTGTGTGAATGCACTGCAATTTTTGTGATGTCCAAAGGACAAACTTTGTTGGGGATGATGCGCACGACCATTGGCAATGCTTCTACTGAGATATAATGTGTAGAGTCCTCTGGGGATTCTTGCTGGATATGTTGAATTGGACAGCAGGGCCGTTGGGAGTAACTCCGCTGGGGGTTACTTCTTGGGAATATGTTGATGGTGGACTTCCTTTAGGGCGTCTGGTTAACGACCGTTAGTTGGACGTTAAGTTGCCGTTTGAAGGATTTGGGGGTGCAAATTGCAAAATACTAAAACTTAGAGGGAAAAGGGGAAAATTCCCTTTCTTCTTAAGGAAGAACACAGCTGTAGCAGCAGCTTGTTTGCTGCCGTGCTCTCTTCTCCGATTTCTTCAAAATTTCTTTCGAAATCACTCAAATTTTTTAAGGTTATCACCCCAAAAATTTTTATAGCGATAATGGCGAACAATTTAGACTCAGAAAATGAGATTGCTATTGATTTGGGTGTCGGTGATGAACAAGCCGATGAGGTGATGGCGAGGAATCGGGTCCGCTATCTATTCTCGGATAGTAATCTGAACGATATCCATCGTGACCAGAGCACTCATATTTCTTCTTCAGATCCACCCGCGGTGAGTTTTCGAAAAACCCACTTGTTTCGCAAAGCATGCTAAATTTGAAATTTTTGTGTGATTTGTTGGATTCTTGATGTTAATCCTGCAATTGTTAGTATTCAAGTAGCAAATATGTGTTGTTGCATGTTGAATCTAAGCAAAAAATGTGAGTTTATACAATATGGGTATAAACAAGTATGTATATTGTGGATTTTGCATGTTTAAATTGTCTACTTTAATTTTAAATTTGGATATGTTAGGATAATTTTTTTTCGAAATCGAGGGTATGTATATGTAGAGGGATGAACAAAGATGGAAACCTCCAAGTTGATTTTGTTGGGGTAACTCAAAATGTGTGAATTATTCTTGCCCTAAGTTGCGCAAAAGTCACACCCCAACTGTTTGAAAAAATGTCCCAACGAAGAAAAGTGAAGAAAAACCCTCACTAAATTGATCCCGTGATCCCGAGGATGGGGTTTGAAAAATGTCTGGAAAAAAATATTCAAAATTTTTTTTTGCATGGCAAATATGAAAGAAATTTTATGTGATAACATAAAAATTGTGCACGTGTGTTTTGTGATAACACGTTGGAATTGATTTTGAATTTTATATTTTCAGGCACGGAGGCGGATCACCCTCATTCGGGCGAATGGGGATATGGTGAGGAGATATACGATCGAATCCCTGGCGATTTGGGAGAGGGTGGATGGTACCATTCTTGGGACATTCATCCAGAATGTTGGTGGCTTCATCGGCTACACTAACATTCATGAGGTGTTGCGGTGTTTCTGGTGGGACACCACCCATACTTTCCATCTACCGTGGGGCAAGGTAACTATGACGCCTGCGGACTTTTTGGCTATTACGGGGCTACCAACTGGCCAGGGCCGGGCTATTGAGCTGGATTTCCAGCTTGACACCGTCTCGAGGTGGTCGCTCAGCTGTTGGGCTTTGCACTAGTGTACAAGAGCTATGACGAGATTCCCGTTAGCTATGTCAGGGAGTTACTGGTGACTCGCTCACTTCGATCAATAAGAAAATTGGGGTTAGATAAGATAGTATAGCGGTACTCGGTTCAGAATTCTGCTCCACAATGTGGACCTTATTGATACAATCGACCAGTCTACTATGACCCGATTCGTTTGAGTTTTCTTGTTCTTGGCACTGGGGATCACCCTTTTTGCCAATGCTTCCTCGACGTTGCGAGTATCTCTACTCGGCTGCTTAAGGCGTCTGCGCCATCCGGGCGACTTTGATTGGGAACAGGCTGGCCTGGCAGAATGTTACTTCTTTATGGATCACGCGAGCCGGAACATTGCCAGTAGTGTGACTAGCTACAATGTGGCATGGGAGGTAATATTTGGAACAAAAATCTTTTTTTTAATTTTTTTTCTTTGTTTTAAAATAAATATTGATTCATTGCTTCTGACGTGATAGGCTTGGGCTTACGCGATGTTTAGGTTTCACCCTTTCACGCTCCGCACCAGGGTGATGACCCCGCCGTTTGTGGTAAACTTCCGGACTTTAAACTGAAAGTATGCTCAGAGGGTACCTGCTCGGCCTAACACCGAGGTGATTTGGACTGCGATTATCAACTCAAATCCTGAATCCATCAGCTTCTTTCCTTGGGGTCAGCTGCCTACTTCCTATGGTCCAGCCTAGATGGCCAATGGTTGTCGCATTTTGATGGTTTCCACATGTGGACTCAATGTATTTGGACAATCGGGTCAATCGCCAACATGGGCCCAATATGGGCCATCCTCTGACACCACCCTTCGGGATGATGACCCCAGACGTGATGCCGAGACGCGAATGGTTTCTCGCGAGGGAGGCCATCGATCCACATAGCTATGTGAAGATGGAGTTCGAGGTGTTCATGCACATTGTGTTGTATCCTCCTCCTCCTCCTGCTCAGGAAGCGGAGGGTTCGTTTTCCATCTTTGTAGGAGAGATTGGTTCGTTTGTGGGGCGGATACATTATCCGAAAGTCCTGCTGACTATTGGCTACGGAGTGGGGGAAAATTATAGGGAGGAGGATTTGAGTGGTGGTGAGATTCCACCCCATAACTATCTTCCGTGAGGGAGAGACATGGTATATCTCTGATTACCCTGTGTATACATTATATGTCTATTCTATTTGTGCATATTTGAATATTGATAAAAAATGTGTTGTATTAACAGGTGCCGGCTAGCTCCTATCAGAAGCTATTGAACAGATTCTACAAGTTGTCCGATCTATATCGGAGATTGAAGGTCGGGGCCAGTGATTTCACTTGCTGAGGAGGTGCAGATGCGACTGGGCCGCATCGTAGAGGTGGTAGGAGCAGAGGCTCCGGAGGTGTCAGCACTAGCAGGGCAACTTTTTGGGACAAACCAAATAGGAAAGTGGGACTATTTTTGTGGGACGGAGGGAGTGTGAAGTAGGTTTACTCTTGATGGGCTGATCTGAATGGAACTACTTAGGTTGACATGTTTCTGTAATCAGCTTATGTATCTTCTTTACCATGAACCTATTTGACCTATCAAAATTATTTGTTGGTAGCATTTTTTTGTGGGACGGAGGGAGTGTGAAGTAGGTTTACTCTTGATGGGCTGATCTGAATGGAACTACTTAGGTTGACATGTTTCTGTAATCAGCTTATGTATCTTCTTTACCATGAACCTATTTGACCTATCAAAATTATTTGTTGGTAGCATTTGTAGGCTACCCACAGGAGGTAGAACTCTTCTTGACAATGATGAGGGCGAGATTCACAAGTTAGGTGTTCAAGACATCTATTTTCTATTTTCCCGACTTATGGAGGAGTAATATATGCTATGAAACAGATGTTTTAGAGGCACAAATGTTCTTGTCTATAGTTGAATCACCATCATTGTGGGTCCAAGAGAAAGACATGGTATTTTTAGCCCCGTATTATTTGGGTATGTTTTTGGAATAAAACCTTACAATTATTATGAATTGCAGTCAAACATCTTCCAGTTAATTGTGGCTTTTTGGCTTGTGCCAACATATGGACTTCATCAACGATTACTCATACCCTTAGTGGCTCGTATGTAGTTATGAGTTGAACAATGCTATTTTCACCATACCGGTACAATTATGCTATGGATCGTATCCAACCGGCCTTGCAGCGGTTTGGTCTATTTAACCAATAGAATGTGATTAGTATTGCTGAATCGAAGCTATTTGGAATTGCTTCGTGGTCAAGTCCAGGCCACCGATGCCGCCCGACACTTGCCCGATTATATATGTTTGTGCATACTTGTACCGTCATATGACTCGTTAATTGTTTTTACCGCCCTTTTTTGTTGATATAGCTAACATAAGAATCAAATACTCCCTGGAAAAGAAGAGGGAGCATGCATTTTGGTACAGAAGACCGATCACTACGTTCATGCCATTATAGCTTTAATGTTCATTGAATTCAAGTTATCATTCTGTTTCCCATCGTTCGTATGTGCCAAACTAGCCACAATGTAGTGCTTTTATACTAATCTCTTCTCTTTCTCTATGGGTCTTGAATTTCGTGTAACCCGGAATCACTTTGAGAAGCTAGTTCGAGCATTAGAAAATGGATGTCGGACGTAGATGCCCATGGTGCATGCAAGAACGGCTAGCTCGAAGAGCTTGGGAGCCGGGAAGCAATGGGAGAAGCAATAGGGGCAAGGCTGCAACATCTAGATCAAACAATTCTAGAAACATAGATGACTCCGGCACCGGTCTTGTGAGTACGCACATTTGCCAATCTCAAATCGGCCACGTTTGCCGATGTGCCAAGAACGTAGATGAACCCCATTCGAGTTCTAATCCGATCCACCGAACCGGAAAGGTTCTGTGTTAGTCTCATCCATTGGTTGTTTGCAGTAGTTCGCAAGTTAATATTGATGGTTGAATGGGTAAGGAGAAGTTAAAATGCTGACCGAAAAGATTAAAAGAACAGAAAGTAAGGAATATTATGATAGGAGAAAGAGAATAGACTTTGTAAGTTTGTTGACTTCGTTTATTGTTCTGTATATAGGCCTTTGTCGCGTCTTTCTTACTAGTCTTTGTGACCTGTACGAGGAACTCAGTGTATTTTATGTACTTCCCTGGACATTATTAGATTGTAATAGGTTTGTGACACTTAAGCTGGGAGGTGTTGTATGGATTATAAGTTAAACTACTACTTGGGAGGGACCTGTCTCCCAGGAACGAATAAAGAGAAAATGTCTGTTCACTATTGTACTGTGCGTGTGTGTGTGTGTGTGCATGTGTGTGTGTTTGAGAAAGAGAGAGACCTACGAGGATGGGTTTCACCTGGAGGTCCCCAAGTGCAAGTGCAACGGTGCACTTGCCTGAATCAATCTACGAGGATAGGTTTCACCTGGAGGTCCCCAAGTGCAAGTGTGGCCCCAAGTGCAAGTGATTCCACTAAACTTATGCATATATGTAACAGTAATAAGATGTTAACACAAGCAGCATGTACTCAGCATAAGTAATAACAGATTAAGTCACATGTAATCAGCATAATCACTAATCAACTAAGTCCCATTACCAACGCAAGAAGGATCACGATCTAATCGTCCAATACCAGTTGGAAATAATGACCAACTTACAAGGTAATGAGCTAACAACAATTCATAACATATATTAAACAAGTATGGATCACATGTATCGGGATATACATGTCGAGGTACACCTTCGACTACCACCCCTTATAACACCATTCGGCTTTAAATTTCATATCAAATCATTATAATCATATAATTCATAATCGAACATTCCACGGAACAAGTCAACATGTCCCAAGTCCCTACAACCTTAGCATCCATGTAACAACACCACTCTTGTCCAACAATCTACGTGGTGTACCCTATTCGTGGGAATAGGGAGACAGCCGGATTAAGGTCGCCACAACTCGACTATCACCGCACTCCGCCCCATGACAATCGATAGTCAACCAAAACCCCGAAAGTTAGTATTCGAATGTGCACATCCGGTTAGTCAAGTTCACGTTCATACTTTATTCCATTTTCGGTTACAAATTTGGCATTTTGGTTATCCTCCAAGGATCAATTTGAGTTCTATATTCACAAATAAACATAATGAACACTTTAACCATCTTAAACCATTCCATATCAAGTCATAAACCCTAAATCACAGCCATGTTTCACACTTTGTTCAAGCCAATTTCTTGTCGGTTTATGAATTCAAGGATGTAATCGAATTACAATGGTTTCAAGCCTCATATAACAACCAACACACCTTGTAAGAACATACCTATAACCATTTCAGATATTAAAATACTTAGCATGGCTGAAAATTTCAAGTTTAGCAACATAACATCATACTAACCGAAATTAACCAAGCAAACAACAACATGAACAAGCTAGAGGTTCCTTACCAATTTAGAGAGTTAAATGATGGAAATTAAAAGTAATACTACAATCCATAGATCTTAATCTTCACATAGGAATTACGAAACAATAAACTAGATGCGGAAGCGTACTGAATCCATGAGAACGATTGTCCCTAGATTATGCGTCTTCCAATTGTAGCGTAGTATCTTTAGGCTTTCTCTTGCTAATGGGACGAGAGAGAAAAGATTGTAACCCTACGCTCAATTGGGGACCATAACCTTTATAGTGATAGTTTGACCTAATTATCAACCGGCCCATTATGAGTTGACAATTAGCTCCCTTTAGGTCTCTGCACATATTCAATAAAAAAACCCCATACTTATTAAAAGATGACTTAGGCCCATATAACTTAGTAGATCACTTTCATTAGGCCTATTAAATTTAAATAACATGAAATATACGATCAAGCCGCATTGCATACACGTCGTATGCCCAAATGCACATATTAACCATATACACATATATATAAGTCCATAAAATTCTAACAATCTCCCACTTGGACTATATATATGTGTATATGTATAAACTTTAGAATCATATATCACATTATATACTTTAGTAGCTCGAGCAAGCCTTTCGCTTTTAGTCATCTTAAACCAATCCTGTCCATTAGTCAAAATTAATATAAGGATCAAAGAGGCTTTCGTTGCATTTATCGCAACTAGACCCATCAATGGTCACATGCATTAACATAACCAACGACATGGATCAAGTATGGATGTGTAGCATGGAAATTACATGTAATGTGATCTTCACATGTCTATCTCCAACTGGTCTTACCTTAGTCCGTATGAGATCAAATGTAACATTCGAGAGCGAATACTTGAATAACTTTATACTTTAACAATAATCCAAAAGCGTAGAATTGTCATGACAATGAATCATAAATGTCGAGAAAATACATAATATAAACTCCCACTGAACCTATGCTTAATCCAACTATAGAACATCCATACGAGCAGTATGCTCGTGAAAGACCTTGGGTGTCAAAACCTTAGTGAACGGATCTGCTATTATGGAGTTTGTCCCAATATGCTCAACACAAATATGACCACTTTGAATTCTTTCTTTAACAACAAGGAACTTGATGTCTATATGCTTAGGTTTAGAACAACTCCGTTGTTACTTAAGCAAGGGACTAGACATATTGCCACAAATTAACTTTAATGGTCTTTTAATACCATCTACTATTCGCACCTAGTGACAAAATTTTGCACCAAACTCTATGATTTGATGCCTCGTAGCATGCTATAAATTTTGTTTTCGTAGTGGAAGAAGCAACGAGTGTCTGCTTAGCACTCTTCCAAGAGATTGCTCATCCAGCTAGCAAATAAATGTAGCCCTAAATGGTTCTACGACTATCTTGGCATCCCGAAAAGTTGGAATCAGAATACCCAATGATCTCAAGTTTATCCAACCTTTTATATGTGAGCATGTAATCCTTTGTTCTCTATAAGTATCGCATAACCCTTTAGGCTGATATCCAATGTTCTTCCATGGATTGCTGAGGTATCTCGCCTAACACTCCAACAATGAATACTAGATCCGGACGAGTACTGTGCATACATCAAACTCCCTACACCAAGCATAAGGAATATCTTTCATTTCTTTTAGATTCAATTTCATTTTTGGGGCATTGATTGAGACTGAATCTATCTCCTTTAGCAACTGGGTATCACCTGGTTTACAATCCTGCATGCCGAACCTTTTAAGTACCTTTTCAATATATCCCTTTTGTGATAATCCAAGAATACCTTGAGAACGGTCTCGATGAATCTGGATTCCTAATACAAAAGATGTATCACCAAGATCTTTCATTTCAAATTTCTTTGATAGAAATTTCTTAGTTTCATGCAATAATTCTATATCATTAGTGGCAAGTAGGATGTCATCCACGTATAAAACCAGAAAAAATATTTGCTCCCACTGAACTTATGGTATATACATTCAACAATTATATTTATCTTAAAACCAAATGATAATACAACTTGATGAAATTTGTGATACCATTGTCGGGAAGCCTGTTTGAGCCCATAGATGGATTTCTTAAGTTTACAAACCATTTGCGTTGAATCTTTTGAAACAAAGCGTTCTGGTTGCACCATATAGAGCGTTTCTTCAACATCACCATTGAGAAACACAGCATTTACATCCATCTCATGTAACTCTAAATCAAAATGTTTCACTACTGTCATAATTGTTCTAAATGAGTCCCTTGAAGAAAACGGAGAGAAGGTCTCTTTATAATCGATGCCTTCCTTTTGAGAAAATCCTTTAGTGACTGGACATGCCTTATATCTTTCCACATTGCCTAATGAATGCCTCTTGGTCTCAAATATCCATTTGCAACCAATAGGCTTCACACCTTCAGGCAATGAGACAAGATCCCATATGTCATTGTCTTTTATTGATTTAATTTCCTCATTCATGGCATCCATCCACTTTTGAGTGTTAGGTCCAAGGTTGCTCAGAATAGGCTAGAAGGGGGGGTTGAATAGCCTATTCCCAATTTTTGAAATTTGATCCAAAAATCTACCTCACTTTAAGTTTGAAAAGATTTGCAGGCGGAAGTCTTGTGAAGTATAGGACAAGTTGAGAATGGCTGATCTTCACAGGTCAAGATCAGCAGTTCTCAACAATTTGGAAATCTGAAAATTTAAGCAACACAAATAATCACAATCACACACAGGTAGACAGAGTATTTAATATGGTTCACACTTATAAATAAGTGCTACGTCCACAACCAAAGTGGTCAACTTTGGATTTGAAAATCGTGTACTAAGTTTTTCCACTAGATATTTTACAAATTAAATCTCTAATGGATTGTGTACAAAAATTTTGTTGACCAAGTGTTTGTGTGGGAGAATTGATATCAATAAGATACAATTCTCGTGAGGTATGAAAAGCTATGTGTTGCAATCAACGAAGAGCTTTAATGGACTGGACGTCTAAGTGTGAAGCTCTTCAATGAATGTATACAGATAGGACGTTTTTGCTTTAATGCACTTGAAGAAGATGAAGGTTCAGAGTTGAAGTGGTTGAAGAGTGTTGAATGCAGCAATGTAGTCTCCTTTTATATGCAGGAGGAACCTTGGAGCCGTTGGTGATTTTCAAACTTGAATTTAAGAGCAATTAATGCTCTAATCTGGTTGTTGACTCCTGATAGGCTGTCCTGCAACTTGCAGTCTGTCTCCTGAATTTTTGCTAAAAATAGGCGGTCTGCGCTTGCAGGAGGAATGTCCTTTTCTGAGTGTATGCCAAGAATGGAAACCTTCATTAATTGATAGTTGCAGGTTAACGTTGTATCGCAATTAATGAGGTCTTTAAGTTAGGACATATCTTCAGCAGATGACTATCGGACGTTCTTGGAGTTCTTCAACATTGCTGATGAAGCTTGGCTGATACGAGCTTGTCCGATCTCCAAAGTAAGACTGCTGGTTCAAATTTTGCCTATTTGTGCAGAGGACGTCCGATGTCCTATAGGCTATCTTCTTCAAGACTTATATAATTAGCAACCCTAAGCTATTCAAGCTATGCCTAAGTACAAGTTGCCACACTAACAGACACGCAGGCCCATTAGTCACCTTGTCTTAGACTTAGGTTATGGATTCAAGCAAATCTAATTTTCTTGAAAATCAAAAGATAATAGGTGGATTCTAAAAAATATAAACAATAATCTTCTAGATCCACTTCAAACTAGCCAAAACACTTTGGATCTAACCTCTGCAGTGCCGGCGACCCTCTCGTACATCTCCGGCGAAGATTCCGGCGGCCGATTTTCCGGCGAGATCCGGCGGTGAAAAGTGTATACTGTGAGCGTCTCCTCAAGGCGAACACATCGTGGCCTTGGATTGGACAAATATTAGGTTGATTTGTCTAGATCTAAGAAAATATGTTGAGATCTAAAAAAATTTCAAATACGGTCAAATTTTGGTTTGGGTTCGCCTTAGGTCGCCTTTCTTTGCCTCTCGCCTCTCGATTAGGCGAGAAAGGCGTACGCAGGGTCGCCTTTGTCACATCGCCTCGCTGGGTACCTCGGCGACATACCTCGCCTCGTCTCTCGCCTCGAGCCAAAGTCGCCTTTAATAACTATGGTCTACTAGTCTATTTGGCAAGAAAGAAATAGGAGGGTGTTTGAGAATGTTGAAACCCATACCCCTGCCCTTAAGGAGTCCTTGCTTTATACTTTGTTCTTTTAGTGCTCGGATTCGTCGCCCTCTCCAGATCATTCTTTTGCTAGTTTTGTGGATAATATGAATATATTCTCGATTGTCTTTGTATACCCCCTGTATACATAAGACGCGTCACCTGTTTTGACGCTTTGTTTCTTGTATAAATTTTTACTTATCAAAAAAAAAAAATGTTTGTATCCAAGCTGGGAATGGAGAATCTCCACTCACCAGCTTGAGGGGGAGTGTGGAAAGTCAGAAGATTAGGGCTTAGGGCTGATTAGGGTAATTATGTAAGTAATAGTCAAATCAGATATTTTAGGTATGCAATTAATAGTCAAATCATATATTTTAGGAAGTTAATTGATTCCCTATTATTATGGGATCAACCTATGATTATGGGATCAGCTGTAGGAAAGTTGGGGATTGTCCTGATTTTGTGGGATTAGATTTAACACCTATATATACATGATGTACCCCCGGATTATCCAATATGAATGAGAATTATTTCCTTCTCTTTTATTTCTCCACACCGGCTAACCTCCTCTCACCGCCATCTTCCTCGTAGCAACACCTTCATTAGCCTTATCTGCTTTATCTC
Organism: Platycodon grandiflorus; assembly: GCA_016624345.1. Taxonomy (NCBI): domain Eukaryota; kingdom Viridiplantae; phylum Streptophyta; class Magnoliopsida; order Asterales; family Campanulaceae; genus Platycodon; species Platycodon grandiflorus. The sequence continues at coordinate 28,741,732 of CM028368.1, forward strand.
TCAGCAATGTGCATTTGTTAGTCTTCTTGAGTCTTATTCTATTCCTAAGTCTGTTGTAAAGCAGTGGGTCATCCTGGTAAGCAGATAGCTATGGTGGAGTAGTTGAGTACTCTTAAGCACAATATGAATTGGGATTTAGTTCCCTTACTAGCAGATAAACGTGCAACTAGGTGTAAATGGATAGACAATGGTAAGGTCAATCGTGAAAGTTCTTTGGCTCGTGTTGTTGCAAAGGGATATGCACGACATGCGGGGTAGATTATTCTATAATTTTTCTCTGATTGGTAGACTTGCATCTATTTGTATACTTATCTCACTTGCTTTATCTTACGACTGGCATCTTCACAAGCTTGATGTGAAGAACACATTTCTTCATATTATTTAAAGGAAGAGGTTTACTCGGAGCAACCTTCGGGGTTCGTTACTCAGGGTGAGTCTCGGATGGTTTACGAACTAAAGTGGTAATTGTATGGATTGAAACAATCTCAAAGTGCGTAGTTCAGGAGATTCAGTGAGATGGTGATAGAGTTATGCCTTACAAGGCATCATAGTGATCACTTTGTATTTTGTATTTTACCAACAAAGTAGTGCACGTATTGTTTTATTGATAGTGTATGAGGATGATATTGTTAGTACTAGTGGTGATAATGCAGGTATTAGCACACTAAAGAGGTTCCTGCTAGAGAGATTTCAGACTAAGGACTTGGCAGTTTGAAAATTTCCCAGGGAATGAGGTAGCACGTAGCAAGCAAGGCATCTTGTATTAGACAAAGTATGTGCTTGAGTTATTGAGTGAGGCAGGAATCTGTGACTCTTTTTGATCCGAATGGAAAACTTACAGCTAAGGCTGGTAAGGAATTTGCTAAGCCAAAGAGGTATCATTGGTTTGTTGGAAAACTGAATTATCTTGCTACAACCAGCCAGATATTGCTTTTTTGCAGTTAGTGTAGTGAGTTTTTTTCCTCTATGGGGTACTCAGAGAGACTATTGAGAGAATTCTCTGGTATCTTAAGAGAACTCCTGGGAAAGGTGTGCTATACTGTGATCATGGGTATATTAGGGTTAAGGGATTTGCCGATGGTGATTGGGCAAGTTCTCCTTCGGATACAAGGCCTACTACTAAATATTGCATATTTATTGTGGGTAACTTGATTTCTTGGTAGTATATATCAAGTACAGCTTTTTGACCCGATAAAACAATTTATACGGCCTTTGACTAAAAATTAACACAAACTTCCTATAATACCCCAAAGCCCTTAAAACCTAACTCAGTCTCACTCTCTCTCAAATCTCCAAACTACAGTCGTTTTCCTCCCATCGTCGTCGTCTCCCCCTCCCATCTCCAACGACATCGTCACCGTCTTCCTCCGTCTCCGACCACATCGTCTCCCTCTACTGCCATAAATCTTGTAAGTCTTCCTCCCATCTACTACCATGAAACCCTATCTTTGTCTTCCTCCGTCTTCCTCTCATCATCTCCCTTTGAATCGGTTAAACAATCCTATGAATCGTTTAAACGAATCTGTTAATCGTTTAAACGAATCCGTCAATCGTTTAAACGAATCCGTTAATCGTTTAAACGAATCCGTGAATCGTTTAAACGAATCCGTTAATCGTTTGAACTATGTTTGAGTCATTCAAAAAAAGAGGGTATTTTGGGGTTTTCAAATAAAAAGAGGCCATATAAGTTGTTTTGGAATAAGTTAGGCCAAATAAGATATTGGAGTTTTTGACCGGGCCATTTGTGAAGAAACCCCGATTTCTTGGAAGGGTAAGAAAAAAACAGGGCTATGGCTCATGCTACATGTAAGCTTGTATGCATTCATCAGCTACTTAGTGAGGTTGGCATTGGTAACCTAATGCCTATACAGTTTTGTTCAGGCCGCCATTCACATTCTCGAATCAAGTCTTCCATGAACAAACAAAACATAGAATGGGTTATATTTGTAAGAAGCTGGTCGTGCATGTGCATGACATTTATGCTCCATCTTGAGGGGGAGTGTTAAGAGTATAGTTATATGTTTAAGGGTTCTGTTAGTTTGTCATTATATGTTTGGGGGTCTTGATATAACTTGTATATTCACAAAAATATATATGACTAGGATCTAAGCTAGTTTGGGTTACGACCTATGTTACCTGGGCTTGGCTAGGAGGATCAGATACAGGTAAGAATCCAAGTGTCGGCTCCGCCAAAATTTTAAGATTTTGCACTAATTTAGTGTAATATTGCCACACCCATACCCACACTACACCCATGTTGTGTCGTGTGGTCACGAGTACTTTGGCAAGAATGACGGGTCGAAGTAACATAGGTTACGGCTTTTCAATCCTCATATCTTTCCTTTCATTATCTTTTCAAACACTGTATACCTAATACCAACTGATAGAGCGAAAATTTCAATTAAATCCAGAGAGTAATCTGGACACTTTCCATAAGTAATTCTCAAAAATAATAGCCAAACGACTAGGAGTTCTTCACATACACAAGGTAAAAAGAGAAAGCAAGGTAACTGTTATTGAATAATTGCATAAAACTACTAGTTACAATAGTAGGGTATTTATAGGTAGCCAAGTAATCCTAATACTTGCACAAAAATTAAAGTAATTAAGAACTCCTAATCCTGTAGAGAAAATAACATTAATTAAGGCTAGTAGAAAAGTAATCACTCCTAATCATATTAGAAAAATAACAAATACTAACCTAATTAATCTTATCAGTACTGCTAATACTAATAAGATATACTAAGTTAATTAAATCTCTACTAAAATATAGAAGAAAAATAATTCCAAAATTTCTCCAGAAAAGCTATAATTTGTCCTACATCAACACTTCATATCCTCCAATAGATACTCATGCCAAGCACTTGAAAGGTGAAACAAAAACAGAATTCCCACTATGAGGATCTTATACTTGTTCTATTTTTACTTGTGCATTGACCATAAATCTTTTTCAATATTGATCCAATTCAAAATATCAGTGATTTAAATTAATTTCGTTTTATATCATTTTCTGTAAATAATGATGATTGGATTTAAAAGGTTTTCCATTACTTTTTTCCTAAAAATATTTTTAAATTACTCTATAGAACAATAAACTTCTGGCTGATAACTACAGAATGCTATTTTATGTAACACAAAGATTGGTTATGTGATGCTTTTCCGGTTTAAAATAGAGGCCGAATCAAGGAAAAGACAAGAACAAAGAGAAGAGCCAGTGTGGATATTAATACTGCTATATTACCTTGAATTCTATAAGATAGTGAAAAATTCCTATGTACAAATCAATTCTGTACATCAAACTGGGTGCGCCTCGTATGAAATTAAAAACTTCATTTGTAGTTAAACATGTCTTAGTAACTTATTTGAAATTAACTAGCAGGAGATGCTCTAAAAGTAAAATCAGAATGCAGAACACACCTAGAGCATTGTGCAAGGTGGAAGCTGATGAGGTATCTGAGGTTACTTTATCATTCATCTTCTGGGACTTCTGCCTTTTTGGAAAAAGAAGTGCATCCAGCTGCTTTTGGATATTATCGTTCTTTTCCTGAGAAATAAAGAAACATCAGATGATAACGAAAAAAAATTAGTAACTATAACAATCGAACAGAATATACACAAAAAATCCAGCCATCACCCATAGTAATCCCACTTAAGTAGTGCGCTGGACCAAATATAATGATCCAGACTTAACCTTGAGCATATTTCTGTAAACTGCTGCTCCCAGACTAAAGTTCTGAAGGCTCAACACTATGAGAGCTTTAATAGTTACTCATCAATGCTGTTACTCCCACAACTGACATAAATGCAACATCCCAGTCTATACTAGCCCGTGAATGTCAGGTGCTTTCAGCTTCTCTGGATTTAAGGGGGATGGTGGTGATTCAAGAGGAACATTAGACCCATTATAATGAGCAATGTGTCAAGGGATGAAGGATACCTTTTACAGAACCAGCTTTTTCTATCGAAATGTATAATAAAAAAAAAAAATAGGATTCATATACTTCTAAAGTAGAAGAAATTCATTCACCTTAAAACAAGTGAGCAAGAAAATGTGCCAATGCCATTTGGATGCAGAAACACCTATATGTTATGTGAAATCAGTCATCAAGTGGATTGCAGAAGTATTATCCGCTTAACCCCAATTAATCATAGTGAATCATTCTACAATGCACCATAAAGTGACCAAAAGACAATTGCCAAATACTTCAAAAATTCAAAATGTTCCCACTCCTTCAAACTTGTAGCAGGTTACAGACCATCCAGTCAGCATGAACAAGAGATACAGCCATGTCATAAATGGAAATCAAACACAAACCGAACTCCAGCTCCCTAACACAAAAGCTAATCCCAGCCGACTGATGCGGAATTAGCTATACAACCCGCCCTTTCAATGCGCAGAGAATTACCTGCCCTAAAAATGGTTATGCCAGAGCCTAAAGGGCTATGATCAGACAAAGCCTCAATTCTCAATATTAGTCAACTATAACTAATGATAGGGGATTATATAATATTGCAAGGACTACAAAGAACAATGATTTGAGTCATTTGACAATGCTAAGCAACTACTCCCTCCGTTTCACCCAAAGAGTCCACGTTTGAAAAGTCTAATAATTAAGGGATATATTAGTGTCATTGGAGTTGGTCATAATTACAAAAATACTTGAGCACAACCAAGATGCTTACAGCACAAGTGGAGCCTTGGAGGGTAAAGATGAAAGGTTATGGAAATTGTAAGCATAATTTTTGAAAGTGCACTCTTTAAGTAAAACATCCCAAAATAGAATAATACTCTTTGCCTGGAACAGAGAGAGTATATTACTAATGCAATAGACTGATATATCCCAAAAATAATTAATAATCCTTATAATTTGTAATTTAAAAAGTAGCCTCGATGAAAGGGAAATACTTTGTCACGCTGGCAAGTTAGTATCACCACGAAATAGGCTAGTCTTTTTGGGTTGCACCAAATCGATGACATTGGGCTCTCTTCTCTCATTTTATCTCGTACTGGAGCTACATCTGAGTCATTGTGTGTTTATTTTCTAATTCTTTTTTCTGCTAGTTTTACCACAACCCACCTTATCATTCCAATCTGAACCACACTTTTTATCAGTCCATGTTGCTTTGCAGTTGGCCATACCATTGAGTAAAGCTGGACTACCATCCTTCCAGTAGAATCTTGTCTTCAACATATAAATTTCAATAACCCCACTTCCCTGAGTGATCATAGTAATACGTGTTTTGGTCCACCTCTGCCGCTCCCCAACCTCCCAACCCCAAACAAGAGAACAACTTGCATATTGATCATGGCACACATGAAGTACACTATCACAGCAAAAATAGATGGGATTAATGCGTTGAACTCAGTTTAAAAAACTAACAAGCTTCAAGAAGCTGCACACCAAGAAGCATTCTTTTGAGCCTCAAAGAATGCAATGCAGCGAACTTGTTTTCAGTAAGAATGCAAAGACTACTTTCCCTCCCTTTCAAAAGCAGCTATTCTACAGATCTGATGCAAGAGTGTGTCTTTGTTGGTTTATACTACAGGAGGTACTACAAATTCAAATAACTTGGATAAAGAAAACTAAGACGCTGACTGCAGGTAGAAACAAAGAGGAATACCTGCTCAGCTGATATCATTCTGGTCAAGTGGTAACGGCCCTCTTGCTCTGAAGACAAAATCAAGGACGATAATTAATTCACTGTTATTCTGCTTTACTAGAAGTCTTCAGCCTAAGACGAAAACCTCAGAAAGTAGAATACAAACTCAAAATGGTGCAGGTAAGTACAATTATTATACTTGTGGTATTGTTGATATCTACTGTAAGAGAACTTCTATATGTAATATATACATATGCATACACACATAACTCACAAAGCCCAGTCCTAACTACTTGTAAAATGGCTATATGAATCCTTTCCGTCATTCCATTTTTGTCTAGGGATTAAACCAAAAGTTAATATATCCATCTTTTCAATCACAACCAGTATAAGTTTTGAACTCCCCCAAGCCAAGCATTTCCCTAAAGACCTGTTTCTCTTCCTTTCTGGAGCATTCATTGGTCTACACTGTCAGCATCTAAATCATCTTATGCAACTTCTCCAGCTCTCCCACACGCATACAAATTCTGGATTGTCACAAAGCTACATTGAATTATTGTTCATACATATTCTGCACATATAGAAATCAAGTCCACCTAATGATTTGCAAAAATCAAAATAATGAATGGGCCCTGCTAACTAATTCCCCTATGGTAGTTGCTAAGGATCAAAATTAGGAAATATTTTACATTGAGATCAACACCAACACATTGTAGTATCCGAATTCCAATTGCTAACTAATTCCCCTATGGTAGTTGCTAAGGATCAAAATTAGGAAATATTTTACATTGAGATCAACACCAACACATTGTAGTATCCGAATTCCAATGCGTCGATGAGTTCTAGTGCAAAATATTTCCATAAATTGACTCTTAACACGTGCCTTTGGGGCACTTGTTAGCAAAAGCCATAATAGATTATCAATTAACATAACAAAAAGAGAGAAATATCGAGGAAAAAGCCACTACTAAAGCTTGTCGACTAGTTTAAAATACCTAACGCGATACACCAGACAGTTGACCTGATGTTTAAAAGTATTCACATAATTTAGGCCCTCAAACAAGAACCCACATGGTAACAGATGCTTATTCTATAGATGCTAGGCTGCAAACTGGTAGCGCCGAGTTGGATTTTGCCAAGTTTGAGTCAAATTATTGTCATCTTTCTTTAACGAGTCGGTTGAGTCTATATATATATATATTGGGTTGAACTTGACTCAAGCCCTAAAACTTGGGCTCATGGGCCTACCCAAGTTCAGCTCTGCACCATAAGCACAAGGCCTGTTTTCCAAGCCCAAGTACAATTTGATTTGAAAAGTTGGCCTAAGCCTGTGTTTAAAACCCAAATTTGGAAGGCCCAATACTTTAAACCAAACCCTAAATATATCTCCTCCGATCCTTTTCCTTCTCCACTTACAATTTCCAAAGAAACTATAAACACGACCATATCTCTCTCCTTCCCTTCTTAGTATCTCTACCTATGCATCTATCTAGTCCCTCCTCAAATAAACCTTATGTCCCTCCTTCCCTTCTCTCTCCCTCCCTCCACTCACAATCTTCTCAATCTATTACCCTTTCCTCTATCTCTCTCATCAGTAATGCTCCACCCTGAACACCAATGCAACGCCCCAAACCTGATCCCAACAACTCGGTCCCCAAGTTCAGTGACGTCACATTGATCAACACTTAATCAACACTACAACAACACAGGTATACAAGTGAACCAATACACAATAATACCTGTTACCAACAATCTCCAAAAAGACAACCGTCAATCTCCAACAGACAACCATAAATCAGGTATAACACCAGTACTAAATTCCAACTTAAAGTCCACAAAGTTAAACCCAATTTAAATTAGTCAAAACGTGTCAAATACGTACTAAACGGAAGGTAGTCCTCCACAAAGGAGTAGAAACAAAAATCGACTAAAACAAAAAACATAGAAAAATAAAGCCACTCATGCTAGCAAACACCAAATGAAGTCACTTTCCAAGCAAGGCAGCAGGCACTGCCAACCTGGAAAGGAAGAAAAAAGAAAGGGTGACCGAACAATTTCTCAGTAAGAAATTACACATACCCCTCCGATCACAAACAAGGGATTGACCAACAAGGCATGCCAAGGGGTTTAACAACCCATAAACAAATGCAATATCGAAGTAACTATACACAAATCAAATGTAACTCAGGATATCTCACTACCTAAGTAATCTCAAAATATAAAGGAAATTGAATTAGTAGGAGTCCAATAATGTAAGTACACAAAGAACAACAGAGTTGAGAACAACGAGCTACTCACAGAAACCATGATCTTCTAAGCGGTCTATTGACCTAAGCAAACACTAAACCCTGAAGGGAGCAAAGCCCCAAAGCGTACAAAACCCAGAAGGATAAAAACTGAACGGTGATTCCGGAACACCCCACAACTAAGCCTCAGTGGTGCAAAATTAGGCCAAAATTGTCACATTAAACCCCAAGGTAACGGTTATTCATACTTAGAGATCATAAAGGATTACAAGTTGAATGCATGACGAGACAACATAACTGATAAAACGGAACATATCAAGAAAAGCTTCACATTTGAAAAACTACCACATGTAATACATCATGCTCCATAAATGAAGTACAAAGTACAAAATTAAATAATACTAGTTTGGGATCATTCAAGAAGTAAATTAAAAGCGACCGAGTACAAAAAGGCGCCCGACACAAGGTCAAGCTCAATAAATATGAGATGATTGAAAGGAATTCAACAAAGAAAACTCAAGGGAAACCGTAACCAATGGATAGATACTTCTGAATAACGTATTAAGAGTGAAATCCCTTACCTCGAACTTGGTAAAAATCCAAGCAACTATTGAAAGCCTTTGAACGTGCAAAAAAACAGAATCTGGCAAAACAGTCCACTCTGTCAATATCTAAAGTTCTGCAGGTCTTAAAGTTATGATTCTTATACCAAATTTAAAGTTCTCTGAATCCCGATTCCAGGAAAGACAAGGGAGAATCAACCCTTCTACCATAATTGGTTTGAAACTGGACAGCCTTAGTGCGCAATTTTTAATAAAATCTAGAAAAATATCTTTTACTTGAAACCAACGCACGATTGGACCTAACTTATGTATCTACCACTGAAAAAGAAAATATTGAGATGAAACCGCTTCGGGAAGGTGTCTAAAACTTTCATTTAATTGCTTCTATCTGTTGGGAGGCAAATGTGAAAAGCGTGATTCAAACTTGATTTCATATAATGACTTAAAAGTCTAATCTAGGGTTCATAGCAAGCTAAATATAGATTTACAAACATAAAACTATATATGAATCATAAAACTAATAATGGATCAACTACAGTTCCTTACCTAGAACTGTCAAGATTCTTGAACCCAAATTCTTCACATAGCCACTTCCCGACAAACAAGCATCTAACTTTTAAGAGTCAAAATGACAAACTAATGAAAGTACCTAGTATTTATACTCTCTCTTAACCCTAATACTAAATTTGCAATTAAGTCTCTCCAATTATAAAAAATTTCGGCACACTTCCTAAAGTTAGGTCCGGGTCCGGCCATTACATCCTCCCTCCTTAAACGAATTTCGTCCTTGAAATTCAATTACCTTGGTCCTCAAATAAGTCGGGGTTGCTCTCTCTCATTGTGTCTTCTAGTTCCCATGTTGCTTCTTCAATCACATGATTCCCTACAACACCTTCATAAGGGGTATGGTCTCCTTACGCACGACTTGCTCCTTTCTGCCCAAAATCTTCACCGGGACCTCCTCATAAAATGGCGAACTCACTCGAATCAAATTCAATAATTTTTTTGGAGTCATGGACATACTTTCTCATAACCGAAACGTGGAACCACGACATGCACATGAGATTAACGTAGTGGCAATGTAAGTCGACCGCAAGTCCAACTCTTTCGAGAATTTCAAACAGTCCTAGTACCGTGGGCTAAGTTTCCCTACTTTCCAAATTTCATCACCCCTTTCCACAGAGAAACCCTAATGAAAACATGGTCACCCACCTCAAACTCAAGTTCACGTCGATGGTTATGAACGCCGGATTTCAGTCTACTTTGAGTTGTTACTAGTCTCGGTTTATGAACTAACTTAGGGCCAAATAAAGTTGCCCTTCTCCTACCTCACTCCAACAAGTCTGTGATCGACTCTTCCACCCATACAAGATGCTTGTGTGAAAACTATTGTCATACATGAACTCTACCAAAGGTAAATGATCGTCCCAACTACCTCCAAAGTCCAAAGTACAAGCCTTGATCATGTCTTCCAAAGTTTAGATGGTCAAGATGCTCCTCAAACTAACCATATGTTTGAGGGTGAAAAGAAGTACTCATGTTCGGTGGAGTGCCCAAAGCCTTTGCAAACTACCCCAAAATTTTGATGTAAACCTCCGGTCCCTGACAAACACAACAAGGAGATACTCGTACAACCTCACGATCTCATCAATATACAACTTGGTTAACCTCTCCAATGAGTAATTGATCCAAATGGCAAGAAATTATGTTGATTTAGTCAATCTATCAACAATAACCCAAATAACATTGTGACCCTTTCACCATTCTTGGCAACCCAACAACGAATCCATTGTGATATCCTCCCACTTCTACTCGGTATAGGTAATGACCACAACAACCGACCCAACCTCGATGTTCCATCTTGACCTGCCGACGCACAAGTCATCTAGAGACAAAATCGTGATTTCTCTCTTTATGTTATTCCAGAAAATATCCCTCCCATGTTCATGTTCATCTTTGTACTATCAAGATGCATAGAAAACTTCCAGCTGTAAGCCTCTTTTAAAACCTCCTCTTTCAATTCCACATTTAAAGGAACACAAATCCTCGGACAATAACGCAAAGCACCATCCCTATGAATATGAAATTTTGATTCTCTCTCATCCTTGAGACCAGACAATATCTTCTAATTGTTGACCTCAATATCAAATCTTTTGTTTAGATATTAAGGCTACTAAGTTACCCCTACTCTTACGACTCAATGCATCACCCACAACATTAGTTTTACCAGGGTGGTATAAGATTGTACAACCACCTATTTGTCTCATATTGAGCTCCTTCTGAGTAAAAAATATACCTTAAACTCTTTTGGTTCGTGTAAATCTCACATGTCTCTCCATAGGAGTACTCTCTCCAAATCTTGAAAGCAAACACAACGGCTACCAACTCTAGGTCATGTGTTAGGGCAATTCTTCTCATAACTCTTCAACTGCCATGTAGCATATGCAACCACCCTACCATGTTACATCTCCACAGGTTCTAGACCCCTTGAACAAGCACCAGTATAACACACAAATCCTCTCTTCCTAGACAGCAAGGATTACACATGTGACGAAACCAACCGCCTTGCCTCATATTCCTAGGACCAAAGAAATCTTGCATTCTGCTGAGTCAACTTGGTTAAAGGTTAAAGGTACAGCTATCTTAGAAAATCCCTCAACAAAGCAAATGCTCGTTGAGAGTGTGAGACGCAAAAAGCTTTGGACTTCTTTGACAATTGTCAGTCTCGCCTAGTTCACAACAGCCTCAACCTTAGCTAAGTTTATAGAAAACCCATCCTTTGTCACCACATGACCCAAGAAGGCTAGTTCCACTAGCCAAAACTCACACTTCTTAAATTTGGCATAGAGGTCCTCTTCCCTCAAAATCTAAAGCACATATCTCAAATGTTGCTCATGTTCCTCGTGACTCTTGCAGTTAATCAAAATATCATCAATAAACACAATAACACAGTGATCGAAGAACTTCCTAAAAACTCTATTCATCAAATCCATAAAAGCAGTTGGGGCATTTGTTAAACCAAAAGACACTACCCATAATGTCCATATCTTTTTCGAAATGTGGTCTTAGGTACATGCCCCTTGCAACTAATCATACAAATCATTAACTCTAGGTAAGGTATATTGGTTCGTCACTGTGACTCGATTCAGTTAAAGGTAGTCAATACACAACAATCACATCAATCCATCCTTCTTCACAAATAACACAGAAGCACCCCATGGTGAGACACTGGTCGAATCAGACCCTTCTATAAGAGCTCTTGTTGTAACTGCTGCTTTTGTTCCTTCAACTCGATATATGACATCCTAGATGGTGCCTTAGGAATGGGTTCTGTACGCTGAAACAAGGTCAACCGAAAACTCAATTTCCTTATCTGGTGAAAGTCGAGGTAGGTTCTCAGGAAAAATACAGAAAATTCTCTGATAACAGAAAGTGACTCTAAACTAACCCCATGCTTGCGATTGTCGGTGAAATAAGCTAAATATCCATGGAAACCCTTCCTTAAAAGGTGTTTAGCCCATAAAGCAGAGACAAAACATGAAAAAAGTTACCGATTGGAACCCTTAAACCAAAACTTTGACTTACCCGAAATACAAAAAGCGACTTGTTTCTCGAAGCATTCCACCTTAGCATGATAAGCTGCTAACCAATCCATTCCTAGAATCACCTCAAAGTACTGAATATCGAAAGGAATAAGTTCCACAGACAACTCTCTTTATCGTATCTAAACAGAACAAGGCTTATATATTGAAAACACAGCGATAGACTTGACTTCTTAACTGGAGTAACAATAACTAGATGAGCATCTAGCTTCTGATGTGATAGATTCAAACAAAGGACAAATGAAGATAGAATTATAGCACCAGGATCAAATGGAACATATGCATTATGGGAACAAACCTGGATTGTACCTGGAAAAACAATCATCATTGGAGGCCTTAGCATCCGTGGCCGTCATTGCAAATAATCACGCTTGCAACTTTGCTTCTAGCCCTCTCCATTTAGCAAAAGCTTCTTTTAACAATTTAGTTCTTAATCGGATGTCCAACCTTCCCACAATAGTAACATGACTCGTGGATCAATAGCACAACTTGGTTTCATGGCATCCCACATATACAACAGGTGAAGCTACAGTTTTGGTTTTGATTCCGGTTTGACTGGCTCCAATCTTTAGCCTGTTACTATCTGAAGTTTTCTTCTAGATGTTATTGCCCGATTACTACCATTCCCATGGTTGCTAAACTAATCTTTACTCGACCTAAATTGTCCTTCCAATCCCTCATTTTTTACTCCTTCTATAGTCCTCGTTTCCTGCTCTACCAAGCGAGCACGGTCCACAGTGTGAACTTAGTCATAGCTTAAGATTCTTCAAACAAAAACTTATATTTCCAATTCAGCCCCTTTCAAACTTCCTAGCTCGTTGATTCTCATCATCAAGTTAACTTTGGAAAGCCTAGACAATCCCATAAGCTTGGCTTTATACCAGTCAACATCATCTTCTCTTGCTACAATTCAAGGATTTACACTATCTTCCTTTCACGGAAATTCAGTGCAAATCTATTATTATAGAATACCTCTAAAAACTTCTATCAGTTCATGTTCTACTGATTCTACAACCCTAAACTGAAGTGAAATTAGTACACACTACTTCACAGTGAGTCTAGTCCATTTGTTTCTAGCATACCATAATCTGAGCTAGTCTAAATATATTCTTTAAGCAATCACAGTACTCTCTAAACACAAACTCGGGATAACAAATATCGACAATGAATGTTTTCAATGGAGCAAATAGGAAGTTCTTACTCTACCTTGATTCACGCTACTTATAACCTCAAGGGTTAAACGATCTTAAATATCAAAATCAACTTATCAGATATTAACGGAGCAAAACTAATTCGATGCAACACTTCAAGAATGATTCATACTTATTATATCACCAACCTCAAAGTAATATAGTCACTATAAACATACAGAAATCTTAAAAGCTAAGATCATATCCTCGTCTCACTATTCTAAGGGCCTGTTTGGCAATTCAAGAAATTGGAGTGGTTCGTTTGAGGCCGGCTCGTGTTGATCCATCCAGAAAAGTACAAGTTTTCATAGAAACTAGTTTTTTAAGTAACGGTATTTTTTAACAAATTTTTTTGTGTGGGAGGCTTGTCATGAAGCTATTCTTATGGGGATAATTTACGTCTCGTCGTAAAATTTATGTTAGTTGGTGCTTTATGTGCAAAGGTAGTAGAGAGAGCGTAAATCACTTATTGCATTACCGTCCAATGGCGATGGCCTTGTGGAGTGTTATTTTCAGTTTGTTTAGGCTTTCATGGGTCATGCCCAGATCTGTGAAAGAGCTATTTTGAGCTGGGTCATTATATAACGAAGGTGGAGAAATCATGTTTGGGAGACAGCCCCTTTGGGAGTGGTTTGGACTATTTGGAAGGAGTGCAGCAGAAGGGCTTTCGACAATGCTGAAGAATCTTTGGAGCAGATGAAGAACAGACTTCTTCGTACTTTGTTCTCTTGGTGCTGCGAGACAGTGGATCATTCCACTCCCTCTAGTAATTCTTCGTACTTTGTTCTCTTGGCGTCACCTGTTTCGACGCCTTTTGGTATATATCTTACTTATCAAAAAAAAAGTTTGGTAAAAAGGAAAAGGAATCTCGTTTCATATAAATTTGATTTTCTTAAAAATATGGGGGAACATAATCAAAATACATGGATGAATATCTTTCGAAATCATTATTTCTTGTTCAATCCGTACACAAATAAATTGAGTTGATAAATAGAAATACATGTATATGTCTGTAAAGATTGTGAACTTCATTGAATATTTTCATAATTGGACATAAAACCGTTTACAAAATTTAATTGTAATTACCAAACTAGATGAGGTACAAACCGGGCTCAATATATACCACTTTATGCGGTTTTTGAGGTCTGCCAAAGTCCAAACACCCCCTAAGATTCTAACAGTCTTCAAGACCTAAAACTCATGCTCGGATACCAACTATGTAACTCCCCAAACTTGATCCCAACACCGTGGTCCCCAAGCTCAGTGACGTCACTTTGATCAATACTTAATCAACACTTCAACAGCAGAACACCAAGGTACACAAATTAACCAAACTGTTAATCCGACCATCCACCTAGATCAAACTAATCAGTTTGACCCTTCCATATTAACCAAACAGTCAATCCGGCCCTCTAACTTGATCAACATGTCAATTAGAGCACACCAAATTCCCAAAACTGGCAAACAAACCTCAAGCGTAACCAGCCATGTCAAAAGCTCCATTCGAATTGACCCATTTGTCATCTAGAGCACCAAATCAACCGAAATATGCCCTAGACAACACCACAGGTTACCATTAAGCTGAAAACCTAAACCTAGGGTCCCAAAACCCTACCGCACATCACCTACACGCAAATCGCGCACTACAAACTGACCAATCAACCAGAAAACCACCTCAAAACTCCAAACTAGAAGACCAATCACCGAAATGAACTAGGCAGGCTCCGGCAACCTTGTCTGTACCGGTCTGCCGACCCGTCGAACTTCCCAGCAACACGTGGTACTGAACTCATTTCTTCATTCTGAACACAAACCTACAATTATATCCTGCATCCGACTCCTCTTCCTCGATCAAAATTCAAAACTGAGATCTGAACCAAACCCTAGGTTCAGATACTCCATAGATCCCGGTGTTCAGGCCTTCATCAGACACCTTCTCTGTGTCTCGCTGTGATACCATGTTAATCAACACAAACAATACAATGCAAAGACCAAAGAGAGACAAACGAGAGGTAGAGGGAGTGAAGATTAGTACTAACTCAATAATCTTATATTCTCTTATTGTTAACCTAAACAGATTACAGCATATATATGGGCAACATAAATCCTAAACCTAAAAGGATTCCAAACCTAAACCCAGAAGGATTCCAACTTTCCTAACAACAAACCAAGCTCTAAATGCTCATAATCTGTCAAAAATAAGTTACTTGAACACAGTGCCTGGCTTGATGTTGGGATGATACTTATCTACCCATGACTCACTCAAAACTTGAAGGTAAAATATATTACAGGTGACAAAGAAAATTAAATACCAATCTTCCTTGGGCAATTGACCACTACCCGCAACAGTTTCCCACAGCCAACTAGAGTATGACAACAAACCAATGCAACAGAGGATTCATATGCTGATATATAAACAAATAAAAATTAACAAATTACAAAACTGCATGACTTAATAGCAAACTACTTAAAAATTAAAAAGAGAAACAATAACCAGCTTTGAAGGTGAGAAATGAAACCATTTATTAGTAGGTTATGGTTGCTTTTAAATGCTCTGTGAAGCTCTAGAGACAGAGTTGCCATAGCATCACTGGCAGCAGCATCCACAAGTTTACCAAGAGAAACAGAGATTAGGGGCATTCCTTTTGACTTCTGAGCAACTAATTTGGCATATGCAGGTCCTGGATTGTCAAAAGCACATAAATTTCAACATCAGGTGAATTTGCATTGAACAGACTGTAGTTTCTTATCTTTATACAAATTCATGCAAGAATACAGAAGTTCTGACCATTGGCTGAAGATATGATAGAGATTTATTACTTCTAGAAAAGAAAATCGTAGTTTTATTTTTTCATCAACAACTCATTCCTCAGATAAGCAGAGCTAGGAACTATGAAATTTGGACCAAGAAAGGACATCTTATCCATGGTACAATTCTGCAGCATCTCATCTATGAAATATGTTTCCTTACAATGCCCCCACACCATACAAAAACTGTTCCATTATGCCGAATATACACGAAAAACATTTGATCAGAATATGTCTCAGATAACTGTAATATAACTCTAATTTTTCTTAACGATTTTGTCTAACATTGAGATTTACGAATTTTTTTCTAACAAAGCTATAGTGACAACCTCTACACATAGTCTACATCAAGTTCCCCTCAGCCCTTGCACCCTATTCTTTATCCTTTGAAATCAAGTCTTTTTATCCTCTAAAAGAATCCACAAAGCGTACAACAATCAATCTCTATCGTTCACTTGTTTAGCCTTTGTAATCAAGTCTTTTGATACTCTAAAAGAATCCACAAAGCTTCCAACAATCGATCTATATTGAGCTCTTGTTTACCCTTTGTAATCAAGTCTTTTGATCATCTAAAAGGATCCACAAAGATTCCAACAGTCAATCTCTATTGAGCTCTTTGTTTATCTTTTGAATGCGAGTCTTTTGATCTTTTAAAAGGACCCATAGAGCTTCCAAGAATAAATCTCTATTGAGCACTTGTTTATCCTTTGTAAACAAGTCTTTTGATCCTCTAAAAGAATCCACAAAGCATCCAACAATCAATCTCTATTGAGCTCTTGTTTATCCTTTGTAAGCAAGTCATTTCATCCTTTAAAAGTATCCACAAAGCTTCCAACAATCAATCTCTATTGAGCTCTTGTTTATCCTTTGAAATCAAGTGTTTTGATCCTCTAAAAGGATCCAAAAAGCATCCAACAATCAATCTCTATTGAGCACTTGTTTATCCTTTGTAAGCAAGTCATTTCATCCTTTAAAAGTATCCACAAAGCTTCCAACAATCAATCTCTATTGAGCTCTTGTTTATCCTTTGAAATCAAGTGTTTTGATCCTCTAAAAGGATCCAAAAAGCATCCAACAATCAATCTCTATTGAGCACTTGTTTATCCTTTGAAAGCATGTCTTTTGTTCCTCTAAAAGTATCCACAAAGCCTCTAACAATCAATCTATATTGAGCTCATGTTTATCCTTTGTAATCTAGTATTTTGATCATCAAAAAGAATCCACAAAGCTTCCAATAATCAATCTTTATTGAGCTCTTATTTATCCTTTGTAAACCGGTCTTTAGATCTTCTAAAAAGATCCACAAAGCTTCCAATAATCAATCTCTATTGAGCTCTTCTTTATCCTTTGAAATCAAGTCTTTTTATCCTCTAAAAGAATCCACAAAGCGTACAACAATCAATCTCTATTGATCACTTGTTTAGCCTTTGTAATCAAGTCTTTTGATACTCTAAAAGAATCCACAAAGCTTCCAACAATCGATCTATATTGAGCTCTTGTTTACCCTTTGTAATCAAGTCTTTTGATCATCTAAAAGGATCCACAAAGATTCCAACAGTCAATCTCTATTGAGCTCTTTGTTTATCTTTTGAATGCGAGTCTTTTGATCTTCTAAAAGGACCCATAGAGCTTCCAAGAATAAATCTCTATTGAGCTCTTGTTTACCCTTTGTAATCAAGTCTTTTGATCATCTAAAAGGATCCACAAAGATTCCAACAGTCAATCTCTATTGAGCTCTTTGTTTATCCTTTGAATGCGAGTCTTTTGATCTTCTAAAAGGACCCACAAAGCTTCCAACAATAAATCTCTATTGAGCACTTGTTTATCCTTTGTAAACAAGTCTTTTGATCCTCTAAAAGAATCCACAAAGCATCCAACAATCAATCTCTATTGAGCTCTTGTTTATCCTTTGTAAGCAAGTCATTTGATCCTTTAAAAGTCCACAAAGCTTCCAACAATCAATCTCTATTGAGCTCTTGTTTATCCTTTGAAATCAAGTCTTTTGATCCTCTAAAAGGATCCAAAAGCATCCAACAATCAATCTCTATTGAGCACTTGTTTATCCTTTGTAAGCAAGTCATTTCATCCTTTAAAAGTATCCACAAAGCTTCCAACAATCAATCTCTATTGAGCTCTTGTTTATCCTTTGAAATCAAGTGTTTTGATCCTCTAAAAGGATCCAAAAAGCATCCAACAATCAATCTCTATTGAGCACTTGATTATCCTTTGAAAGCATGTCTTTTGTTCCTCTAAAAGTATACACAAAGCTTCTAACAATCAATCTATATTGAGCTCATGTTTATCCTTTGTAATCTAGTATTTTGATCATCAAAAAGAATCCACAAAGCTTCCAATAATCAATCTTTATTGAGCTCTTATTTATCCTTTGTAAACCGCTCTTTAGATCTTCTAAAAGATCCACAAAGCTTCCAATAATCAATCTCTATTGAGCTCTTCTTTATCCTTTGAAATCAAGTCTTTTTATCCTCTAAAAGAATCCACAAAGCGTACAACAATCAATCTCTATCGATCACTTGTTTAGCCTTTGTAATCAAGTCTTTTGATACTCTAAAAGAATCCACAAAGCTTCCAACAATCGATCTATATTGAGCTCTTGTTTATCCTTTGTAATCAAGTCTTTTGATCATCTAAAAGGATCCACAAAGCTTCCAACAATCAATCTCTATTGAGCTCTTGTTTATCCTTTGAATGCGAGTCTTTTGATCTTCTAAAAGGACCCATAGAGCTTCCAAGAATAAATCTCTATTGAGCACTTGTTTATCCTTTGTAAACAAGTCTTTTGATCCTCTAAAAGAATCCACAAAGCATCCAACAATCAATCTCTATTGAGCTCTTGTTTATCCTTTGTAAGCAAGTCATTTCATCCTTTAAAAGTATCCACAAAGCTTCCAACAATCAATCTCTATTGAGCTCTTGTTTATCCTTTGAAATCAAGTGTTTTGATCCTCTAAAAGGATCCAAAAAGCATCCAACAATCAATCTCTATTGAGCACTTGTTTATCCTTTGAAAGCATGTCTTTTGTTCCTCTAAAAGTATCCACAAAGCTTCTAACAATCAATCTATATTGAGCTCATGTTTATCCTTTGTAATCTAGTATTTTGATCATCAAAAAGAATCCACAAAGCTTCCAATAATCAATCTTTATTGAGCTCTTATTTATCCTTTGTAAACCGGTCTTTAGATCTTCTAAAAGATCCACAAAGCTTCCAATAATCAATCTCTA
Source organism: Platycodon grandiflorus (assembly GCA_016624345.1). Classification (NCBI taxonomy): domain Eukaryota; kingdom Viridiplantae; phylum Streptophyta; class Magnoliopsida; order Asterales; family Campanulaceae; genus Platycodon; species Platycodon grandiflorus. The sequence continues at coordinate 28,760,987 of CM028368.1, forward strand.
TTGAGCTCTTCTTTATCCTTTGAAATCAAGTCTTTTATCCTCTAAAAGAATCCACAAAGCGCACAACAATCAATCTCTATCGATCACTTGTTTAGCCTTTGTAATCAAGTCTTTTGATACTCTAAAAGAATCCACAAAGCTTCCAACAATCGGTCTATATTGAGCTCTTGTTTATCCTTTGTAATCAAGTCTTTTGATCATCTAAAAGGATCCACAAAGCTTCCAACAGTCAATCTCTATTGAGCTCTTGTTTATCCTTTGAATGCGAGTCTTTTGATCTTCTAAAAGGACCCATAGAGCTTCCAAGAATAAATCTCTATTGAGCACTTGTTTATCCTTTGTAAACAAGTCTTTTGATCCTCTAAAAGAATCCACAAAGCATCCAACAATCAATCTCTATTGAGCTCTTGTTTATCCTTTGTAAGCAAGTCATTTCATCCTTTAAAAGTGTCCACAAAGCTTCCAACAATCAATCTCTATTGAGCTCTTGTTTATCCTTTGAAATCAAGTGTTTTGATCCTCTAAAAGAATCCACAAAGCATCCAACAATCAATCTCTATTGAGCTCTTGTTTATCCTTTGTAAGCAAGTCATTTCATCTTTTAAAAGTATCCACAAAGCTTCCAACAATCAATCTCTATTGAGCTCTTGTTTATCCTTTGAAATCAAGTGTTTTGATCCTCTAAAAGGATCCAAAAAGCATCCAACAATCAATCTCTATTGAGCACTTGTTTATCCTTTGAAAGCATGTCTTTTGTTCCTCTAAAAGTATCCACAAAGCTTCCAACAATCAATCTATATTGAGCTCTTGTTTATCCTTTGTAATCAAGTATTTTGATCATCAAAAGAATCCACAAAGCTTCCAATAATCAATCTTTATTGAGCTCTTGTTTATCCTTTGTAAACCGTCTTTAGATCTTCTAAAAGATCCACAAAGCTTCCAATAATCAATCTCTATTGAGCTCTTGTTTATCCTTTGAAATCAAGTCTTTTGATCCTCTAAAAGAATCCACAAAGCTTCCAACAATCAATCTCTATTGATCACTTGTTTATCCTTTGTAATCAAGTCTTTGATACTCTAAAAGTATCCACAAAGCTTCTAACAATCAATCTATATATTGAGGTCATGTTTATCCTTTGTAATCAAGTCTTTTGATCATCTAAAAGGATCCACAAAGCTTCCAACAGTCAATCTCTATTGAGCTCTAGTTTATCCTTTGAATGCGAGTCTTTTGATCTTTTAAGAGGACCCATAGAGCTTCCAAGAATAAATCTCTATTGAGCACTTGTTTATCCTTTGTAAACAAGTCTTTTGATCCTCTAAAAGAATCCACAAAGCATCCAACAATCAATCTCTATTGAGCTCTTGTTTATCCTTTGTAAGCAAGTCATTTCATCCTTTAAAAGTATCCACAAAGCTTCCAACAATCAATCTCTATTGAGCTCTTGTTTATCCTTTGAAATCAAGTGTTTTGATCCTCTAAAAGGATCCAAAAAGCATCCAACAATCAATCTCTATTGAGCTCTTGTTTATCCTTTGTAAGCAAGTCATTTCATCCTTTAAAAGTATCCACAAAGCTTCCAACAATCAATCTCTATTGAGCTCTTGTTTATCCTTTGAAATCAAGTGTTTTGATCCTCTAAAAGGATCCAAAAAGCATCCAACAATCAATCTCTATTGAGCACTTGTTTATCCTTTGAAAGCATGTCCTTTGTTCCTCTAAAAGTATCCACAAAGCTTCTAACAATCAATCTATATTGAGCTCATGTTTATCCTTTGTAATCTAGTATTTTGATCATCAAAAAGAATCCACAAAGCTTCCAATAATCAATCTTTATTGAGCTCTTATTTATCCTTTGTAAACCGGTCTTTAGATCTTCTAAAAGATCCACAAAGCTTCCAATAATCAATCTCTATTGAGCTCTTCTTTATCCTTTGAAATCAAGTCTTTTTATCCTCTAAAAGAATCCACAAAGCGTACAACAATCAATCTCTATCGATCACTTGTTTAGCCTTTGTAATCAAGTCTTTTGATACTCTAAAAGAATCCACAAAGCTTCCAACAATCGATCTATATTGAGCTCTTGTTTATCCTTTGTAATCAAGTCTTTTGATCATCTAAAAGGATCCACAAAGCTTCCAACAGTCAATCTCTATTGAGCCCTTGTTTATCCTTTGAATGCGAGTCTTTTGATCTTCTAAAAGGACCCATAGAGCTTCCAAGAATAAATCTCTATTGAGCACTTGTTTATCCTTTGTAAACAAGTCTTTTGATCCTCTAAAAGAATCCACAAAGCATCCAACAATCAATCTCTATTGAGCTCTTGTTTATCCTTTGTAAGCAAGTCATTTCATCCTTTAAAAGTATCCACAAAGCTTCCAACAATCAATCTCTATTGAGCTCTTGTTTATCCTTTGAAATCAAGTGTTTTGATCCTCTAAAAGGATCCAAAAAGCATCCAACAATCAATCTCTATTGAGCACTTGTTTATCCTTTGAAAGCATGTCCTTTGCTCCTCTAAAAGTATCCACAAAGCTTCTAACAATCAATCTATATTGAGCTCATGTTTATCCTTTGTAATCTAGTATTTTGATCATCAAAAGAATCCACAAAGCTTCCAATAATCAATCTTTATTGAGCTCTTATTTATCCTTTGTAAACCGGTCTTTAGATCTTCTAAAAGATCCACAAAGCTTCCAATAATCAATCTCTATTGAGCTCTTCTTTATCCTTTGAAATCAAGTCTTTTTATCCTCTAAAAGAATCCACAAAGCGTACAACAATCAATCTCTATCGATCACTTGTTTAGCCTTTGTAATCAAGTCTTTGATACTCTAAAAGAATCCACAAAGCTTCCAACAATCGATCTATATTGAGCTCTTGTTTATCCTTTGTAATCAAGTCTTTTGATCATCTAAAAGGATCCACAAAGCTTCCAACAATCAATCTCTATTGAGCTCTTGTTTATCCTTTGAATGCGAGTCTTTTGATCTTCTAAAAGGACCCATAGAGCTTCCAAGAATAAATCTCTATTGAGCACTTGTTTATCCTTTGTAAACAAGTCTTTTGATCCTCTAAAAGAATCCACAAAGCATCCAACAATCAATCTCTATTGAGCTCTTGTTTATCCTTTGTAAGCAAGTCATTTCATCCTTTAAAAGTATCCACAAAGCTTCCAACAATCAATCTCTATTGAGCTCTTGTTTATCCTTTGAAATCAAGTGTTTTGATCCTCTAAAAGGATCCAAAAGCATCCAACAATCAATCTCTATTGAGCACTTGTTTATCCTTTGAAAGCATGTCTTTTGTTCCTCTAAAAGTATCCACAAAGCTTCCAACAATCAATCTATATTGAGCTCTTGTTTATCCTTTGAAATCAAGTATTTTGATCATCTAAAAGAATCCACAAAGCTTCCAACAATCAATCTCTATTGAGCACTTGTTTATCCTTTGTAATCAAGTCTTTTGATCTCTAAAAGAATCCACAAAGCTTCCAACAATCAATCTCTATTGAGCTCTTGTTTATCCTTTGTAATCAAGTCTTTTGATCATCTAAAAGGATCCACAAAGCTTCCAACAATCAATCTCTATTGAGCTCTTGTTTATCCTTTGAATCAAGTCTTTTGATCTTCTAAAAGGATCCACAAAGCTTCCAACAATAAATCTCTATTGAGCTCTTGTTTATCCTTTGTAAACAAGTCTTTTGATCCTCTAAAAGAATCCACAAAGCATCCAACAATCAATCTCTATTGAGCTCTTGTTTATCCTTTGTAAGCAAGTCATTTCATCCTTTAAAAGTATCCACAAAGCTTCCAACAATCAATCTCTATTGAGCTCTTGTTTATCCTTTGAAATCAAGTGTTTTGATCCTCTAAAAGGATCCAAAAAGCATCCAACAATCAATCTCTATTGAGCACTTGTTTATCCTTTGAAAGCATGTCTTTTCCTCTAAAAGTATCCACAAAGCTTCCAACAATCAATCTATATTGAGCTCTTGTTTATCCTTTGTAATCAAGTATTTTGATCATCAAAAGAATCCACAAAGCTTCCAACAATCAATCTTTATTGAGCTCTTGTTTATCCTTTGTAAAGCATGTCTTTAGATCTCTAAAAGATCCACAAAGCTTCCAACAATCAATCTCTATTGAGCTCTTGTTTATCCTTTGAAATCAAGTCTTTTATCCTCTAAAAGAATCCACAAAGCTTCCAACAATCAATCTCTATTGATCACTTGTTTATCCTTTGTAATCAAGTCTTTTGATCTCTAAAAGAATCCACAAAGCTTCCAACAATCAATCTATATTGAGCTCTTGTTTATCCTTTGTAATCAAGTCTTTTGATCATCTAAAAGGATCCACAAAGCTTCCAACAATCAATCTCTATTGAGCTCTTGTTTATCCTTTGAATCAAGTCTTTTGATCTTCTAAAAGGATCCATAAAGCTTCCAAGAATAAATCTCTATTGAGCTCTTGTTTATCCTTTGTAATCAAGTCTTTTGATCATCTAAAAGAATCCACAAAGCATCCAACAATCAATCTCTATTGAGCTCTTGTTTATCCTTTGAAGCAAGTCTTTTGATCCTTTAAAAGGACCACAAAGCTTCCAACAATCAATCTCTATTGAGCTCTTGTTTATCCTTTGAAATCAAGTGTTTTGATCCTCTAAAAGAATCCACAAAGCATCCAACAATCAATCTCTATTGAGCTCTTGTTTATCCTTTGTAAGCAAGTCATTTCATCTTTTAAAAGTATCCACAAAGCTTCCAACAATCAATCTCTATTGAGCTCTTGTTTATCCTTTGAAATCAAGTGTTTTGATCCTCTAAAAGGATCCAAAAAGCATCCAACAATCAATCTCTATTGAGCACTTGTTTATCCTTTGAAAGCATGTCTTTTGTTCCTCTAAAAGTATCCACAAAGCTTCTAACAATCAATCTATATTGAGCTCATGTTTATCCTTTGTAATCTAGTATTTTGATCATCAAAAAGAATCCACAAAGCTTCCAATAATCAATCTTTATTGAGCTCTTATTTATCCTTTGTAAACCAGTCTTTAGATCTTCTAAAAGATCCACAAAGCTTCCAATAATCAATCTCTATTGAGCTCTTCTTTATCCTTTGAAATCAAGTCTTTTTATCCTCTAAAAGAATCCACAAAGCGCACAACAATCAATCTCTATCGATCACTTGTTTAGCCTTTGTAATCAAGTCTTTTGATACTCTAAAAGAATCCACAAAGCTTACAACAATCGGCCTATATTGAGCTCTTGTTTATCCTTTGTAATCAAGTCTTTTGATCATCTAAAAGGATCCACAAAGCTTCCATTAGTCAATCTCTATTGAGCTCTTGTTTATCCTTTGAATGCGAGTCTTTTGATCTTCTAAAAGGACCCATAGAGCTTCCAAGAATAAATCTCTATTGAGCACTTGTTTATCCTTTGTAAACAAGTCTTTTGATCCTCTAAAAGAATCCACAAAGCATCCAACAATCAATCTCTATTGAGCTCTTGTTTATCCTTTGTAAGCAAGTCATTTCATCTTTTAAAAGTATCCACAAAGCTTCCAACAATCAATCTCTATTGAGCTCTTGTTTATCCTTTGAAATCAAGTGTTTTGATCCTCTAAAAGGATCCAAAAAGCATCCAACAATCAATCTCTATTGAGCACTTGTTTATCCTTTGAAAGCATGTCTTTTGTTCCTCTAAAAGTATCCACAAAGCTTCTAACAATCAATCTATATTGAGCTCATGTTTATCCTTTGTAATCTAGTATTTTGATCATCAAAAAGAATCCACAAAGCTTCCAATAATCAATCTTTATTGAGCTCTTATTTATCCTTTGTAAACCGGTCTTTAGATCTTCTAAAAGATCCACAAAGCTTCCAATAATCAATCTCTATTGAGCTCTTCTTTATCCTTTGAAATCAAGTCTTTTTATCCTCTAAAAGAATCCACAAAGCGTACAACAATCAATCTCTATCGATCACTTGTTTAGCCTTTGTAATCAAGTCTTTTGATACTCTAAAAGAATCCACAAAGCTTCCAACAATCGATCTATATTGAGCTCTTGTTTATCCTTTGTAATCAAGTCTTTTGATCATCTAAAAGGATCCACAAAGCTTCCAACAATCAATCTCTATTGAGCTCTTGTTTATCCTTTGAATGCGAGTCTTTTGATCTTCTAAAAGGACCCATAGAGCTTCCAAGAATAAATCTCTATTGAGCACTTGTTTATCCTTTGTAAACAAGTCTTTTGATCCTCTAAAAGAATCCACAAAGCATCCAACAATCAATCTCTATTGAGCTCTTGTTTATCCTTTGTAAGCAAGTCATTTCATCCTTTAAAAGTATCCACAAAGCTTCCAACAATCAATCTCTATTGAGCTCTTGTTTATCCTTTGAAATCAAGTGTTTTGATCCTCTAAAAGGATCCAAAAAGCATCCAACAATCAATCTCTATTGAGCACTTGTTTATCCTTTGAAAGCATGTCTTTTGTTCCTCTAAAAGTATCCACAAAGCTTCTAACAATCAATCTATATTGAGCTCATGTTTATCCTTTGTAATCTAGTATTTTGATCATCTAAAAGAATCCACAAAGCTTCCAATAATCAATCTTTATTGAGCTCTTATTTATCCTTTGTAAAGCATGTCTTTTGATCTTCTAAAAGATCCACAAAGCTTCCAATAATCAATCTCTATTGAGCTCTTGTTTATCCTTTGAAATCAAGTCTTTTGATCCTCTAAAAGAATCCACAAAGCTTCCAACAATCAATCTCTATTGATCACTTGTTTAGCCTTTGTAATCAAGTCTTTTGATCTCTAAAAGAATCCACAAAGCTTCCAACAATCAATCTATATTGAGCTCTTGTTTATCCTTTGTAATCAAGTCTTTTGATCATCTAAAAGGATCCACAAAGCTTCCAACAATCAATCTCTATTGAGCTCTTGTTTATCCTTTGAATCAAGTCTTTTGATCTTCTAAAAGGACCCATAGAGCTTCCAAGAATAAATCTCTATTGAGCACTTGTTTATCCTTTGTAAACAAGTCTTTTGATCCTCTAAAAGAATCCACAAAGCATCCAACAATCAATCTCTATTGAGCTCTTGTTTATCCTTTGAAGCAAGTCATTTCATCCTTTAAAAGTATCCACAAAGCTTCCAACAATCAATCTCTATTGAGCTCTTGTTTATCCTTTGAAATCAAGTGTTTTGATCCTCTAAAAGGATCCAAAAGCATCCAACAATCAATCTCTATTGAGCACTTGTTTATCCTTTGAAAGCATGTCTTTTGTTCCTCTAAAAGTATCCACAAAGCTTCCAACAATCAATCTATATTGAGCTCATGTTTATCCTTTGTAATCTAGTATTTTGATCATCAAAAGAATCCACAAAGCTTCCAATAATCAATCTTTATTGAGCTCTTATTTATCCTTTGTAAACAAGTCTTTAGATCTTCTAAAAGATCCACAAAGCTTCCAATAATCAATCTCTATTGAGCTCTTCTTTATCCTTTGAAATCAAGTCTTTTGATCCTCTAAAAGAATCCACAAAGCGTCCAACAATCAATCTCTATCGATCACTTGTTTAGCCTTTGTAATCAAGTCTTTTGATACTCTAAAAGAATCCACAAAGCTTCCAACAATCGATCTATATTGAGCTCTTGTTTATCCTTTGTAATCAAGTCTTTTGATCATCTAAAAGGATCCACAAAGCTTCCAACAATCAATCTCTATTGAGCTCTTGTTTATCCTTTGAATGCGAGTCTTTTGATCTTCTAAAAGGACCCATAGAGCTTCCAAGAATAAATCTCTATTGAGCACTTGTTTATCCTTTGTAAACAAGTCTTTTGATCCTCTAAAAGAATCCACAAAGCATCCAACAATCAATCTCTATTGAGCTCTTGTTTATCCTTTGTAAGCAAGTCATTTCATCCTTTAAAAGTATCCACAAAGCTTCCAACAATCAATCTCTATTGAGCTCTTGTTTATCCTTTGAAATCAAGTGTTTTGATCCTCTAAAAGGATCCAAAAAGCATCCAACAATCAATCTCTATTGAGCACTTGTTTATCCTTTGAAAGCATGTCTTTTGTTCCTCTAAAAGTATCCACAAAGCTTCTAACAATCAATCTATATTGAGCTCATGTTTATCCTTTGTAATCTAGTATTTTGATCATCAAAAAGAATCCACAAAGCTTCCAATAATCAATCTTTATTGAGCTCTTATTTATCCTTTGTAAACCGTCTTTAGATCTTCTAAAAGATCCACAAAGCTTCCAATAATCAATCTCTATTGAGCTCTTCTTTATCCTTTGAAATCAAGTCTTTTTATCCTCTAAAAGAATCCACAAAGCGTACAACAATCAATCTCTATCGATCACTTGTTTAGGCTTTGTAATCAAGTCTTTTGATACTCTAAAAGAATCCACAAAGCTTCCAACAATCGATCTATATTGAGCTCTTGTTTATCCTTTGTAATCAAGTCTTTTGATCATCTAAAAGGATCCACACAGCTTCCAACAGTCAATCTCCATTGAGCTCTTGTTTATCCTTTGAATGCGAGTCTTTTGATCTTCTAAAAGGACCCATAGTGCTTCCAAGAATAAATCTCTATTGAGCACTTGTTTATCCTTTGTAAACAAGTCTTTTGATTCTCTAAAAGAATCCACAAAGCATCCAACAACCAATCTCTATTGAGCTCTTGTTTATCCTTTGTAAGCAAGTCATTTCATCCTTTAAAAGTATCCACAAAGCTTCCAACAATCAATCTCTATTGAGCTCTTGTTTATCCTTTGAAATCAAGTGTTTTGATCCTCTAAAAGGATCCAAAAAGCATCCAACAATCAATCTCTATTGAGCACTTGTTTATCCTTTGTAAGCAAGTCATTTCATCCTTTAAAAGTATCCACAAAGCTTCCAACAATCAATCTCTATTGAGCTCTTGTTTATCCTTTGAAATCAAGTGTTTTGATCCTCTAAAAGGATCCAAAAGCATCCAACAATCAATCTCTATTGAGCACTTGTTTATCCTTTGAAAGCATGTCTTTTGTTCCTCTAAAAGTATCCACAAAGCTTCTAACAATCAATCTATATTGAGCTCATGTTTATCCTTTGTAATCTAGTATTTTGATCATCAAAAGAATCCACAAAGCTTCCAATAATCAATCTTTATTGAGCTCTTATTTATCCTTTGTAAACCGGTCTTTAGATCTTCTAAAAAGATCCACAAAGCTTCCAATAATCAATCTCTATTGAGCTCTTCTTTATCCTTTGAAATCAAGTCTTTTTATCCTCTAAAAGAATCCACAAAGCGTACAACAATCAATCTCTATCGATCACTTGTTTAGCCTTTGTAATCAAGTCTTTGATACTCTAAAAGAATCCACAAAGCTTCCAACAATCGATCTATATTGAGCTCTTGTTTATCCTTTGTAATCAAGTCTTTTGATCATCTAAAAGGATCCACAAAGCTTCCAACAATCAATCTCTATTGAGCTCTTGTTTATCCTTTGAATGCGAGTCTTTTGATCTTCTAAAAGGACCCATAGAGCTTCCAAGAATAAATCTCTATTGAGCACTTGTTTATCCTTTGTAAACAAGTCTTTTGATCCTCTAAAAGAATCCACAAAGCATCCAACAATCAATCTCTATTGAGCTCTTGTTTATCCTTTGTAAGCAAGTCATTTCATCCTTTAAAAGTATCCACAAAGCTTCCAACAATCAATCTCTATTGAGCTCTTGTTTATCCTTTGAAATCAAGTGTTTTGATCCTCTAAAAGGATCCAAAAAGCATCCAACAATCAATCTCTATTGAGCACTTGTTTATCCTTTGAAAGCATGTCTTTTGTTCCTCTAAAAGTATCCACAAAGCTTCTAACAATCAATCTATATTGAGCTCATGTTTATCCTTTGTAATCTAGTATTTTGATCATCAAAAAGAATCCACAAAGCTTCCAATAATCAATCTTTATTGAGCTCTTATTTATCCTTTGTAAACCGGTCTTTAGATCTTCTAAAAGATCCACAAAGCTTCCAATAATCAATCTCTATTGAGCTCTTCTTTATCCTTTGAAATCAAGTCTTTTTATCCTCTAAAAGAATCCACAAAGCGTACAACAATCAATCTCTATCGATCACTTGTTTAGCCTTTGTAATCAAGTCTTTGATACTCTAAAAGAATCCACAAAGCTTCCAACAATCGATCTATATTGAGCTCTTGTTTATCCTTTGTAATCAAGTCTTTTGATCATCTAAAAGGATCCACAAAGCTTCCAACAATCAATCTCTATTGAGCTCTTGTTTATCCTTTGAATGCGAGTCTTTTGATCTTCTAAAAGGACCCATAGAGCTTCCAAGAATAAATCTCTATTGAGCACTTGTTTATCCTTTGTAAACAAGTCTTTTGATCCTCTAAAAGAATCCACAAAGCATCCAACAATCAATCTCTATTGAGCTCTTGTTTATCCTTTGTAAGCAAGTCATTTCATCCTTTAAAAGTATCCACAAAGCTTCCAACAATCAATCTCTATTGAGCTCTTGTTTATCCTTTGAAATCAAGTGTTTTGATCCTCTAAAAGGATCCAAAAGCATCCAACAATCAATCTCTATTGAGCACTTGTTTATCCTTTGTAAGCAAGTCATTTCATCCTTTAAAAGTATCCACAAAGCTTCCAACAATCAATCTCTATTGAGCTCTTGTTTATCCTTTGAAATCAAGTGTTTTGATCCTCTAAAAGGATCCAAAAAGCATCCAACAATCAATCTCTATTGAGCACTTGTTTATCCTTTGAAAGCATGTCTTTTGTTCCTCTAAAAGTATCCACAAAGCTTCTAACAATCAATCTATATTGAGCTCATGTTTATCCTTTGTAATCTAGTATTTTGATCATCAAAAGAATCCACAAAGCTTCCAATAATCAATCTTTATTGAGCTCTTATTTATCCTTTGTAAACCGGTCTTTAGATCTTCTAAAAGATCCACAAAGCTTCCAATAATCAATCTCTATTGAGCTCTTCTTTATCCTTTGAAATCAAGTCTTTTTATCCTCTAAAAGAATCCACAAAGCGTACAACAATCAATCTCTATCGATCACTTGTTTAGCCTTTGTAATCAAGTCTTTTGATACTCTAAAAGAATCCACAAAGCTTCCAACAATCGATCTATATTGAGCTCTTGTTTATCCTTTGTAATCAAGTCTTTTGATCATCTAAAAGGATCCACAAAGCTTCCAACAGTCAATCTCTATTGAGCTCTTGTTTATCCTTTGAATGCGAGTCTTTTGATCTTCTAAAAGGACCCATAGAGCTTCCAAGAATAAATCTCTATTGAGCACTTGTTTATCCTTTGTAAACAAGTCTTTTGATCCTCTAAAAGAATCCACAAAGCATCCAACAATCAATCTCTATTGAGCTCTTGTTTATCCTTTGTAAGCAAGTCATTTCATCCTTTAAAAGTATCCACAAAGCTTCCAACAATCAATCTCTATTGAGCTCTTGTTTATCCTTTGAAATCAAGTGTTTTGATCCTCTAAAAGGATCCAAAAGCATCCAACAATCAATCTCTATTGAGCACTTGTTTATCCTTTGAAAGCATGTCTTTTGTTCCTCTAAAAGTATCCACAAAGCTTCTAACAATCAATCTATATTGAGCTCATGTTTATCCTTTGTAATCTAGTATTTTGATCATCAAAAAGAATCCACAAAGCTTCCAATAATCAATCTTTATTGAGCTCTTATTTATCCTTTGTAAACCGGTCTTTAGATCTTCTAAAAGATCCACAAAGCTTCCAATAATCAATCTCTATTGAGCTCTTCTTTATCCTTTGAAATCAAGTCTTTTTATCCTCTAAAAGAATCCACAAAGCGTACAACAATCAATCTCTATCGATCACTTGTTTAGCCTTTGTAATCAAGTCTTTGATACTCTAAAAGAATCCACAAAGCTTCCAACAATCGATCTATATTGAGCTCTTGTTTATCCTTTGTAATCAAGTCTTTTGATCATCTAAAAGGATCCACAAAGCTTCCAACAGTCAATCTCTATTGAGCTCTTGTTTATCCTTTGAATGCGAGTCTTTTGATCTTCTAAAAGGACCCATAGAGCTTCCAAGAATAAATCTCTATTGAGCACTTGTTTATCCTTTGTAAACAAGTCTTTTGATCCTCTAAAAGAATCCACAAAGCATCCAACAATCAATCTCTATTGAGCTCTTGTTTATCCTTTGTAAGCAAGTCATTTCATCCTTTAAAAGTATCCACAAAGCTTCCAACAATCAATCTCTATTGAGCTCTTGTTTATCCTTTGAAATCAAGTGTTTTGATCCTCTAAAAGGATCCAAAAGCATCCAACAATCAATCTCTATTGAGCACTTGTTTATCCTTTGAAAGCATGTCTTTTGTTCCTCTAAAAGTATCCACAAAGCTTCTAACAATCAATCTATATTGAGCTCATGTTTATCCTTTGTAATCTAGTATTTTGATCATCAAAAGAATCCACAAAGCTTCCAATAATCAATCTTTATTGAGCTCTTATTTATCCTTTGTAAACCGGTCTTTAGATCTTCTAAAAGATCCACAAAGCTTCCAATAATCAATCTCTATTGAGCTCTTCTTTATCCTTTGAAATCAAGTCTTTTTATCCTCTAAAAGAATCCACAAAGCGTACAACAATCAATCTCTATCGATCACTTGTTTAGCCTTTGTAATCAAGTCTTTTGATACTCTAAAAGAATCCACAAAGCTTCCAACAATCGATCTATATTGAGCTCTTGTTTATCCTTTGTAATCAAGTCTTTTGATCATCTAAAAGGATCCACAAAGCTTCCAACAATCAATCTCTATTGAGCTCTTGTTTATCCTTTGAATGCGAGTCTTTTGATCTTCTAAAAGGACCCATAGAGCTTCCAAGAATAAATCTCTATTGAGCACTTGTTTATCCTTTGTAAACAAGTCTTTTGATCCTCTAAAAGAATCCACAAAGCATCCAACAATCAATCTCTATTGAGCTCTTGTTTATCCTTTGTAAGCAAGTCATTTCATCCTTTAAAAGTATCCACAAAGCTTCCAACAATCAATCTCTATTGAGCTCTTGTTTATCCTTTGAAATCAAGTGTTTTGATCCTCTAAAAGGATCCAAAAAGCATCCAACAATCAATCTCTATTGAGCACTTGTTTATCCTTTGTAAGCAAGTCTTTTGATCCTCTAAAAGTATCCACAAAGCTTCCAACAATCAATCTATATTGAGCTCATGTTTATCCTTTGTAATCTAGTATTTTGATCATCAAAAAGAATCCACAAAGCTTCCAATAATCAATCTCTATTGAGCTCTTGTTTATCCTTTGAAATCAAGTGTTTTGATCCTCTAAAAGGATCCAAAAAGCATCCAACAATCAATCTCTATTGAGCTCTTGTTTATCCTTTGAAATCAAGTCTTTTGTTCCTCTAAAAGAATCCACAAAGCTTCCAACAATCAATCTATATGAGCTCTTGTTTATCCTTTGTAATCAAGTCTTTTGATCTCTAAAAGAATCCACAAAGCTTCCAACAATCAATCTATATTGAGCTCTTGTTTATCCTTTGTAATCAAGTCTTTTGATCTTCTAAAAGATCCACAAAGCTTCCAATAATCAATCTCTATTGAGCTCTTGTTTATCCTTTGAAATCAAGTCTTTTGATCCTCTAAAAGAATCCACAAAGCTTCCAACAATCAATCTCTATTGAGCACTTGTTTATCCTTTGTAAACAAGTCTTTTGATCCTCTAAAAGAATCCACAAAGCTTCCAACAATCAATCTCTATTGAGCTCTTGTTTATCCTTTGTAATCAAGTCTTTTGATCATCTAAAAGGATCCACAAAGCTTCCAACAATCAATCTCTATTGAGCTCTTGTTTATCCTTTGAATCAAGTCTTTTGATCTCTAAAAGGATCCATAAAGCTTCCAACAATCAATCTCTATTGAGCACTTGTTTATCCTTTGTAAACAAGTCTTTTGATCCTCTAAAAGAATCCACAAAGCTTCCAACAATCAATCTCTATTGAGCTCTTGTTTATCCTTTGTAATCAAGTCATTTGATCCTTTAAAAGTATCCACAAAGCTTCCAACAATCAATCTCTATTGAGCTCTTGTTTATCCTTTGAAATCAAGTCTTTTGATCCTCTAAAAGGATCCACAAAGCATCCAACAATCAATCTCTATTGAGCTCTTGTTTATCCTTTGTAAGCAAGTCTTTCATCCTCTAAAAGTATCCACAAAGCTTCCAACAATCAATCTCTATTGAGCTCTTGTTTATCCTTTGTAATCAAGTCTTTTGATCCTCTAAAAGGATCCACAAAGCTTCCAACAATCAATCTCTATTGAGCTCTTGTTTATCCTTTGAAATCAAGTCTTTTGATCCTCTAAAAGGATCCACAAAGCTTCCAACAATCAATCTCTATTGAGCTCTTGTTTATCCTTTGTAATCAAGTCTTTTGATCATCTAAAAGAATCCACAAAGCTTCCAATAATCAATCTCTATTGAGCTCTTGTTTATCCTTTGTAAACAAGTCTTTGATCTTCTAAAAGATCCACAAAGCTTCCAACAATCAATCTCTATTGAGCTCTTGTTTATCCTTTGAAATCAAGTCTTTTGATCCTCTAAAAGAATCCACAAAGCTTCCAACAATCAATCTCTATTGAGCTCTTGTTTATCCTTTGTAATCAAGTCTTTTGATCCTCTAAAAGAATCCACAAAGCTTCCAACAATCAATCTCTATTGAGCTCTTGTTTATCCTTTGTAATCAAGTCTTTTGATCCTCTAAAAGGATCCACAAAGCTTCCAACAATCAATCTCTATTGAGCTCTTGTTTATCCTTTGTAATCAAGTCTTTTGATCTTCTAAAAGGATCCACAAAGCTTCCAATAATCAATCTCTATTGAGCTCTTGTTTATCCTTTGTAAACAAGTCTTTTGATCCTCTAAAAGAATCCACAAAGCATCCAACAATCAATCTCTATTGAGCTCTTGTTTATCCTTTGTAATCAAGTCTTTCATCCTCTAAAAGAATCCACAAAGCTTCTCTATTGAGACTTGTTTAGATTTTATTAAATCAAGAAAATCTTCTTTACAACCTCAACCACCAATAAGAAATCTATTGAGCCATTTATCCTTTGTAATCAAGTTGATCAATAACTAGAAAACAACCAACAATCAATCTCTATTGAGCTCTTGTTTATCCTTTGAAATCAAGTCTTTTGATCCTCTAAAAGGATCCAAAAGCTTCCAACAATCAATCTCTATTGAGCACTTGTTTATCCTTTGAAACAAGTCTTTTGATCCTCTAAAAGAATCCACAAAGCTTCCAACAATCAATCTCTATTGAGCTCTTGTTTATCCTTTGTAATCAAGTCATTTTGATCCTCTAAAAGAATCCACAAAGCTTCCAACAATCAATCTCTATTGAGCTCTTGTTTATCCTTTGAAATCAAGTCTTTTGATCTTCTAAAAGATCCACAAAGCTTCCAACAATCAATCTCTATTGAGCTCTTGTTTATCCTTTGAAAGCAAGTCTTTTATCCTCTAAAAGTATCCACAAAGCTTCAACAATCAATCTCTATTGAGCTCTTGTTTATCCTTTGTAATCAAGTCTTTTGATCATCTAAAAGAATCCACAAAGCTTCCAACAATCAATCTTTATTGAGCTCTTGTTTATCCTTTGTAAACAAGTCTTTGATCTCTAAAAGAATCCACAAAGCTTCCAACAATCAATCTCTATTGAGCTCTTGTTTATCCTTTGAAATCAAGTCTTTTGATCCTCTAAAAGAATCCACAAAGCTTCCAACAATCAATCTCTATTGAGCACTTGTTTATCCTTTGTAATCAAGTCTTTTGATCTCTAAAAGAATCCACAAAGCTTCCAACAATCAATCTATATTGAGCTCTTGTTTATCCTTTGTAATCAAGTCTTTTGATCATCTAAAAGGATCCACAAAGCTTCCAACAATCAATCTCTATTGAGCTCTTGTTTATCCTTTGAATGCAGTCTTTTGATCTTTAAAAGGACCCAAAGCTTCCAACAATAAATCTCTATTGAGCACTTGTTTATCCTTTGTAAACAAGTCTTTTGATCCTCTAAAAGAATCCACAAAGCATCCAACAATCAATCTCTATTGAGCTCTTGTTTATCCTTTGTAAGCAAGTCATTTCATCCTTTAAAAGTATCCACAAAGCTTCCAACAATCAATCTCTATTGAGCTCTTGTTTATCCTTTGAAATCAAGTGTTTTGATCCTCTAAAAGGATCCAAAAGCATCCAACAATCAATCTCTATTGAGCACTTGTTTATCCTTTGAAAGCATGTCTTTTGTTCCTCTAAAAGTATCCACAAAGCTTCTAACAATCAATCTATATTGAGCTCATGTTTATCCTTTGTAATCTAGTATTTTGATCATCAAAAAGAATCCACAAAGCTTCCAATAATCAATCTTTATTGAGCTCTTATTTATCCTTTGTAAACCGGTCTTTAGATCTTCTAAAAGATCCACAAAGCTTCCAATAATCAATCTCTATTGAGCTCTTCTTTATCCTTTGAAATCAAGTCTTTTTATCCTCTAAAAGAATCCACAAAGCGTACAACAATCAATCTCTATCGATCACTTGTTTAGCCTTTGTAATCAAGTCTTTTGATACTCTAAAAGAATCCACAAAGCTTCCAACAATCGATCTATATTGAGCTCTTGTTTATCCTTTGTAATCAAGTCTTTTGATCATCTAAAAGGATCCACAAAGCTTCCAACAATCAATCTCTATTGAGCTCTTGTTTATCCTTTGAATGCGAGTCTTTTGATCTTCTAAAAGGACCCATAGAGCTTCCAAGAATAAATCTCTATTGAGCACTTGTTTATCCTTTGTAAACAAGTCTTTTGATCCTCTAAAAGAATCCACAAAGCATCCAACAATCAATCTCTATTGAGCTCTTGTTTATCCTTTGTAAGCAAGTCATTTCATCCTTTAAAAGTATCCACAAAGCTTCCAACAATCAATCTCTATTGAGCTCTTGTTTATCCTTTGAAATCAAGTGTTTTGATCCTCTAAAAGGATCCAAAAGCATCCAACAATCAATCTCTATTGAGCACTTGTTTATCCTTTGAAAGCATGTCTTTTGTTCCTCTAAAAGTATCCACAAAGCTTCTAACAATCAATCTATATTGAGCTCATGTTTATCCTTTGTAATCTAGTATTTTGATCATCAAAAAGAATCCACAAAGCTTCCAATAATCAATCTTTATTGAGCTCTTATTTATCCTTTGTAAACCGGTCTTTAGATCTTCTAAAAGATCCACAAAGCTTCCAATAATCAATCTCTATTGAGCTCTTCTTTATCCTTTGAAATCAAGTCTTTTTATCCTCTAAAAGAATCCACAAAGCGTACAACAATCAATCTCTATCGATCACTTGTTTAGCCTTTGTAATCAAGTCTTTTGATACTCTAAAAGAATCCACAAAGCTTCCAACAATCGATCTATATTGAGCTCTTGTTTATCCTTTGTAATCAAGTCTTTTGATCATCTAAAAGGATCCACAAAGCTTCCAACAATCAATCTCTATTGAGCTCTTGTTTATCCTTTGAATGCGAGTCTTTTGATCTTCTAAAAGGACCCATAGAGCTTCCAAGAATAAATCTCTATTGAGCACTTGTTTATCCTTTGTAAACAAGTCTTTTGATCCTCTAAAAGAATCCACAAAGCATCCAACAATCAATCTCTATTGAGCTCTTGTTTATCCTTTGTAAGCAAGTCATTTCATCCTTTAAAAGTATCCACAAAGCTTCCAACAATCAATCTCTATTGAGCTCTTGTTTATCCTTTGAAATCAAGTGTTTTGATCCTCTAAAAGGATCCAAAAGCATCCAACAATCAATCTCTATTGAGCACTTGTTTATCCTTTGAAAGCATGTCTTTTGTTCCTCTAAAAGTATCCACAAAGCTTCTAACAATCAATCTATATTGAGCTCATGTTTATCCTTTGTAATCTAGTATTTTGATCATCAAAAAGAATCCACAAAGCTTCCAATAATCAATCTTTATTGAGCTCTTATTTATCCTTTGTAAACCGGTCTTTAGATCTTCTAAAAGATCCACAAAGCTTCCAATAATCAATCTCTATTGAGCTCTTCTTTATCCTTTGAAATCAAGTCTTTTTATCCTCTAAAAGAATCCACAAAGCGTACAACAATCAATCTCTATCGATCACTTGTTTAGCCTTTGTAATCAAGTCTTTTGATACTCTAAAAGAATCCACAAAGCTTCCAACAATCGATCTATATTGAGCTCTTGTTTATCCTTTGTAATCAAGTCTTTTGATCATCTAAAAGGATCCACAAAGCTTCCAACAATCAATCTCTATTGAGCTCTTGTTTATCCTTTGAATGCGAGTCTTTTGATCTTCTAAAAGGACCCATAGAGCTTCCAAGAATAAATCTCTATTGAGCACTTGTTTATCCTTTGTAAACAAGTCTTTTGATCCTCTAAAAGAATCCACAAAGCATCCAACAATCAATCTCTATTGAGCTCTTGTTTATCCTTTGTAAGCAAGTCATTTCATCCTTTAAAAGTATCCACAAAGCTTCCAACAATCAATCTCTATTGAGCTCTTGTTTATCCTTTGAAATCAAGTGTTTTGATCCTCTAAAAGGATCCAAAAAGCATCCAACAATCAATCTCTATTGAGCACTTGTTTATCCTTTGAAAGCATGTCTTTTGTTCCTCTAAAAGTATCCACAAAGCTTCTAACAATCAATCTATATTGAGCTCATGTTTATCCTTTGTAATCTAGTATTTTGATCATCAAAAAGAATCCACAAAGCTTCCAATAATCAATCTTTATTGAGCTCTTATTTATCCTTTGTAAACCGGTCTTTAGATCTTCTAAAAAGATCCACAAAGCTTCCAATAATCAATCTCTATTGAGCTCTTCTTTATCCTTTGAAATCAAGTCTTTTTATCCTCTAAAAGAATCCACAAAGCGTACAACAATCAATCTCTATCGATCACTTGTTTAGCCTTTGTAATCAAGTCTTTTGATACTCTAAAAGAATCCACAAAGCTTCCAACAATCGATCTATATTGAGCTCTTGTTTATCCTTTGTAATCAAGTCTTTTGATCATCTAAAAGGATCCACAAAGCTTCCAACAATCAATCTCTATTGAGCTCTTGTTTATCCTTTGAATGCGAGTCTTTTGATCTTCTAAAAGGACCCATAGAGCTTCCAAGAATAAATCTCTATTGAGCACTTGTTTATCCTTTGTAAACAAGTCTTTTGATCCTCTAAAAGAATCCACAAAGCATCCAACAATCAATCTCTATTGAGCTCTTGTTTATCCTTTGTAAGCAAGTCATTTCATCCTTTAAAAGTATCCACAAAGCTTCCAACAATCAATCTCTATTGAGCTCTTGTTTATCCTTTGAAATCAAGTGTTTTGATCCTCTAAAAGGATCCAAAAAGCATCCAACAATCAATCTCTATTGAGCACTTGTTTATCCTTTGAAAGCATGTCTTTTGTTCCTCTAAAAGTATCCACAAAGCTTCTAACAATCAATCTATATTGAGCTCATGTTTATCCTTTGTAATCTAGTATTTTGATCATCAAAAAGAATCCACAAAGCTTCCAATAATCAATCTTTATTGAGCTCTTATTTATCCTTTGTAAACCGGTCTTTAGATCTTCTAAAAGATCCACAAAGCTTCCAATAATCAATCTCTATTGAGCTCTTCTTTATCCTTTGAAATCAAGTCTTTTTATCCTCTAAAAGAATCCACAAAGCGTACAACAATCAATCTCTATCGATCACTTGTTTAGCCTTTGTAATCAAGTCTTTTGATACTCTAAAAGAATCCACAAAGCTTCCAACAATCGATCTATATTGAGCTCTTGTTTATCCTTTGTAATCAAGTCTTTTGATCATCTAAAAGGATCCACAAAGCTTCCAACAATCAATCTCTATTGAGCTCTTGTTTATCCTTTGAATGCGAGTCTTTTGATCTTCTAAAAGGACCCATAGAGCTTCCAAGAATAAATCTCTATTGAGCACTTGTTTATCCTTTGTAAACAAGTCTTTTGATCCTCTAAAAGAATCCACAAAGCATCCAACAATCAATCTCTATTGAGCTCTTGTTTATCCTTTGTAAGCAAGTCATTTCATCCTTTAAAAGTATCCACAAAGCTTCCAACAATCAATCTCTATTGAGCTCTTGTTTATCCTTTGAAATCAAGTGTTTTGATCCTCTAAAAGGATCCAAAAAGCATCCAACAATCAATCTCTATTGAGCACTTGTTTATCCTTTGAAAGCATGTCTTTTGTTCCTCTAAAAGTATCCACAAAGCTTCTAACAATCAATCTATATTGAGCTCATGTTTATCCTTTGTAATCTAGTATTTTGATCATCAAAAGAATCCACAAAGCTTCCAATAATCAATCTTTATTGAGCTCTTATTTATCCTTTGTAAACCGGTCTTTAGATCTTCTAAAAGATCCACAAAGCTTCCAATAATCAATCTCTATTGAGCTCTTCTTTATCCTTTGAAATCAAGTCTTTTTATCCTCTAAAAGAATCCACAAAGCGTACAACAATCAATCTCTATCGATCACTTGTTTAGCCTTTGTAATCAAGTCTTTTGATACTCTAAAAGAATCCACAAAGCTTCCAACAATCGATCTATATTGAGCTCTTGTTTATCCTTTGTAATCAAGTCTTTTGATCATCTAAAAGGATCCACAAAGCTTCCAACAATCAATCTCTATTGAGCTCTTGTTTATCCTTTGAATGCGAGTCTTTTGATCTTCTAAAAGGACCCATAGAGCTTCCAAGAATAAATCTCTATTGAGCACTTGTTTATCCTTTGTAAACAAGTCTTTTGATCCTCTAAAAGAATCCACAAAGCATCCAACAATCAATCTCTATTGAGCTCTTGTTTATCCTTTGTAAGCAAGTCATTTCATCCTTTAAAAGTATCCACAAAGCTTCCAACAATCAATCTCTATTGAGCTCTTGTTTATCCTTTGAAATCAAGTGTTTTGATCCTCTAAAAGGATCCAAAAGCATCCAACAATCAATCTCTATTGAGCACTTGTTTATCCTTTGTAATCAAGTCTTTTGATCCTCTAAAAGAATCCACAAAGCTTCCAACAATCAATCTAT
Source organism: Platycodon grandiflorus (assembly GCA_016624345.1). Lineage (NCBI taxonomy): Eukaryota > Viridiplantae > Streptophyta > Magnoliopsida > Asterales > Campanulaceae > Platycodon > Platycodon grandiflorus. Next base: position 28,782,157 of record CM028368.1, read on the forward strand.
ATTGAGCTCTTGTTTATCCTTTGTAATCAAGTCTTTTGATCATCTAAAAGGATCCACAAAGCTTCCAATAATCAATCTCTATTGAGCTCTTGTTTATCCTTTGAATGCGAGTCTTTTGATCTTCTAAAAGGATCCACAAAGCTTCCAATAATCAATCTCTATTGAGCACTTGTTTATCCTTTGTAAACAAGTCTTTTGATCCTCTAAAAGAATCCACAAAGCATCCAACAATCAATCTCTATTGAGCTCTTGTTTATCCTTTGTAATCAAGTCATTTGATCCTCTAAAAGAATCCACAAAGCTTCCAACAATCAATCTCTATTGAGCTCTTGTTTATCCTTTGAAATCAAGTGTTTTGATCCTCTAAAAGGATCCAAAAGCATCCAACAATCAATCTCTATTGAGCACTTGTTTATCCTTTGAAAGCATGTCTTTTGATCCTTTAAAAGTATCCACAAAGCTTCCAACAATCAATCTATATTGAGCTCTTGTTTATCCTTTGTAATCAAGTCTTTTGATCATCAAAAGAATCCACAAAGCTTCCAATAATCAATCTTTATTGAGCTCTTGTTTATCCTTTGTAAACAAGTCTTTAGATCTTCTAAAAGATCCACAAAGCTTCCAATAATCAATCTCTATTGAGCTCTTCTTTATCCTTTGAAATCAAGTCTTTTTATCCTCTAAAAGAATCCACAAAGCGTACAACAATCAATCTCTATTGAGCACTTGTTTATCCTTTAAAAGCATGTCTTTTGTTCCTCTAAAAGTATCCACAAAGCTTCTAACAATCAATCTATATTGAGCTCATGTTTATCCTTTGTAATCTAGTATTTTGATCATCAAAAAGAATCCACAAAGCTTCCAATAATCAATCTTTATTGAGCTCTTATTTATCCTTTGTAAACCGGTCTTTAGATCTTCCAAAAAGATCCACAAAGCTTCCAATAATCAATCTCTATTGAGCTCTTCTTTATCCTTTGAAATCAAGTCTTTTTATCCTCTAAAAGAATCCACAAAGCGTACAACAATCAATCTCTATCGATCACTTGTTTAGCCTTTGTAATCTTTTTTTTTTTTTTTGGCGAAAGGAGGGCGGCACCTCCCTAGATTTTATTAATTAAAGGAAAAAAAATACAAATATGGTGGGGGACATGACAACCTCAACCACCAAAAATGAAAGCCTAGGGGGGAGTCCTTACACATGACGTAAGGTCCTCTACAAAAAAAGGAGGGGGGAGCTAGAGTACACAGAAAACAAATAAAAAAGAAAAAAAACCATAAAAACTAATGTAACCGAATATGAGGAATCGCTGTCTTGTCCGATGCAAGCAAGCCTTTGCAATAAGGGGGAAGATTAGAGAGCATAGAAACTTGAGAACTGTATCCTCTATCAGCAGCCATATTAGCCAAAAAATCAGCCACACTATTACCTTCGCGAAGAATGTGAGTAACCCGGACCTCCATAAGAGCCATAAGGCGATGAATATGAGAAATGATGTACCATATAGACCAAGGAATGTGATACTCCCGCAAAATAATCTTCAATAAAACTTGAGAATCCACCTCTAACCAAACGTTTTGATACCCAAGAGAGAGCTAAAAGAAGACCATCCTTGCCTAAAGCTTCGACATCATATTTGTAGCAAGACCATAAAAGTTAGCAAAAGCATGAATGAATTCCCCTTTAAAATCTCGGAGAACACCCCCACCCGAGGCTCTCCCTGGATTACCCCTTGACACACCATCCGTGTTAAGCTTAACCATATTACTCGGAGGAAAATCCCAAACAACCAATCTAGTCCTTTTGATGATTGAACTAGAATGCTTCAGCCGAAATATGTTGAACAAATGATCTTCATTAGGGAGACATGAGAATGTTAAAGAAAAAGCTAGAGCTAAGTTGGAAACCTGATCACATACTTTATTAATAATGGTTGTCGAACACATAACAATACCTTCAAATCTGCTCTTATTTCGGGCCAGCCATAACTCCCAAGAAATAATTGGAAGAAGTTTGGACAGCCATTTAGTAGCACCGTGAACCTTAGGATGTGACGGACCTTGCCACCAACAAAGAAGAGATTGAGTAGTGTGGCCAAAACCATCCGGATACCACGATCATGCTGAAATATGTCCACACACTATTTGCAACAGCCACGAAACAAGACATGATTAAGATTTTCCTCACTAGGCACCAAACAACAATCACATTTAGAAGCACATTGAATGCCTCTAGAACGAATTCTCATCGTAGGAAGACCATTATGAAGAACACGCCAAAGGAAAACCGAGACCTTCCTTGGGATATATTTATTCCAACAATAAGAGAAAATGGCAGCCATAGGTCTTTTAACCCGACATTCATTCCAAGCGGATGAAACAAGAATTTACCATTAGGAGAAGGCTTCCAAACAGGGACGTCTTGATTATCTGAGAGAGTAATAGAGGAAGACTGAATTAAATGCTCGAGATTATTACCATAAACATCTCGGATGTGATCCACCCGAGGCAAACCATTGAGAAATAAAGAAGACACCTCCGTATGAGCGAGAGGGAGGCTGCCTACGTCTCCATCCAGCCAGTTCTCATGGATAATGATATCGCCTCTTCCAACCCTCCACGCCATCCTGCTTTCCACCCACGGCTTTGCCTCGATCATACGCTTCCAAATATGAGAAGAGTAGGGAGTATTAATAGCATCCAAAGGATGAATCTCCCAACAATATTTTGCAAGCATCAGCTCACTCCAAAGAGATTGAGAGCTTCTGAGTCTCCACCAAATTTTCATAGAAAAAGCCAAGGCAATGTCCTCAAACTTACGAATACCCAAACCACCTTCCTCAATAGGCCAACTCATATGTTTCCAAGATAACCAATGATACTCTAAAAGAATCCACAAAGCTTCCAACAATCGATCTATATTTAGCTCTTGTTTACCCTTTGTAATCAAGTCTTTTGATCATCTAAAAGGATCCACAAAGATTCCAACAGTCAATCTCTATTGAGCTCTTTGTTTATCGTTTGAATGCGAGTCTTTAGATCTTTTAAAAGGACCCATAGAGCTTCCAAGAATAAATCTCTATTGAGCACTTGTTTATCCTTTGTAAACAAGTCTTTTGATCATCTAAAAGAATCCACAAAGCATCCAACAATCAATCTCTATTGAGCTCTTGTTTATCCTTTGTAAGCAAGTCATTTCATCCTTTAAAAGTATCCACAAAGCTTCCAACAATCAATCTCTATTGAGCTCTTGTTTATCCTTTGAAATCAAGTGTTTTGATCCTCTAAAAGGATCCAAAAGCATCCAACAATCAATCTCTATTGAGCTCTTGTTTATCCTTTGTAAGCAAGTCATTTCATCCTTTAAAAGTATCCACAAAGCTTCCAACAATCAATCTCTATTGAGCTCTTGTTTATCCTTTGAAATCAAGTGTTTTGATCCTCTAAAAGGATCCAAAAAGCATCCAACAATCAATCTCTATTGAGCACTTGTTTATCCTTTGAAAGCATGTCTTTTGTTCCTCTAAAAGTATCCACAAAGCTTCTAACAATCAATCTATATTGAGCTCATGTTTATCCTTTGTAATCTAGTATTTTGATCATCAAAAAGAATCCACAAAGCTTCCAATAATCAATCTTTATTGAGCTCTTATTTATCCTTTGTAAACCGGTCTTTAGATCTTCTAAAAAGATCCACAAAGCTTCCAATAATCAATCTCTATTGAGCTCTTCTTTATCCTTTGAAATCAAGTCTTTTTTCCTCTAAAAGAATCCACAAAGCGTACAACAATCAATCTCTATCGATCACTTGTTTAGCCTTTGTAATCAAGTCTTTTGATACTCTAAAAGAATCCACAAAGCTTCCAACAATCGATCTATATTGAGCTCTTGTTTATCCTTTGTAATCAAGTCTTTTGATCATCTAAAAGGATCCACAAAGCTTCCAACAATCAATCTCTATTGAGCTCTTTGTTTATCCTTTGAATGCGAGTCTTTTGATCTTCTAAAAGGACCCATAGAGCTTCCAAGAATAAATCTCTATTGAGCACTTGTTTATCCTTTGTAAACAAGTCTTTTGATCCTCTAAAAGAATCCACAAAGCATCCAACAATCAATCTCTATTGAGCTCTTGTTTATCCTTTGTAAGCAAGTCATTTCATCCTTTAAAAGTATCCACAAAGCTTCCAACAATCAATCTCTATTGAGCTCTTGTTTATCCTTTGAAATCAAGTGTTTTGATCCTCTAAAAGGATCCAAAAGCATCCAACAATCAATCTCTATTGAGCACTTGTTTATCCTTTGAAAGCATGTCTTTTGTTCCTCTAAAAGTATCCACAAAGCTTCTAACAATCAATCTATATTGAGCTCATGTTTATCCTTTGTAATCTAGTATTTTGATCATCAAAAAGAATCCACAAAGCTTCCAATAATCAATCTTTATTGAGCTCTTATTTATCCTTTGTAAACCGGTCTTTAGATCTTCTAAAAGATCCACAAAGCTTCCAATAATCAATCTCTATTGAGCTCTTCTTTATCCTTTGAAATCAAGTCTTTTTATCCTCTAAAAGAATCCACAAAGCGTACAACAATCAATCTCTATCGATCACTTGTTTAGCCTTTGTAATCAAGTCTTTTGATACTCTAAAAGAATCCACAAAGCTTCCAACAATCGATCTATATTGAGCTCTTGTTTACCCTTTGTAATCAAGTCTTTTGATCATCTAAAAGGATCCACAAAGCTTCCAATCAATCTCTATTGAGCTCTTTGTTTATCCTTTGAATGCGAGTCTTTTGATCTTCTAAAAGGACCCATAGAGCTTCCAAGAATAAATCTCTATTGAGCACTTGTTTATCCTTTGTAAACAAGTCTTTTGATCCTCTAAAAGAATCCACAAAGCATCCAACAATCAATCTCTATTGAGCTCTTGTTTATCCTTTGTAAGCAAGTCATTTCATCCTTTAAAAGTATCCACAAAGCTTCCAACAATCAATCTCTATTGAGCTCTTGTTTATCCTTTGAAATCAAGTGTTTTGATCCTCTAAAAGGATCCAAAAAGCATCCAACAATCAATCTCTATTGAGCACTTGTTTATCCTTTGAAAGCATGTCTTTTGTTCCTCTAAAAGTATCCACAAAGCTTCTAACAATCAATCTATATTGAGCTCATGTTTATCCTTTGTAATCTAGTATTTTGATCATCAAAAAGAATCCACAAAGCTTCCAATAATCAATCTTTATTGAGCTCTTATTTATCCTTTGTAAACCGGTCTTTAGATCTTCTAAAAGATCCACAAAGCTTCCAATAATCAATCTCTATTGAGCTCTTCTTTATCCTTTGAAATCAAGTCTTTTTATCCTCTAAAAGAATCCACAAAGCGTACAACAATCAATCTCTATCGATCACTTGTTTAGCCTTTGTAATCAAGTCTTTTGATACTCTAAAAGAATCCACAAAGCTTCCAACAATCGATCTATATTGAGCTCTTGTTTATCCTTTGTAATCAAGTCTTTTGATCATCTAAAAGGATCCACAAAGCTTCCAACATCAATCTCTATTGAGCTCTTGTTTATCCTTTGAATGCGAGTCTTTTGATCTTCTAAAAGGACCCATAGAGCTTCCAAGAATAAATCTCTATTGAGCACTTGTTTATCCTTTGTAAACAAGTCTTTTGATCCTCTAAAAGAATCCACAAAGCATCCAACAATCAATCTCTATTGAGCTCTTGTTTATCCTTTGTAAGCAAGTCATTTCATCCTTTAAAAGTATCCACAAAGCTTCCAAAAATCAATCTCTATTGAGCTCTTGTTTATCCTTTGAAATCAAGTGTTTTGATCCTCTAAAAGGATCCAAAAGCATCCAACAATCAATCTCTATTGAGCACTTGTTTATCCTTTGAAAGCATGTCTTTTGTTCCTCTAAAAGTATCCACAAAGCTTCTAACAATCAATCTATATTGAGCTCATGTTTATCCTTTGTAATCTAGTATTTTGATCATCAAAAAGAATCCACAAAGCTTCCAATAATCAATCTTTATTGAGCTCTTATTTATCCTTTGTAAACCGGTCTTTAGATCTTCTAAAAGATCCACAAAGCTTCCAATAATCAATCTCTATTGAGCTCTTCTTTATCCTTTGAAATCAAGTCTTTTTATCCTCTAAAAGAATCCACAAAGCGTACAACAATCAATCTCTATCGATCACTTGTTTAGCCTTTGTAATCAAGTCTTTTGATACTCTAAAAGAATCCACAAAGCTTCCAACAATCGATCTATATTGAGCTCTTGTTTACCCTTTGTAATCAAGTCTTTTGATCATCTAAAAGGATCCACAAAGCTTCCAACAATCAATCTCTATTGAGCTCTTTGTTTATCCTTTGAATGCGAGTCTTTTGATCTTCTAAAAGGACCCATAGAGCTTCCAAGAATAAATCTCTATTGAGCACTTGTTTATCCTTTGTAAACAAGTCTTTTGATCCTCTAAAAGAATCCACAAAGCATCCAACAATCAATCTCTATTGAGCTCTTGTTTATCCTTTGTAAGCAAGTCATTTCATCCTTTAAAAGTATCCACAAAGCTTCCAACAATCAATCTCTATTGAGCTCTTGTTTATCCTTTGAAATCAAGTGTTTTGATCCTCTAAAAGGATCCAAAAAGCATCCAACAATCAATCTCTATTGAGCACTTGTTTATCCTTTGAAAGCATGTCTTTTGTTCCTCTAAAAGTATCCACAAAGCTTCTAACAATCAATCTATATTGAGCTCATGTTTATCCTTTGTAATCTAGTATTTTGATCATCAAAAAGAATCCACAAAGCTTCCAATAATCAATCTTTATTGAGCTCTTATTTATCCTTTGTAAACCGGTCTTTAGATCTTCTAAAAGATCCACAAAGCTTCCAATAATCAATCTCTATTGAGCTCTTCTTTATCCTTTGAAATCAAGTCTTTTTATCCTCTAAAAGAATCCACAAAGCGTACAACAATCAATCTCTATCGATCACTTGTTTAGCCTTTGTAATCAAGTCTTTTGATACTCTAAAAGAATCCACAAAGCTTCCAACAATCGATCTATATTGAGCTCTTGTTTATCCTTTGTAATCAAGTCTTTTGATCATCTAAAAGGATCCACAAAGCTTCCAACAATCAATCTCTATTGAGCTCTTGTTTATCCTTTGAATGCGAGTCTTTTGATCTTCTAAAAGGACCCATAGAGCTTCCAAGAATAAATCTCTATTGAGCACTTGTTTATCCTTTGTAAACAAGTCTTTTGATCCTCTAAAAGAATCCACAAAGCATCCAACAATCAATCTCTATTGAGCTCTTGTTTATCCTTTGTAAGCAAGTCATTTCATCCTTTAAAAGTATCCACAAAGCTTCCAACAATCAATCTCTATTGAGCTCTTGTTTATCCTTTGAAATCAAGTGTTTTGATCCTCTAAAAGGATCCAAAAAGCATCCAACAATCAATCTCTATTGAGCACTTGTTTATCCTTTGTAAACAAGTCTTTTGATCCTCTAAAAGAATCCACAAAGCTTCCAACAATCAATCTATATTGAGCTCTTGTTTATCCTTTGTAATCAAGTCTTTTGATCATCTAAAAGGATCCACAAAGCTTCCAACAATCAATCTCTATTGAGCTCTTGTTTATCCTTTGAATGCGAGTCTTTTGATCTTCTAAAAGGATCCACAAAGCTTCCAATAATCAATCTCTATTGAGCTCTTGTTTATCCTTTGAAATCAAGTCTTTTGATCCTCTAAAAGAATCCACAAAGCATCCAACAATCAATCTCTATTGAGCTCTTGTTTATCCTTTGTAATCAAGTCATTTGATCCTTTAAAAGAATCCACAAAGCTTCCAACAATCAATCTCTATTGAGCTCTTGTTTATCCTTTGAAATCAAGTCTTTTGATCATCTAAAAGGATCCACAAAGCATCCAACAATCAATCTCTATTGAGCTCTTGTTTATCCTTTGAAAGCATGTCTTTTGATCCTTTAAAAGGATCCACAAAGCTTCCAACAATCAATCTATATTGAGCTCTTGTTTATCCTTTGTAATCAAGTCTTTTGATCATCTAAAAGAATCCACAAAGCTTCCAACAATCAATCTCTATTGAGCTCTTGTTTATCCTTTGTAAACAAGTCTTTCATCTTCTAAAAGATCCACAAAGCTTCCAACAATCAATCTCTATTGAGCTCTTGTTTATCCTTTGAAATCAAGTCTTTTGATCCTCTAAAAGAATCCACAAAGCATCCAACAATCAATCTCTATTGAGCACTTGTTTATCCTTTGAAAGCATGTCTTTTGTTCCTCTAAAAGTATCCACAAAGCTTCTAACAATCAATCTATATTGAGCTCATGTTTATCCTTTGTAATCTAGTATTTTGATCATCAAAAGAATCCACAAAGCTTCCAATAATCAATCTTTATTGAGCTCTTATTTATCCTTTGTAAACCGGTCTTTAGATCTTCTAAAAGATCCACAAAGCTTCCAATAATCAATCTCTATTGAGCTCTTCTTTATCCTTTGAAATCAAGTCTTTTATCCTCTAAAAGAATCCACAAAGCGTACAACAATCAATCTCTATCGATCACTTGTTTAGCCTTTGTAATCAAGTCTTTTGATACTCTAAAAGAATCCACAAAGCTTCCAACAATCGATCTATATTGAGCTCTTGTTTATCCTTTGTAATCAAGTCTTTTGATCATCTAAAAGGATCCACAAAGATTCCAACAGTCAATCTCTATTGAGCTCTTTGTTTATCCTTTGAATGCGAGTCTTTTGATCTTTTAAAAGGACCCATAGAGCTTCCAAGAATAAATCTCTATTGAGCACTTGTTTATCCTTTGTAAACAAGTCTTTTGATCATCTAAAAGAATCCACAAAGCATCCAACAATCAATCTCTATTGAGCTCTTGTTTATCCTTTGTAAGCAAGTCATTTCATCCTTTAAAAGTATCCACAAAGCTTCCAACAATCAATCTCTATTGAGCTCTTGTTTATCCTTTGAAATCAAGTGTTTTGATCCTCTAAAAGGATCCAAAAAGCATCCAACAATCAATCTCTATTGAGCACTTGTTTATCCTTTGTAAGCAAGTCATTTCATCCTTTAAAAGTATCCACAAAGCTTCCAACAATCAATCTCTATTGAGCTCTTGTTTATCCTTTGAAATCAAGTGTTTTGATCCTCTAAAAGGATCCAAAAAGCATCCAACAATCAATCTCTATTGAGCACTTGTTTATCCTTTGAAAGCATGTCTTTTGTTCCTCTAAAAGTATCCACAAAGCTTCTAACAATCAATCTATATTGAGCTCATGTTTATCCTTTGTAATCTAGTATTTTGATCATCAAAAGAATCCACAAAGCTTCCAATAATCAATCTTTATTGAGCTCTTATTTATCCTTTGTAAACCGGTCTTTAGATCTTCTAAAAGATCCACAAAGCTTCCAATAATCAATCTCTATTGAGCTCTTCTTTATCCTTTGAAATCAAGTCTTTTTATCCTCTAAAAGAATCCACAAAGCGTACAACAATCAATCTCTATCGATCACTTGTTTAGCCTTTGTAATCAAGTCTTTTGATACTCTAAAAGAATCCACAAAGCTTCCAACAATCGATCTATATTGAGCTCTTGTTTACCCTTTGTAATCAAGTCTTTTGATCATCTAAAAGGATCCACAAAGCTTCCAACAATCAATCTCTATTGAGCTCTTGTTTATCCTTTGAATGCGAGTCTTTTGATCTTCTAAAAGGACCCATAGAGCTTCCAAGAATAAATCTCTATTGAGCACTTGTTTATCCTTTGTAAACAAGTCTTTTGATCCTCTAAAAGAATCCACAAAGCATCCAACAATCAATCTCTATTGAGCTCTTGTTTATCCTTTGTAAGCAAGTCATTTCATCCTTTAAAAGTATCCACAAAGCTTCCAACAATCAATCTCTATTGAGCTCTTGTTTATCCTTTGAAATCAAGTGTTTTGATCCTCTAAAAGGATCCAAAAAGCATCCAACAATCAATCTCTATTGAGCACTTGTTTATCCTTTGAAAGCATGTCTTTTGTTCCTCTAAAAGTATCCACAAAGCTTCTAACAATCAATCTATATTGAGCTCATGTTTATCCTTTGTAATCTAGTATTTTGATCATCAAAAGAATCCACAAAGCTTCCAATAATCAATCTTTATTGAGCTCTTATTTATCCTTTGTAAACCGGTCTTTAGATCTTCTAAAAGATCCACAAAGCTTCCAATAATCAATCTCTATTGAGCTCTTCTTTATCCTTTGAAATCAAGTCTTTTTATCCTCTAAAAGAATCCACAAAGCGTACAACAATCAATCTCTATCGATCACTTGTTTAGCCTTTGTAATCAAGTCTTTTGATACTCTAAAAGAATCCACAAAGCTTCCAACAATCGATCTATATTGAGCTCTTGTTTATCCTTTGTAATCAAGTCTTTTGATCATCTAAAAGGATCCACAAAGCTTCCAACAATCAATCTCTATTGAGCTCTTTGTTTATCCTTTGAATGCGAGTCTTTTGATCTTCTAAAAGGACCCATAGAGCTTCCAAGAATAAATCTCTATTGAGCACTTGTTTATCCTTTGTAAACAAGTCTTTTGATCCTCTAAAAGAATCCACAAAGCATCCAACAATCAATCTCTATTGAGCTCTTGTTTATCCTTTGTAAGCAAGTCATTTCATCCTTTAAAAGTATCCACAAAGCTTCCAACAATCAATCTCTATTGAGCTCTTGTTTATCCTTTGAAATCAAGTGTTTTGATCCTCTAAAAGGATCCAAAAAGCATCCAACAATCAATCTCTATTGAGCACTTGTTTATCCTTTGAAAGCATGTCTTTTGTTCCTCTAAAAGTATCCACAAAGCTTCTAACAATCAATCTATATTGAGCTCATGTTTATCCTTTGTAATCTAGTATTTTGATCATCAAAAAGAATCCACAAAGCTTCCAATAATCAATCTTTATTGAGCTCTTATTTATCCTTTGTAAACCGGTCTTTAGATCTTCTAAAAAGATCCACAAAGCTTCCAATAATCAATCTCTATTGAGCTCTTCTTTATCCTTTGAAATCAAGTCTTTTTATCCTCTAAAAGAATCCACAAAGCGTACAACAATCAATCTCTATCGATCACTTGTTTAGCCTTTGTAATCAAGTCTTTTGATACTCTAAAAGAATCCACAAAGCTTCCAACAATCGATCTATATTGAGCTCTTGTTTACCCTTTGTAATCAAGTCTTTTGATCATCTAAAAGGATCCACAAAGATTCCAACAGTCAATCTCTATTGAGCTCTTTGTTTATCCTTTGAATGCGAGTCTTTTGATCAAAATTAAAAGGACCCATAGAGCTTCCAAGAATAAATCTCTATTGAGCACTTGTTTATCCTTTGTAAACAAGTCTTTTGATCCTCTAAAAGAATCCACAAAGCATCCAACAATCAATCTCTATTGAGCTCTTGTTTATCCTTTGTAAGCAAGTCATTTCATCCTTTAAAAGTATCCACAAAGCTTCCAACAATCAATCTCTATTGAGCTCTTGTTTATCCTTTGAAATCAAGTGTTTTGATCCTCTAAAAGGATCCAAAAAGCATCCAACAATCAATCTCTATTGAGCACTTGTTTATCCTTTGAAAGCATGTCTTTTGTTCCTCTAAAAGTATCCACAAAGCTTCTAACAATCAATCTATATTGAGCTCATGTTTATCCTTTGTAATCTAGTATTTTGATCATCAAAAAGAATCCACAAAGCTTCCAATAATCAATCTTTATTGAGCTCTTATTTATCCTTTGTAAACCGGTCTTTAGATCTTCTAAAAAGATCCACAAAGCTTCCAATAATCAATCTCTATTGAGCTCTTCTTTATCCTTTGAAATCAAGTCTTTTTATCCTCTAAAAGAATCCACAAAGCGTACAACAATCAATCTCTATCGATCACTTGTTTAGCCTTTGTAATCAAGTCTTTTGATACTCTAAAAGAATCCACAAAGCTTCCAACAATCGATCTATATTGAGCTCTTGTTTATCCTTTGTAATCAAGTCTTTTGATCATCTAAAAGGATCCACAAAGCTTCCAACAATCAATCTCTATTGAGCTCTTGTTTATCCTTTGAATGCGAGTCTTTTGATCTTCTAAAAGGACCCATAGAGCTTCCAAGAATAAATCTCTATTGAGCACTTGTTTATCCTTTGTAAACAAGTCTTTTGATCCTCTAAAAGAATCCACAAAGCATCCAACAATCAATCTCTATTGAGCTCTTGTTTATCCTTTGTAAGCAAGTCATTTCATCCTTTAAAAGTATCCACAAAGCTTCCAACAATCAATCTCTATTGAGCTCTTGTTTATCCTTTGAAATCAAGTGTTTTGATCCTCTAAAAGGATCCAAAAGCATCCAACAATCAATCTCTATTGAGCACTTGTTTATCCTTTGAAAGCATGTCTTTTGTTCCTCTAAAAGTATCCACAAAGCTTCTAACAATCAATCTATATTGAGCTCATGTTTATCCTTTGTAATCTAGTATTTTGATCATCAAAAAGAATCCACAAAGCTTCCAATAATCAATCTTTATTGAGCTCTTATTTATCCTTTATAAACCGGTCTTTAGATCTTCTAAAAAGATCCACAAAGCTTCCAATAATCAATCTCTATTGAGCTCTTCTTTATCCTTTGAAATCAAGTCTTTTTATCCTCTAAAAGAATCCACAAAGCGTACAACAATCAATCTCTATCGATCACTTGTTTAGCCTTTGTAATCAAGTCTTTTGATACTCTAAAAGAATCCACAAAGCTTCCAACAATCGATCTATATTGAGCTCTTGTTTACCCTTTGTAATCAAGTCTTTTGATCATCTAAAAGGATCCACAAAGCTTCCAACAGTCAATCTCTATTGAGCTCTTTGTTTATCCTTTGAATGCGAGTCTTTTGATCTTCTAAAAGGACCCATAGAGCTTCCAAGAATAAATCTCTATTGAGCACTTGTTTATCCTTTGTAAACAAGTCTTTTGATCCTCTAAAAGAATCCACAAAGCATCCAACAATCAATCTCTATTGAGCTCTTGTTTATCCTTTGTAAGCAAGTCATTTCATCCTTTAAAAGTGTCCACAAAGCTTCCAACAATCAATCTCTATTGAGCTCTTGTTTATCCTTTGAAATCAAGTGTTTTGATCCTCTAAAAGGATCCAAAAAGCATCCAACAATCAATCTCTATCGTTCACTTGTTTAGCCTTTGTAATCAAGTCTTTTGATACTCTAAAAGAATCCACAAAGCTTCCAACAATCGATCTATATTGAGCTCTTGTTTACCCTTTGTAATCAAGTCTTTTGATCATCTAAAAGGATCCACAAAGCTTCCAACAGTCAATCTCTATTGAGCTCTTTGTTTATCCTTTGAATGCGAGTCTTTTGATCTTCTAAAAGGACCCATAGAGCTTCCAAGAATAAATCTCTATTGAGCACTTGTTTATCCTTTGTAAACAAGTCTTTTGATCCTCTAAAAGAATCCACAAAGCATCCAACAATCAATCTCTATTGAGCTCTTGTTTATCTTTTTGTAAGCAAGTCATTTCATCCTTTAAAAGTATCCACAAAGCTTCCAACAATCAATCTCTATTGAGCTCTTGTTTATCCTTTGAAATCAAGTGTTTTGATCCTCTAAAAGGATCCAAAAAGCATCCAACAATCAATCTCTATTGAGCACTTGTTTATCCTTTGAAAGCATGTCTTTTGTTCCTTTAAAAGTATCCACAAAGCTTCTAACAATCAATCTATATTGAGCTCATGTTTATCCTTTGTAATCTAGTATTTTGATCATCAAAAAGAATCCACAAAGCTTCCAATAATCAATCTTTATTGAGCTCTTATTTATCCTTTGTAAACCGGTCTTTAGATCTTCTAAAAAGATCCACAAAGCTTCCAATAATCAATCTCTATTGAGCTCTTCTTTATCCTTTGAAATCAAGTCTTTTTATCCTCTAAAAGAATCCACAAAGCGTACAACAATCAATCTCTATCGATCACTTGTTTAGCCTTTGTAATCAAGTCTTTTGATACTCTAAAAGAATCCACAAAGCTTCCAACAATCGATCTATATTTAGCTCTTGTTTACCCTTTGTAATCAAGTCTTTTGATCATCTAAAAGGATCCACAAAGATTCCAACAGTCAATCTCTATTGAGCTCTTTGTTTATCCTTTGAATGCGAGTCTTTTGATCTTTTAAAAGGACCCATATGCTTCCAAGAATAAATCTCTATTGAGCACTTGTTTATCCTTTGTAAACAAGTCTTTTGATCCTCTAAAAGAATCCACAAAGCATCCAACAATCAATCTCTATTGAGCTCTTGTTTATCCTTTGTAAACAAGTCATTTCATCCTTTAAAAGTGTCCACAAAGCTTCCAACAATCAATCTCTATTGAGCTCTTGTTTATCCTTTGAAATCAAGTGTTTTGATCCTCTAAAAGGATCCAAAAAGCATCCAACAATCAATCTCTATTGAGCACTTGTTTATCCTTTGTAAGCAAGTCATTTCATCCTTTAAAAGTATCCACAAAGCTTCCAACAATCAATCTCTATTGAGCTCTTGTTTATCCTTTGAAATCAAGTGTTTTAATCCTCTAAAAGGATCCAAAAAGCATCCAACAATCAATCTCTATTGAGCACTTGTTTATCCTTTAAAAGCATGTCTTTTGTTGATGCGGGAGCATTGGGTTACAACATCCACAAGAACCCAAGTCAAGTCGTGGATGCATTACAAATGGGCGATGATGGTTTGACATTGTCTCTCGAGTCATTGATGATGCAAAGTAAGAAGATTCTCGAGTTTGGAAGGCCTTTGGAGGTCACGTGCACAACAAGGGATGATATTTGGACAAAAGAAGGCATTGGAGACATTCTGGGTTGAAAGCGATCGCCCTTCATTGGAGAAAGCGATCGCATTGGAAGAAAATTCGAAGACCAGCCTACTGGCCACAAAGCGATCGCTTTGTGGCGCAGGAGGGCGATCGCCCTCTAGCCAGAATTGGCAACTTCGGTTTTCCTGCTGTGTTTTTGATTCCTAGCTTGTATAGGTTGACTTTTCTATTCCTAGGGAGGATAGTAATACTAATGCTTGTACAATTAGGAGTAGTTTTCTTTACCTTTAATGATTAGGATGCATTGTAAACAACTATAAATAGGGTTAAATCTAAGTTGTAAAAATTCAGATTATTGTTATATAATTCTCAAGGAGAAATTTCAAAGAACAAGGTTGTTCTTATTTTTGTCTATTATTTCCTTAGGTCTAGGAGGTAATATTCAAAAGGATTCTTTACGATAGGTGAGTGAAGCCTATCCGGTGAATCCAAGCGAGGTCTTTACGTTAGGAGAGTGAATCCTAACCGGTGACTCGTGTTTTATCTTCTATTTTCGCTGCAACTTTGATCATTGTTTCATCATATTCATCCATAGTTTCGTAGACGACAAATCCGGCGTTTGTTACGCATCAAATTTGGTATCAAAGCTTAGGTCTTTTACAAATCCCAACTTTGTAAACGATCATGGCGGAAGAAGCGGGATGCCCACGTGGAATTACCTTGGAACAAGCTGCAAATTTACGAAGAGATCGTGAGATGCAAGAACTACGTACACGAATGGATCGCGTGTTGCACTTGCTAGAGAGACCACAAGGTCATGTGGAGGTTGAAGAATCCAATTCGGATGAGGAGGAAGTAAGGGAAGTAAGGCGCCCAAGGCCTAGACAACAACAAGTACGGCTTAGGGAGGACGACGATCGAGGCTTGAAGCTCGACATTCCCGATTTTGATGGTGCTATGGATCCGGAAGGATATTTGGATTGGGTTCGAAGAGCGGAGCGGATTTTTGAATACAAGGAGTATAGTGACCACAAGAAATTCAAGGTGGCTATCCTCAAGCTTACAAGGTACGCTTCTATATGGTATGAAAATCTAAAATCTCAACGAAGGCGTGAAGGAAAGTCAAAGATTGAGTCTTGGGACAAATTTAAGAAGTATCTTGATCGAAGGTTCTTACCTAGTACTTATCGACAAGACAATTTTACGAAACTCATACAATTAAAGCAAGGGAATTTTACCGTTTCCCAATATGTTGAGGAGTTTGAGAAGCTTTCAATTCTTTGTGACATGCAAGAGCATGAGGAACAAAAGATTGCAAGATTTATGGGAGGGCTAGATGTCGAGATAGCCAACATAGTAGAGCTACAACCATGCTTTACTTTTGAAGAAATTTGCAAGGTATCAATCAAGTGCGAGAGGCAAGTGAAGAAGAAAAGGGTGGGTAACAAGATGACTTTTTCAAGGGGGTTTTCAAGTAATTCGGCAACAAGCAACGTGGCACCGAGCAATCCAAAGCCCAATACTCAAACGGAGAAGCCCAACAAGAGTACCACAAGTGAGAAGGCCGAAGGAAAGAAGCCGATCAAGAGCAAGGACAACGTGAAGTGTTTTAAATGTCAAGGCTATGGTCACTACCAATCCGAATGCCCCACCAAACGAGTTTTGACTATTCATGAGATTCGAGAGATTGAAGACAACCTTGCAACGCAAGAACAAGAAGATGAATCTGAGGAAGAAGAGGTAGAGGAGTTTGATTCCGAAGAAGTCAAGGGGGAGACGCTAGTTTTGAGAAGATCTCTACACGCAAAGCCCACGGCCATGGAAGAGGAACAAAGGGAGCAAATCTTTCATGCGAAATGTCTTGTGCAAGGAAAAGTGTGTGATGTGGTAGTAGATGGAGGGAGTTGCGCGAATGCCGTATCAAATATCCTCATCGACAAATTGAAGGTCCCAACCACAAATCACTCTCGTCCTTACAAACTCCATTGGCTCAATGATGGATCCGAAGTCAAGGTAAATCGTCAAGCCCTAATCTCTTTCTCTATGGGAAATTATCATGATGAGATACTTTGTGATGTGGTTCCAATGGATGTATGCCACATACTCTTGGGACGACCTTGGCAATATGATCGATATGTGACCCACGAAGGGAGGGAGAATGCTTACATTGTGAAGAAGGATGGTAAGAAGTTCAAGTTGAATCCTTTGCCACCCTCCAAAATAGTTCCCATCAAGAAGCCCCCGCAAAAGACAAATTTATTGGCAAGTGAACGAGAAGCCGAACAAGCCGTCAAGGATGGACAAGCGATTCTCGTTATTCCTCAAGGGGTCCAAAAACAAGAAGGGGAGGAACTACACCCCTTAATGAAACCCCTACTCAACAAGTTCAAGGATGTATTTCCCGAAGATCTACCACCGGGTTTGCCACCAAAGAGAGGGATTGAACATCAAATCGACTTGATACCCGGAATGCCACTTCCCAACAAACCAGCCTATCGATGCAACCCGAAAGATACGAAGGAACTACAAAAGCAAATTGAAGAGTTGCTCGCAAAGGGATATGTGGAAGAAAGCATGAGTCCATGTGCGGTACCGGCCCTTCTTGTACCCAAGAAAGATGGATCATGGCGAATGTGCGTGGATAGTCGAGCAATCAACAATATCACTATCAAATATCGCTTTCCAATGCCACGTTTGGATGATATGATTGATGAACTTCATGGTGCTATATTCTACTCGAAGATTGATTTAAGGAGCGGTTATCATCAAATTCGTATGCGCGAAGGAGATGAGTGGAAAACGGCATTCAAGACAAAGCACGGATTATATGAATGGAAGGTGATGCCATTCGGGCTCACGAATGCTCCAAGTACTTTTATGAGGTTGATGAATGAAGTATTGAGGCCCTTTTTGGGAAAATTCGTGGTCGTATACCTAGATGATATTTTGGTGTATAGCAAGAGTGAGGAGGAGCATGTGCTACAAGCTTTGCGGAAAAATAAGCTCTATGGAAAGCTCGAGAAGTGCTCATTTATGCAACCAAGTGTGACATTCCTTGGTTATGTGGTATCGAAGGAAGGAGTTTCGGTTGATCAAACAAAGATTGAGGCAATCAAATCTTGGCCTATTCCAACCACTATAACGGAGGTACGTTCATTTCATGGTTTAGCTTCTTTCTATAGACGCTTTATCAAAGATTTTAGTACTATTGCAAGTCCTATGACCGAAACCTTGAAGAAAGGAAAATTTGAATGGACTTCGGCGGCCCAACAAGCTTTTGAAGAGCTTAAGGAGAAGCTATGCAAAACACCGGTTTTGGCCTTACCCGATTTCTCACAACCTTTTGAGGTTGAGTGCGATGCTAGTGGAGTGGGTATTGGAGCGGTGTTGACTCAAGGAAAAAGGCCCATTGCCTATTTTAGTGAGAAACTTGGAGGTGCGAGACTTAACTATTCTACCTACGACAAGGAGTTCTATGCCATGGTTAGAGCTTTGGATCATTGGAGTCACTACTTAAGGCCGAATCACTTCGTCCTACATTCCGATCATGAAGCATTGAAGTATATTCATGGGCAACACAAGTTGAAACCAAGGCATGCTAAATGGGTGGAATTTCTACAATCCTTCAACTTTTCTTCAAAGTACAAGGATGGAAAAAACAATGTGGTAGCGGATGCATTATCTCGAAGATATTCTATGCTCACTATGATGGATGCCAAGCTACTAGGGTTCAAACTAGTTTGCGAATACTACAAGGAGGATCCGGATTTTGGTTCTATTGTTCGAGATTGTGAGAAAGGATCGAATGGAAATTTTGTGCTACAAGAGGGATTCTTGTTCAAAGGCAATCAATTATGTATTCCCAAGTGTTCGATAAGGGAATTGTTGGTACGAGAAACTCATGGAGGAGGCCTAGCGGGACACTTCGGCATCAACAAGACGTTGGAGTTATTACAAGAGCACTTTTATTGGCCGAAGATGCTTGGAGACGTACAAACCATTATTTCTAGATGTGCCACGTGTCAGAAGATGAAGAGCACATTCCATCAAGGTTTGTATACACCTTTGCCCGTGCCGAAACAACCATGGAGTGATGTGTCAATGGACTTTATTGTGGCTCTACCAAGAACGCAAAGAGGAAAGGATGCTATAATGGTGGTCGTGGATCGATTCTCGAAAATGGCGCATTTCGTGCCATGTCACAAGACGGATGACGCTTCCTTAGTGGCGGATTTGTATTTCAAAGAAATTGTGCGTTTGCATGGAGTGCCAAAGACAATTGTGAGTGATAGAGATAGCAAGTTTCTTAGCCATTTTTGGAGATCTCTTTGGAGGTTAATTGGTACAAAGTTGTTGTTTAGCACATCTCATCACCCGCAAACGGATGGACAAACGGAGGTCACCAATAGGACTCTTGGAGTGTTACTACGAGGACTAGTTGGGAAGACTCAAAAAGATTGGGATTTGAAGTTGGCTCACGCAGAATTCGCTTACAACCGTACACCAACTTATGCAACTCAACATTCTCCATTTGAAGTTGTGTATGGGGTTAATCCTTGTTTGCCAATTGATATGGTGCCTACTCGTAGGGGGAAAGAGCAACCGGATGCGTTCAACAAATTGAAAGATATACAACACTTCCATGAACAAGTTCGTGCTAGAATCGAGAAGGTGAACGAGATGTACAAGAAGAGAGCCAACAAAGGTCGCAAGCAACCGGAATTTCAACCCGGAGATTTAGTATGGTTACATTTGAGGAAGGAACGATTTCCTAGCAAACGAAAGAACAAGCTAATGCCAAGAGCCGAAGGACCTTTTCAAGTGCTTGAGAGATTTGGTGATAGTGCTTACAAATTGGAACTACCCGAAGAGTATTCGATAAGTTCTACATTCAATGTGGGAGATTTATCACCGTACTTGGAAGACAAAATGCTTGAAGAATTGAGGCCAATTCTTTCTCAAGAAGGGGAGGATGATGCGGGAGCATTGGGTTACAACATCCACAAGAACCCAAGTCAAGTCGTGGATGCATTACAAATGGGCGATGATGGTTTGACATTGTCTCTCGAGTCATTGATGATGCAAAGTAAGAAGATTCTCGAGTTTGGAAGGCCTTTGGAGGTCACGTGCACAACAAGGGATGATATTTGGGCAAAAGAAGGCATTGGAGACATTCTGGGTTGAAAGCGATCGCCCTTCATTGGAGAAAGCAATCGCATTGGAAGAAAATTTGAAGACCAGCCTACTGGCCACAAAGCGATCGCTTTGTGGCGCGGGATCGCGCCGAATTGGCAACTTCGGTTTTCCTGCTGTGTTTTTGATTCCTAGCTTGTATAGGTTGACTTTTCTATTCCTAGGGAGGATAGTAATACTAATGCTTGTACAATTAGGAGTAGTTTTCTTTACCTTTAATGATTAGGATGCATTGTAAACAACTATAAATAGGGTTAAATCTAAGTTGTAAAAATTCAGATTATTGTTATATAATTCTCAAGGAGAAATTTCAAAGAACAAGGTTGTTCTAATTTTTGTCTATTATTTCCTTAGGTCTAGGAGGTAATATTCAAAAGGATTCTTTACGATAGGTGAGTGAAGCCTATCCGGTGAATCCAAGCGAGGTCTTTACGTTAGGAGAGTGAATCCTAACCGGTGACTCGTGTTTTATCTTCTATTTTCGCTGCAACTTTGATCATTGTTTCATCATATTCATTTATAGTTTCGTAGACGACAAATCCGGCGTTTGTTACGCATCATTTGTTCCTCTAAAAGTATCCACAAAGCCTCTAACAATCAATCTATATTGAGCTCATGTTTATCCTTTGTAATCTAGTATTTTGATCATCAAAAAGAATCCACAAAGCTTCCAATAATCGATCTATATTGAGCTCTTGTTTACCCTTTGTAATCAAGTCTTTTGATCATCTAAAAGGATCCACAAAGCTTCCAACAGTCAATCTCTATTGAGCTCTTTGTTTATCCTTTGAATGCGAGTCTTTTGATCTTCTAAAAGGACCCATAGAGCTTCCAAGAATAAATCTCTATTGAGCACTTGTTTATCCTTTGTAAACAAGTCTTTTGATCCTCTAAAAGAATCAACAAAGCATCCAACAATCAATCTCTATTGAGCTCTTGTTTATCCTTTGTAAGCAAGTCATTTCATCCTTTAAAAGTATCCACAAAGCTTCCAACAATCAATCTCTATTGAGCTCTTGTTTATCCTTTGAAATCAAGTGTTTTGATCCTCTAAAAGGATCCAAAAAGCATCCAACAATCAATCTCTATTGAGCATTTGTTTATCCTTTGAAAGCATGTCTTTTGTTCCTCTAAAAGTATCCACAAAGCCTCTAACAATCAATCTATATTGAGCTCATGTTTATCCTTTGTAATCTAGTATTTTGATCATCAAAAAGAATCCACAAAGCTTCCAATAATCAATCTTTATTGAGCTCTTAGTTATCCTTTGTAAACCGGTCTTTAGATCTTCTAAAAAGATCCACAAAGCTTCCAATAATCAATCTCTATTGAGCTCTTCTTTATCCTTTGAAATCAAGTCTTTTTATCCTCTAAAAGAATCCACAAAGCGTACAACAATCAATCTCTATCGTTCACTTGTTTAGCCTTTGTAATCAAGTCTTTTGATACTCTAAAAGAATCCACAAAGCTTCCAACAATCGATCTATATTGAGCTCTTGTTTACCCTTTGTAATCAAGTCTTTTGATCATCTAAAAGGATCCACAAAGCTTCCAACAGTCAATCTCTATTGAGCTCTTTGTTTATCCTTTGAATGCGAGTCTTTTGATCTTCTAAAAGGACCCATAGAGCTTCCAAGAATAAATCTCTATTGAGCACTTGTTTATCCTTTGTAAACAAGTCTTTTGATCCTCTAAAAGAATCCACAAAGCATCCAACAATCAATCTCTATTGAGCTCTTGTTTATCCTTTGTAAGCAAGTCATTTCATCCTTTAAAAGTATCCACAAAGCTTCCAACAATCAATCTCTATTGAGCTCTTGTTTATCCTTTGAAATCAAGTGTTTTGATCCTCTAAAAGGATCCAAAAAGCATCCAACAATCAATCTCTATTGAGCACTTGTTTATCCTTTAAAAGCATGTCTTTTGTTCCTCTAAAAGTATCCACAAAGCTTCTAACAATCAATCTATATTGAGCTCATGTTTATCCTTTGTAATCTAGTATTTTGATCATCAAAAAGAATCCACAAAGCTTCCAATAATCAATCTTTATTGAGCTCTTAGTTATCCTTTGTAAACCGGTCTTTAGATCTTCTAAAAAGATCCACAAAGCTTCCAATAATCAATCTCTATTGAGCTCTTCTTTATCCTTTGAAATCAAGTCTTTTTATCCTCTAAAAGAATCCACAAAGCGTACAACAATCAATCTCTATCGATCACTTGTTTAGCCTTTGTAATCAAGTCTTTTGATACTCTAAAAGAATCCACAAAGCTTCCAACAATCGATCTATATTGAGCTCTTGTTTACCCTTTGTAATCAAGTCTTTTGATCATCTAAAAGGATCCACAAAGCTTCCAACAGTCAATCTCTATTGAGCTCTTTGTTTATCCTTTGAATGCGAGTCTTTTGATCTTCTAAAAGGACCCATAGAGCTTCCAAGAATAAATCTCTATTGAGCACTTGTTTATCCTTTGTAAACAAGTCTTTTGATCCTCTAAAAGAATCCACAAAGCATCCAACAATCAATCTCTATTGAGCTCTTGTTTATCCTTTGTAAGCAAGTCATTTCATCCTTTAAAAGTATCCACAAAGCTTCCAACAATCAATCTCTATTGAGCTCTTGTTTATCCTTTGAAATCAAGTGTTTTGATCCTCTAAAAGGATCCAAAAAGCATCCAACAATCAATCTCTATTGAGCACTTGTTTATCCTTTGTAAGCAAGTCATTTCATCCTTTAAAAGTATCCACAAAGCTTCCAACAATCAATCTCTATTGAGCTCTTGTTTATCCTTTGAAATCAAGTGTTTTGATCCTCTAAAAGGATCCAAAAAGCATCCAATAATCAATCTCTATTGAGCATTTGTTTATCCTTTGAAAGCATGTCTTTTGTTCCTCTAAAAGTATCCACAAAGCCTCTAACAATCAATCTATATTGAGCTCATGTTTATCCTTTGTAATCTAGTATTTTGATCATCAAAAAGAATCCACAAAGCTTCCAATAATCAATCTTTATTGAGCTCTTGTTATCCTTTGTAAACCGGTCTTTAGATCTTCTAAAAGATCCACAAAGCTTCCAATAATCAATCTCTATTGAGCTCTTGTTTATCCTTTGAAATCAAGTCTTTTGATCCTCTAAAAGAATCCACAAAGCTTCCAACAATCAATCTCTATTGAGCACTTGTTTATCCTTTGTAATCAAGTCTTTTGATACTCTAAAAGAATCCACAAAGCTTCCAACAATCAATCTATATTGAGCTCTTGTTTATCCTTTGTAATCAAGTCTTTTGATCATCTAAAAGGATCCACAAAGCTTCCAACAGTCAATCTCTATTGAGCTCTTTGTTTATCCTTTGAATGCGAGTCTTTTGATCTTCTAAAAGGACCCATAAGCTTCCAACAATAAATCTCTATTGAGCACTTGTTTATCCTTTGTAAACAAGTCTTTTGATCCTCTAAAAGAATCCACAAAGCATCCAACAATCAATCTCTATTGAGCTCTTGTTTATCCTTTGTAAGCAAGTCTTTTCATCCTTTAAAAGTATCCACAAAGCTTCCAACAATCAATCTCTATTGAGCTCTTGTTTATCCTTTAAAATCAAGTGTTTTGATCCTCTAAAAGGATCCAAAAGCATCCAACAATCAATCTCTATTGAGCTCTTGTTTATCCTTTGTAAGCAAGTCATTTCATCCTTTAAAAGTATCCACAAAGCTTCCAACAATCAATCTCTATTGAGCTCTTGTTTATCCTTTGAAATCAAGTGTTTTGATCCTCTAAAAGGATCCAAAAGCATCCAACAATCAATCTCTATTGAGCACTTGTTTATCCTTTGAAAGCATGTCTTTTGTTCCTCTAAAAGTATCCACAAAGCTTCTAACAATCAATCTATATTGAGCTCATGTTTATCCTTTGTAATCTAGTATTTTGATCATCAAAAGAATCCACAAAGCTTCCAATAATCAATCTTTATTGAGCTCTTATTTATCCTTTGTAAACCGGTCTTTAGATCTTCTAAAAGATCCACAAAGCTTCCAATAATCAATCTCTATTGAGCTCTTCTTTATCCTTTGAAATCAAGTCTTTTTATCCTCTAAAAGAATCCACAAAGCGTACAACAATCAATCTCTATCGATCACTTGTTTAGCCTTTGTAATCAAGTCTTTTGATACTCTAAAAGAATCCACAAAGCTTCCAACAATCGATCTATATTGAGCTCTTGTTTATCCTTTGTAATCAAGTCTTTTGATCATCTAAAAGGATCCACAAAGCTTCCAACAATCAATCTCTATTGAGCTCTTGTTTATCCTTTGAATGCGAGTCTTTTGATCTTCTAAAAGGACCCATAGAGCTTCCAAGAATAAATCTCTATTGAGCACTTGTTTATCCTTTGTAAACAAGTCTTTTGATCCTCTAAAAGAATCCACAAAGCATCCAACAATCAATCTCTATTGAGCTCTTGTTTATCCTTTGTAAGCAAGTCATTTCATCCTTTAAAAGTATCCACAAAGCTTCCAACAATCAATCTCTATTGAGCTCTTGTTTATCCTTTGAAATCAAGTGTTTTGATCCTCTAAAAGGATCCAAAAAGCATCCAACAATCAATCTCTATTGAGCACTTGTTTATCCTTTGAAAGCATGTCTTTTGTTCCTCTAAAAGTATCCACAAAGCTTCTAACAATCAATCTATATTGAGCTCATGTTTATCCTTTGTAATCTAGTATTTTGATCATCAAAAAGAATCCACAAAGCTTCCAATAATCAATCTTTATTGAGCTCTTATTTATCCTTTGTAAACCGGTCTTTAGATCTTCTAAAAAGATCCACAAAGCTTCCAATAATCAATCTCTATTGAGCTCTTCTTTATCCTTTGAAATCAAGTCTTTTTATCCTCTAAAAGAATCCACAAAGCGTACAACAATCAATCTCTATCGATCACTTGTTTAGCCTTTGTAATCAAGTCTTTGATACTCTAAAAGAATCCACAAAGCTTCCAACAATCGATCTATATTGAGCTCTTGTTTACCCTTTGTAATCAAGTCTTTTGATCATCTAAAAGGATCCACAAAGCTTCCAACAGTCAATCTCTATTGAGCTCTTTGTTTATCCTTTGAATGCGAGTCTTTTGATCTTCTAAAAGGACCCATAGAGCTTCCAAGAATAAATCTCTATTGAGCACTTGTTTATCCTTTGTAAACAAGTCTTTTGATCCTCTAAAAGAATCCACAAAGCATCCAACAATCAATCTCTATTGAGCTCTTGTTTATCCTTTGTAAGCAAGTCATTTCATCCTTTAAAAGTATCCACAAAGCTTCCAACAATCAATCTCTATTGAGCTCTTGTTTATCCTTTGAAATCAAGTGTTTTGATCCTCTAAAAGGATCCAAAAAGCATCCAACAATCAATCTCTATTGAGCACTTGTTTATCCTTTGAAAGCATGTCTTTTGTTCCTCTAAAAGTATCCACAAAGCTTCTAACAATCAATCTATATTGAGCTCATGTTTATCCTTTGTAATCTAGTATTTTGATCATCAAAAAGAATCCACAAAGCTTCCAATAATCAATCTTTATTGAGCTCTTATTTATCCTTTGTAAACCGGTCTTTAGATCTTCTAAAAGATCCACAAAGCTTCCAATAATCAATCTCTATTGAGCTCTTCTTTATCCTTTGAAATCAAGTCTTTTTATCCTCTAAAAGAATCCACAAAGCGTACAACAATCAATCTCTATCGATCACTTGTTTAGCCTTTGTAATCAAGTCTTTTGATACTCTAAAAGAATCCACAAAGCTTCCAACAATCGATCTATATTGAGCTCTTGTTTATCCTTTGTAATCAAGTCTTTTGATCATCTAAAAGGATCCACAAAGCTTCCAACAATCAATCTCTATTGAGCTCTTGTTTATCCTTTGAATGCGAGTCTTTTGATCTTCTAAAAGGACCCATAGAGCTTCCAAGAATAAATCTCTATTGAGCACTTGTTTATCCTTTGTAAACAAGTCTTTTGATCCTCTAAAAGAATCCACAAAGCATCCAACAATCAATCTCTATTGAGCTCTTGTTTATCCTTTGTAAGCAAGTCATTTCATCCTTTAAAAGTATCCACAAAGCTTCCAACAATCAATCTCTATTGAGCTCTTGTTTATCCTTTGAAATCAAGTGTTTTGATCCTCTAAAAGGATCCAAAAGCATCCAACAATCAATCTCTATTGAGCACTTGTTTATCCTTTGTAAGCAAGTCATTTCATCCTCTAAAAGTATCCACAAAGCTTCCAACAATCAATCTCTATTGAGCTCTTGTTTATCCTTTGAAATCAAGTGTTTTGATCATCTAAAAGGATCCAAAAGCATCCAACAATCAATCTCTATTGAGCTCTTGTTTATCCTTTGAAAGCATGTCTTTTGATCCTCTAAAAGTATCCACAAAGCTTCCAACAATCAATCTATATTGAGCTCTTGTTTATCCTTTGTAATCAAGTCTTTTGATCATCAAAAGAATCCACAAAGCTTCCAATAATCAATCTTTATTGAGCTCTTGTTTATCCTTTGTAAACAAGTCTTTAGATCTTCTAAAAGATCCACAAAGCTTCCAATCAATCTCTATTGAGCTCTTGTTTATCCTTTGAAATCAAGTCTTTTTATCCTCTAAAAGAATCCACAAAGCTTCAACAATCAATCTCTATTGAGCTCTTGTTTATCCTTTGTAATCAAGTCTTTTGATACTCTAAAAGAATCCACAAAGCTTCCAACAATCAATCTATATTGAGCTCTTGTTTATCCTTTGTAATCAAGTCTTTTGATCATCTAAAAGGATCCACAAAGCTTCCAACAATCAATCTCTATTGAGCTCTTTGTTTATCCTTTGAATGCGAGTCTTTTGATCTTTAAAAGGACCCATAGAGCTTCCAGAATAAATCTCTATTGAGCTCTTGTTTATCCTTTGTAAACAAGTCTTTTGATCCTCTAAAGAATCCACAAAGCATCCAACAATCAATCTCTATTGAGCTCTTGTTTATCCTTTGTAAACAAGTCATTTCATCCTTTAAAAGTATCCACAAAGCTTCCAACAATCAATCTCTATTGAGCTCTTGTTTATCCTTTGAAATCAAGTGTTTTGATCCTCTAAAAGGATCCAAAAGCATCCAACAATCAATCTCTATTGAGCTCTTGTTTATCCTTTGTAAGCAAGTCATTTCATCCTTTAAAAGTATCCACAAAGCTTCCAACAATCAATCTCTATTGAGCTCTTGTTTATCCTTTGAAATCAAGTCTTTTGATCCTCTAAAAGGATCCAAAAAGCATCCAACAATCAATCTCTTGTTTATCCTTTGAAAGCATGTCTTTTGTTCCTCTAAAAGTATCCACAAAGCTTCCAACAATCATATCTATAGCTCTGTTTATCCTTTGTAATCTAGTATTTTGATCATCAAAAGAATCCACAAAGCTTCCAATAATCAATCTTTATTGAGCTCTTATTTATCCTTTGTAAACCGGTCTTTAGATCTTCTAAAAGATCCACAAAGCTTCCAATAATCAATCTCTATTGAGCTCTTGTTTATCCTTTGAAATCAAGTCTTTATCCTCTAAAAGAATCCACAAAGCTTCCAACAATCAATCTCTATCGATCACTTGTTTATCCTTTGTAATCAAGTCTTTTGATCTCTAAAAGAATCCACAAAGCTTCCAACAATCGATCTATATTGAGCTCTTGTTTACCCTTTGTAATCAAGTCTTTTGATCATCTAAAAGGATCCACAAAGATTCCAACAGTCAATCTCTATTGAGCTCTTTGTTTATCCTTTGAATGCGAGTCTTTTGATCTTTTAAAAGGACCCATAGAGCTTCCAAGAATAAATCTCTATTGAGCACTTGTTTATCCTTTGTAAACAAGTCTTTTGATCATCTAAAAGAATCCACAAAGCATCCAACAATCAATCTCTATTGAGCTCTTGTTTATCCTTTGTAAGCAAGTCATTTCATCCTTTAAAAGTATCCACAAAGCTTCCAACAATCAATCTCTATTGAGCTCTTGTTTATCCTTTGAAATCAAGTGTTTTGATCCTCTAAAAGGATCCAAAAGCATCCAACAATCAATCTCTATTGAGCACTTGTTTATCCTTTGTAAGCAAGTCATTTCATCCTTTAAAAGTATCCACAAAGCTTCCAAATCAATCTCTATTGAGCTCTTGTTTATCCTTTGAAATCAAGTGTTTTGATCCTCTAAAAGGATCCAAAAGCATCCAACAATCAATCTCTATTGAGCACTTGTTTATCCTTTGAAAGCATGTCTTTTGTTCCTCTAAAAGTATCCACAAAGCTTCTAACAATCAATCTATATTGAGCTCATGTTTATCCTTTGTAATCTAGTATTTTGATCATCAAAAAGAATCCACAAAGCTTCCAATAATCAATCTTTATTGAGCTCTTATTTATCCTTTGTAAAGGTCTTTAGATCTTCTAAAAGATCCACAAAGCTTCCAATAATCAATCTCTATTGAGCTCTTCTTTATCCTTTGAAATCAAGTCTTTTTTCCTCTAAAAGAATCCACAAAGCGTACAACAATCAATCTCTATCGATCACTTGTTTAGCCTTTGTAATCAAGTCTTTGATACTCTAGAATCCACAAAGCTTCCAACAATCGATCTATATTGAGCTCTTGTTTATCCTTTGTAATCAAGTCTTTTGATCATCTAAAAGGATCCACAAAGCTTCCATCAATCTCTATTGAGCTCTTTGTTTATCCTTTGAATGCGAGTCTTTTGATCTTAAAAAGGACCCATAGAGCTTCCAAGAATAAATCTCTATTGAGCACTTGTTTATCCTTTGTAAACAAGTCTTTTGATCCTCTAAAAGAATCCACAAAGCATCCAACAATCAATCTCTATTGAGCTCTTGTTTATCCTTTGTAAGCAAGTCATTTCATCCTTTAAAAGTATCCACAAAGCTTCCAACAATCAATCTCTATTGAGCTCTTGTTTATCCTTTGAAATCAAGTGTTTTGATCCTCTAAAGGATCCAAAAAGCATCCAACAATCAATCTCTATTGAGCACTTGTTTATCCTTTAAAGCATGTCTTTTGTTCCTCTAAAAGTATCCACAAAGCTTCTAACAATCAATCTATATTGAGCTCTGTTTATCCTTTGTAATCTAGTATTTTGATCATCAAAAAGAATCCACAAAGCTTCCAATAATCAATCTTTATTGAGCTCTTATTTATCCTTTGTAAACCGGTCTTTAGATCTTCTAAAAAGATCCACAAAGCTTCAATAATCAATCTCTATTGAGCTCTTCTTTATCCTTTGAAATCAAGTCTTTTTATCCTCTAAAAGAATCCACAAAGCGTACAACAATCAATCTCTATCGATCACTTGTTTAGCCTTTGTAATCAAGTCTTTTGATACTCTAAAAGAATCCACAAAGCTTCCAACAATCGATCTATATTTAGCTCTTGTTTACCCTTTGTAATCAAGTCTTTTGATCATCTAAAAGGATCCACAAAGATTCCAACAGTCAATCTCTATTGAGCTCTTTGTTTATCCTTTGAATGCGAGTCTTTTGATCTTCTAAAAGGACCCATAGAGCTTCCAAGAATAAATCTCTATTGACCACTTGTTTATCCTTTGTAAACAAGTCTTTTGATCATCTAAAAGAATCCACAAAGCATCCAACAATCAATCTCTATTGAGCTCTTGTTTATCCTTTGTAAGCAAGTCATTTCATCCTTTAAAAGTATCCACAAAGCTTCCAACAATCAATCTCTATTGAGCTCTTGTTTATCCTTTGAAATCAAGTGTTTTGATCCTCTAAAAGGATCCAAAAGCATCCAACAATCAATCTCTATTGAGCACTTGTTTATCCTTTGTAAGCAAGTCATTTCATCCTCTAAAAGTATCCACAAAGCTTCCAACAATCAATCTCTATTGAGCTCTTGTTTATCCTTTGAAATCAAGTGTTTTGATCCTCTAAAAGGATCCAAAAGCTTCCAACAATCAATCTCTATTGAGCTTTGTTTATCCTTTGAAAGCATGTCTTTGATCCTCTAAAAGTATCCACAAAGCTTCTAACAATCAATCTATATTGAGCTCATGTTTATCCTTTGTAAATCTAGTATTTTGATCATCAAAAGAATCCACAAAGCTTCAATAATCAATCTTTATTGAGCTCTTATTTATCCTTTGTAAACCGGTCTTTAGATCTTCTAAAAGATCCACAAAGCTTCCAATCAATCTCTATTGAGCTCTTCTTTATCCTTTGAAATCAAGTCTTTTATCCTCTAAAAGAATCCACAAAGCGTACAACAATCAATCTCTATCGTTCACTTTTTAGCCTTTGTAATCAAGTCTTTGATACTCTAAAAGAATCCACAAAGCTTCCAACAATCGATCTATATTGAGCTCTTGTTTACCCTTTGTAATCAAGTCTTTTGATCATCTAAAAGGATCCACAAAGCTTCCAACAATCAATCTCTATTGAGCTCTTGTTTATCCTTTAAATGCGAGTCTTTTGATCTTCTAAAAGGACCCATAGAGCTTCCAAGAATAAATCTCTATTGAGCACTTGTTTATCCTTTGTAAACAAGTCTTTTGATCCTCTAAAGAATCCACAAAGCATCCAACAATCAATCTCTATTGAGCTCTTGTTTATCCTTTGTAAGCAAGTCATTTCATCCTTTAAAAGTATCCACAAAGCTTCCAACAATCAATCTCTATTGAGCTCTTGTTTATCCTTTGAAATCAAGTGTTTTGATCCTCTAAAAGGATCCAAAAAGCATCCAACAATCAATCTCTATTGAGCACTTGTTTATCCTTTGAAAGCATGTCTTTTGTTCCTCAAAAAGTATCCACAAAGCTTCTAACAATCAATCTATATTGAGCTCATGTTTATCCTTTGTAATCTAGTATTTTGATCATCAAAAGAATCCACAAAGCTTCCAATAATCAATCTTTATTGAGCTCTTATTTATCCTTTGTAAACCGGTCTTTAGATCTTCTAAAAAGATCCACAAAGCTTCAATAATCAATCTCTATTGAGCTCTTCTTTATCCTTTGAAATCAAGTCTTTTTATCCTCTAAAAGAATCCACAAAGCGTACAACAATCAATCTCTATCGATCACTTGTTTAGCCTTTGTAATCAAGTCTTTGATACTCTAAAAGAATCCACAAAGCTTCCAACAATCGATCTATATTGAGCTCTTGTTTATCCTTTGTAATCAAGTCTTTTGATCATCTAAAAGGATCCACAAAGCTTCCAAGTCAATCTCTATTGAGCTCTTGTTTATCCTTTGAATGCGAGTCTTTGATCTTCTAAAGGACCCATAGAGCTTCCAAGAATAAATCTCTATTGAGCACTTGTTTATCCTTTGTAAACAAGTCTTTGATCCTCTAAAAGAATCCACAGCATCAACAATCAATCTCTATTGAGCTCTTGTTTATCCTTTGTAAGCAAGTCATTTCATCCTTTAAAAGTATCACAAAGCTTCCAACAATCAATCTCTATTGAGCTCTTGTTTATCCTTTGAAATCAAGTGTTTTGATCCTCTAAAAGGATCCAAAAGCATCCAACAATCAATCTCTATTGAGCACTTGTTTATCCTTTAAAAGCATGTCTTTTGTTCCTCTAAAAGTATCCACAAAGCTTCTAACAATCAATCTATATTGAGCTCATGTTTATCCTTTGTAATCTAGTATTTTGACATAAAAAGAATCACAAAGCTTCCAATAATCAATCTTTATTGAGCTCTTATTTATCCTTTGTAAACCAGGTCTTTAGATCTTCAAAAGATCCACAAAGCTTCCAATAATCAATCTCTATTGAGCTCTTCTTTATCCTTTGAAATCAAGTCTTTTATCCTCTAAAAGAATCCACAAAGCGTACAACAATCAATCTCTATCGATCACTTGTTTCCTTTTAATCAAGTCTTTTGATACTCTAAATCCACAACTTCCAACAATCGATCTATATTGATCTCTTGTTTACAATAATGTACAAGTCATCCTCTAAAAGGATCCAAGCTTCCAACAGTCAATCTCTATTGAGCTCTTTGTTTATCCTTTGAATGCGAGTCTTTTGATCTTCTAAAGGACCCATAGAGCTTCCAAGAATAAATCTCTATTGAGCACTTGTTTATCCTTTATAAACAAGTCTTTTGATCCTCTAAAAAATCCACAAAGCATCCAACAATCAATCTCTATTGAGCTCTTGTTTATCCTTTGTAGCAGTCATTTCATCCTTTAAAAGTATTCACAAAGCTTCCAACAATCAATCTCTATTGAGCTCTTGTTTATCCTTTGAAATCAAGTGTTTTGATCCTCTAAAAGGATCCAAAAAGCATCCAACAATCAATCTCTATTGAGCACTTGTTTATCCTTTGAAAGCATGTCTTTTGTTCCTCTAAAAGTATCCACAAAGCTTCTAACAATCAATCTATATTGAGCTCATGTTTATCCTTTGTAATCTAGTATTTTGATCATCAAAAAAATCCACAAAGCTTCCAATAATCAATCTTTATTGAGCTCTTATTTATCCAAACCGGTCTTTAGATCTTCTAAAGATCCACAAAGCTTCAATAATCAATCTCATTGAGCTCTTCTTTATCCTTTGAAATCAAGTCTTTTATCCTCTAAAAGAATCCACAAAGCGTACAACAATCAATCTCTATCGATCACTTGTTTAGCCTTTGTAATCAAGTCTTTGATACTCTAAAAAGATCCACAAAGCTTCCAACAATCGATCTATATTGAGCTCTGTTTATCCTTTGTAATCAAGTCTTTTGATCTCTAAAAGGATCCACAAAGCTTCCAAAGTCAATCTCTTGAGCTCTTGTTTATCCTTTGAATGCGAGTCTTTTGATCTTCTAAAGGACCCATAGAAGCTTCAAGAATAAATCTCTATTGAGCACTTGTTTATCCTTTGTAAACAAGTCTTTTGATCCTCTAAAAGAATCCACAAAGCATCCAACAATCAATCTCTATTGAGCTCTTGTTTATCCTTTGTAAGCAAGTCATTTCATCCTTTAAAAGTAATACAAAGCTTAACAGCTCATCTATTGAGCTCTGTTTTATCTTGAAATCAAGTGTTTTGATCCTCAAAGGATCCAAAAGCATCCAACAATCAATCTCTATTGAGCACTTGTTTATCCTTGTAAGCAAGTCATTTCATCCTTTAAAAGTATCCACGCTTCCAACAATCAATCTCTATTGAGCTCTTGTTTATCCTTTGAAATCAAGTGTTTTGATCCTCTAAAAGGATCCAAAAAGCATCCAACAATCAATCTCTATTGAGCACTTGTTTATCCTTTGAAAGCATGTCTTTTGTTCCTCTAAAAATCACAAAGCTTCTAACAATCAATCTATATTGAGCTCATGTTTATCCTTTGTAATCTAGTATTTTGATCATCAAAAAGAATCACAAAGCTTCCAATAATCAATCTTATTGAGCTCTTGTTTATCCTTTGTAATCCGGTCTTTAGATCTTCTAAAAAGATCCACAAAGCTTCAATAATCAATCTCTATTGAGCTCTTCTTTATCCTTTGAAATCAAGTCTTTTTCAATCTAAGAATCACAGCTTCTAACAATCAATCTATAATTCCTTGTTTTATTTTGTAATCAAGTCTTCTATATAATAAATCCCACAGCTTCCAACAATCGATCTATATTGAGCTCTTGTTTACCCTTTGTAATCAAGTCTTTTGATCCTCTAAAAGGATCCACAAAGCTCCAACAGTCAATCTCTATTGAGCTCTTTGTTTATCGTTTGAATGCGAGTCTTTTGATCTTTTAAAAGGACCCATAGAGCTTCCAAGAATAAATCTCTATTGAGCACTTGTTTATCCTTTGTAAACAAGTCTTTTGATCATCTAAAAGAATCCACAAAGCATCCAACAATCAATCTCTATTGAGCTCTTGTTTATCTTTTAACAAGTAGTTTTCATCCTTTAAAAGTATCCACAAAGCTTCCAACAATCAATCTCTATTGAGCTCTTGTTTATCCTTTGAAATCAAGTGTTTGATCCTCTAAAAGGATCCAAAAAGCATCCAACAATCAATCTCTAT